>CAUYUJ010021159.1:176926-274426 GCA_963575745.1 Prorocentrum cordatum
ATTCTGGGGTTTGGGTCGATACGTCTCTTGTTGAAGAGCCGTTCAGCCGTTGGGGGTCACACTCGGGCCCCAAGGCCATCACAAATTGATGCGGCGCTGAAGAAGCCCCTAGATCTTGGTTGTTTTTGGCGCCTGTTTCAAGCAGGTGGTGTCCCCCATAGGACGCACTATTGCGAACAGTCGCACTAAGCAGAGGTCCTGAGCCAGACCTCCCCCCTTCCGCCCCATGTCCTCACGCCGAATGAGAAAAACGTTCACCAAGTCTCAGGGGAGGAACGGGGGTTGGGAAGAGGGCGGTGCACAATCGGCTGTGTGCAGCTGGCTTCGGTCACGCCGCCGGGTGCTGTCCTCGATGCCTTGCCGCTTTCTGGGCCGGGACGCGCCGGGACAGTTGGCCGCCTGCATCCGATTCGCGATCCATCTTCTGACACCCCACCTCCCCTTTCGTCCACGCCGACTCGCCCCCCTCTGCTGGGGTGGCCAAGAAGAGCATGGAGGACGAGTAGGGGGTCGACTACAGAACTTGTTCACCCCAAGGTGTTTCAGTCGAAGCTACAAGCAATACGTAGACTGTTCAGTATTTCCTATGAACATTCTACGCACTTCGATTTGACGGAACAGCACATTCTGAGGTAAATTGATTCTGTAATCGATCACCTATTCGAAGAGGGGATCCAGTTTTTGGACGGTTGCGCTCGTCTTGGGCCTCCGAGTGCCACTTTCTTTTGTTGCTGCGTCCTCGTGTGTGAAGCCCCTTTTCCTTCCCCGCGGACTTGGCCGGTGATCTCCACCAGGGGACTATTCGGACGCACCCCAGTCGAGGATGTACGCGACCCCCTCGTGTATGCCCGAGTAGCCCAGTCGAGAGTCCCAGTGCGTGGGGGAGAGGTCGCCGGGACTCCTGTTGTACAGTGGAGGCGCGCATCAAGGAATTGGATGCTTTCCGTCAGGGTAACTACCTGGGGTTTCTCCGCTGCGCTGCGCTGCGCTGCTACTTCCCGCGGGCGCCGCGGAGGTGCGCTCGGTCTGACCTGGGCTTCCCCCCGACCTGCACGTCTCGCGCGGATTCTCGGGGTTGGGTCTCTTATGAGGGCTTCGTGCGGCCAAGTCCGCCTTGCAGGCGCTGATTCCTATAGCCACTTCCGCCGATTTCTTGGACTTGAATTCGTTCCCCATCCGAGGCCCGCAAACCATCATGTCAATAATTTTGGTCCCCAGGGCCCACTGAGGCCCCAGGGGCCCAGATTAGTGAGGGTATGTTTTTTTTCCCACGTAAAGACTCCGAAATTCATCATGTCAGTAAACCGAACCCAGGACGAACGTCAGGGGCCGCATTGCTGCTGTGATGCAACAGTTCTCGTACCCCATGTCCTCGGGGGCCTGTGGATCAGTCCTCAGCGCTGTGAAGGCTGACGAGTCGGACATTTGCATGCAGCTGGACGATGTTTGGGTGCCGTTTGTGCAGGTTTCCTGGAACCCTTTTTTGGGTGCTGTGGGGCCTGCTTGTGTCGCCGGGGAGGTTTCGAGACTCCCGTGCCGCGTTTGCCTCGGCTGGGGGGGGATTGAAGTTCGGGTTTGGTGGCTTGTGGAGGGGAGCGTAAAAATATTGGGGGAGGATCGCACATGCGCGAAACACCACAAAGGGTCAGCGGATTTTGATTTTGGCGTCTCCCGCCATTTTTCTTGGTCCCCCTTCTTCGGATGCAACTCGGAGAAGGTCAAATTCTGATTTTGCCCTGGTCCGAAATCCAGCGAATCTGGCTTAATCCCGCTTGATCCCGCTTAATCATGCAAGTCCGAGGCCCACTCCGGCGTAACAGCCCCCCGAAAAGGGCTTAATCTTCCTTGGTCCCTCCGACGAATACCTCCCAGCAGTTGCCTCCGAACCCTCCCCCCCGTGGCCATCGCGGTCGACCCTGGCGCCGTTGGCGATGGCGTCGTCGACAGCGACGGCGATGGCGGCGGCGCCCCCAGCCGTTTCGCCTCTGGCGCCAGGCCCGCCGAGAGCGCTCGCCGCGGCGGGGGCGTCGCGCCCCGCGCGCGCGCGGCCGCCGCGGCCCGCGGGCGTCTCGTGGCGGATGCTTCCCCGCGGGTGCGTCCTCACCCGATGGTGCCAGCGGATTTGGCAGGGCCCTCACGACCATGGGCGGAGGCGCTAGCGGAGGGCATGGCCGCCGATGTTCCGTCGGCACATTGGGCGTTTGCGGGCTGCGAACGGGCGTCGTTGTGCGAGCACGCGCGCGAGGGGAGCAAGGACGTGGTGCTGCCCATCGCAGACATGCTGCATCCGTCGGACGAGGATGAGGTGCTCCGCGTCGCGGCGGCGCACCACGAAATTGCGGCGCGCGAGGTTCGGGGTGGGGCGCCGCTGGCGGCGTGCTCCCTGCGAAGAAAGAAATCGAAAAAGGTACGCGCAAGCAACGGAGGGGACGAACATTGCGTCCCCGATCTGTTCCGCGCGCGTCCACATTCCCATGGGTGCGAGGCAGGCGCGCGAACCGACAATCGTGGGAACAGCCGTTCAAAGCAGCCCAGGGGGATCATAGAGTGGTGGGCAGTTTTGGCGGGTGCTCCATTCCGAAGGTGGAGTTGCGCTTCAGCGAGGAAGCGCACCTGCGAGAGTTCCAGTGCGAACCGGGCAACGGCGTGCTGGACCTCGAGAGGGACGCATGGTGGAGGGAAGGACTTTGATGATCGGTTTGGGGCACCTCCGACGGCTGTCGGCGAGGTGCCAATCTCGCGTTGCCCGGGATATCAGTGACGCGAGCGGGGCTGCGCAGAGAGGGGTGCGGCGTGGCCCGCATGCAGCGCGCCACTATGGGCATGGTGCAATGTGGAGGTGGCGACGCCGATGGGGGTGCCGAGCGGCCGACATCCCGACGGACCCACGGCGCAGTATAGCAAATGATTCGATGTTGTTTTGCTGTGCTGCAGCCCGAGTGCCACGTCGTTGATCTTTTCCTTCTTGAGATGCAGTTCCAGAGCGGGGATGAAAGCGGGAAGCGTGCGTGGCTGTTGCTGGATAGCGCCGTGGGGGTGCGCGGCGGGCGGCCGGCGGCGCGGGGGAAAGCCGCGAGCTTCACGTTTCAATGGCGAGGAGTATTGAGGCAATTGCGGCAGCTCGAAGAGGGGGGCGGCAGGAAAGGGGGGCCGCGCTTCCTTGCGCGGGCAAGAAATTGGGCTCGGTCGTCCAAGTTTTCCTGCCGACCAACCGCGCCGCGACGCAGGACGACCTCCCGCGTTTCGCTCGCCGCGCGAACGTTCGACGCGTGGTCGTCGGGCGCCGTGCCCAGACGATGACGAACTGCGGTCGCGGGACCTGCGCGAACGTCGACGTGGAAACGATGGAAAAGAGGGCGACAGAGTTGCCCGCGGACGGCGCGCCGCTGGGAATTGTTCGGCCACTGCCCCGTGATGCGACATTCGACAAGGTCATGGCGCAGCAGATCGCGACGCCTGGCGACCTGGCTCGAGATCCTGCGGGGGCGGCCGCTTGCGACGTGGACGCGCGGGTCCCGAGTGCCGCCGCGATGGTGGGGTCGTCGGTGGGCGTGGTAGACGCGAACCGCGAACATGTTGCGGCAGGGCGCCCTGGGGCATCTGTCCGGGGAGTCGCTCGCGGGGGTCGAGGGCGTCGGCGCAGGCGCGGCGTCGAGCGCCCAGGGGGCTGCAGTGGCTGGGGGGCACGCAATCTCGCGCTGCGCCTCGCGAGTGCGCGGGCGGCCATCGCGACAGGCCTGAGCGCGGCTGCGTCGGGGGCGGGGGCGAGCGGGCATTGCGTCCGCATGGGCGAGCAGGGTGGGATCATGCTCGGCGCGAAGGGTAGTCGCCGTCGAAACCGGATCCTTGTAGACCTCTTCCTGGCCGATATCTCTCGTTGTAGGATTAGCGCAATCGGAATTCTGATGGTTGAGTGACCCCTTCAGGGTCGGGTAGATCTTTCGGGGTCGTTCGTAGATCTTCCGCGATCGTTAAAGATTGCTGATGATGGCGAGAACCAGTATTCTTGGTCAACGTGGGCCCCCCGGAATCCTTGCCGCGTTTTCCGCGTCAGCCAGGGGTCCCGCAGGGGCGCGAAAGTACCGGGGCGGGAGCTTGCGGACCAGGGGGAATGAGATTATGGGCAGGGGGGGAGATTGGGAGCGCACGGCGGAATGGGAATGGAGTCGGGGAAACGGCGAGGGCGAGAGGCGCAGACGGGGGGGCGGGGACGATGGGGGGGCGCGATGTGGAGGGGCCGGGCAATGCCAGCGCGATTCAAGGCGGTCTAGGGGAAGGGGGCGAGATGCCGAGAACGAGGAAGAGCAGATGGATGGAGGGGCGGGGGGGTCAGGAACGCGTGCTTTTCGTTGGCGACTTCTCCACGCGGGCGCTTATCCCCCGCCGAGTGGGCCCTTTCCCCCCCCCCCCCTGCTGCCGCAGTTCCCCTCCCCCAGGTCTTCCGCGCGCTCCTCGTTCCCACCCTCCATCCACGCTCCCCCCCTCGCCCCGCCCGCGCCCCCTTGCCCCGCCCTTCCAGTCGCCCCCTTTTCTACAGACCCGCTCCCCGTGTCTTCGGGCCCGCTCCCCCTCGTTTCTCGGGCCTTCCCCGGGGGCGGGCGGTGGAAACCGTCGGGCCGAGATTGGGCGCCCAGTTTCAGTTGTCTCGCGGCCCCCATCTTCGGGGCAGCTGAGCGGGTCGCGTGCTGGGGCAGGGCGAAGCCTGTCACTGAACGCGGGGGCGGCGCGCCGCGAGGGGGCAGCGCGGGGGCGCGACCAGGCGGCGCAACTCGCGGCGAGCGCCCGGGCTGCCGAGGTAGCGACCGAGGCCCGGGTCGCCGGGGGCATGGGGGGGGGGGGGGGCGTTCGAGAGGGCAGGGCGGGCCGGCTGGGCGGCGGGGGGGGGCGCGGGAAGGAGGCGGAAAAAGAGAGAGAGAGAGAGAGAAAACGAGAGAGAGAGAGAGATGGAAAGAGAGGGAGAGAAAAAGAGAGAGAGAGAGAGAACAACGAAATATGAGAGACGAGAGACGAGAGACGAGAGGCGAAACACGAGAGACAAGAGGCGAGAGACGAGAGACGAGAGACGAGAGACGAGACGAGAGACGAGAGACGGGAGACGAGAGACGATTGAGAGGGAGAGAAAAAACAGATAGAGAGAGAGGGAGAACGAAAAAAAGAGAAAGAGAAAAACAGAGAGAGAGAGAGAGAGAAGGAGAGGGAGAGAGGGAAAGAGAGAGAGAGAGGGAGAGATAAACAAAACTTGCGGCCGCCCACTTTCGCCGCCCACTTTCGCCGCCCTCTTTCGCCACCCATTTTCGCCGCCCACTTTCGCTGCCCACCTTCGCCGCCCACTTTCGTTCGCCACCCACTTTCGTTCGCCGCCCACTTTTGTTCGCCCACGTTCGCCGCCCTCTTTCGCCGCCCCTTTCGCCGCCCACTTTCGCCGCCCACTTTCGCCGCCCACTTTCGCAGCCCACTTTCGCCGCCCACTTCCGTTCGCCACCCACTTTCGTTCGCCGCCCACTTTCGCCGCCCACTTTCGTTGAATTTCGCTCGCCGCCGTTGGGCGGCGAAAGTGGGCGGCGAAGTGGGCGGCGAAAGTGTGGGCGAAAGTGGGCGGCGAAAGTGGGCGGCGAAAGTGGGTGGCGGCGAAAGTGGGCGGCGAAAGTGGGCGGCGAAAGTGGGCGGAAAAAAAGTGGGCGGCGAAAGTGGGCGGCGAAAAAGTGGGCGGCGAAAGTGGGCGGCGAAAGTGGGCGGCGAAAGTGGGCGGCGAAAGTGGGCGGCGAAAGTGGGCGGCGAAAGTGGCGAAAGTGGCGGCGAAAGTGGGCGAAAGTGGGCGGCGAAAATGGGCGCGGAAAGTGGGCGGCGAAAGTGGGTGGCGAAAGTGGGCGGCGAACGTGGGCGGCGAAAGTGGGTGGCGAAAGTGGGCGGCGAAATTGGGTGGCGAAAGTGGGTGGCGAAAGTGAGCGGCGAATGTGGGTGGCGAGCGTGGGCGGCGAAAGTGGGTGGCGAACGTGGGCGGCGAAAGTGGGCGGCGAAAGTGGGTGGCGAAAGTGGGCGGCGAAAGTGGGTGGCGAAAGTGGGCGGCGAAAGTGGGCGGCGAAAGAAGGTGGCGAACCTGGGTGGCGAACGTGGGTGGCGAAAGTGGGCGGCGAAGGTGGGCGGCGAAAGTGGGCGGCGAAAGTGGGTGGCGAAAGTGGGCGGCGAAAGTGGGTGGCCAAAGTGGGCGGCGAAAGTGGGCGACGAATGGGTGGCGAAAGTGGGCGGCGAAAGTGGGTGGCGAAAGTGGGCGGCGAAAGTGGGCGGCGAAGGAGGGAGGCGAACGTGGGTACGCTTGTCGTGAATCCGTCTCTTCCTTGTCGTGAAGCTGCTTGTCGCGAAACCATCCCGGCCATGCGGCTGGCAAGCGGACGAGTGCTTCCGCACCTGCAAGAGGACCCCTCCCGAAATTTCAGTTCGTCGTTGGACAGAATTTCGAACGCTCGCCTCAGAGGACCGCCCTGAAGTGCATGTCGCGCGCGCCGGATCCGCTGGGGCGCGCGTGGCAGTTCGCGAATGTTCAGGGCCGCAGAGGGGAAATAGGAGGATGGGGAATGTGGCGGGCCGCGAACTGGGTTGTGGGCTTGAAGCTACCCGGATGGCTGATGGGGTGTCCCGGGTGCGTGTTGGAACCAGTTTTGGTGTTTCTTGGGAGGGTCTTCGGGGGTCCTGGCAGCATTTTGGGGTTTTGTTGGGTTTTTCGTGGTCCCCGCGGGGCCTCGTGGTTTTTTTCGAGCAACGTGGGAGCGTCTCGGGGCCGACGGGTTCAAATGTCCGTTCGGTCTCCACGTCGGCGCTTTCTTTTGGGAACCGTCCTGGGGCCCTGTGGGGCCGTCTTGGAGGCTTCTCTGGCGAGGCTTTCGGGGGCCATCGTGGGCCCTTGTGGGAGCGTTTTTGAAGCGTTTTGGACGTATTCAAAGCCACAACACCGAATATGTTGAGCATTGATGCTTCCCGATGGGTATTGGGCGATGTCTCATTGTCGGGGCTCTTTCGGGGAGGCATTTTGGGCTGCCTGGAGGCCGTTTTGGGGCCCTACCGTATCGGGAATTTTTTTTTCGGAAAGCCTCGGTTGTCTGGGCGTTCTGGAAGGGATTCGCGGGGAGGCCAGAAACCCCTTGGATGAATTCGGCAGGGGGTCGTGCCGGGCCTGGGGGGGATCAAATTCCAGGCTTGAATCCCTGGGGGATGATCCTGAAAAGGGGGAAATCTCATTCGCAAGGGTCGGCGGAGTGGCGTCGACGTGCCCTCCCTATCCCTCCGATCCGTCGGGTCGGACGAAGCGGGGGGGAACCCGGGAAAAGGGGGGCGGGTGCCAAAATTCTGCTGCGTAATGCAGCCGGTTTCGGCCCCGTCGTTGGGCGTCTTCCCCAATGCCTTGGCGCATCCGGCGCCTGGAGGCGCCCGGCCGACTCGCCGCCCCCCCCTTTGCTGACCCCCTCCCGTCCGGCCCGGATTTGCCAGGAGCTCGGCACGGGCGTGTCACGGCGGCGCGGCGAGAGGGACGGCGCGCGGGATCGCGCCGGCACGGCGTCGAGCTTCGGCTCGAGCTTCAACAACGACATGGCCCAGGGCATCGCGAACAGAGACAGGCCCCCTCGAGGGGGTAAAGAGCGACTTGGCCGTAAACCTCTGGATATCCGCGTGGCCGTTTTGGGTCGGCGCTGGCTCCCCCGTCGTGGCGCCTTGGGCACCTCTCAGGCGCACCCCGCGCACCAGGGAGGGGGGGGGCCCATCGCCGATTCAAGACGTCCGCTCCGAAACTTGATCGTGGCGATCTGGTTCGCGCTTCCTTTCACGCGAGTCCAGACATAATCCAGCAAACACTCGCAATTTTTGTTCGCCGCTGGTGGCCGCTTGCGGGCTCCAGGGTCGTCGACAGACGGCCCAGGACGCAAACCTGACCCTGGGGAGAGTTGTCGAGACGTCGAGGGGCCCCACATTGGGAAAGAGTCGCAGCGCAGCGTGGGTAGGGGGGCGAGGGGTCGGGCGGGTGGTTATGGGGAACGGCCCCTACAAGGGTGAAGAAAATGGCCCGCCCTTTTCTGCACCCCCGATTTCGGTCACCCCACATTCCCATGCGCCCAAAGGGGGCGACCATTTGAGTAGGGCAGTTGGGTGCATGGAAGCCCTCGGCGGGTGGTTATGAGGGATGGCCCCGACATGGGTGAAGAAAACGGCCCGCCATTTTCTGCACCCCCGATTTCGGTCACCCCACATTCCCATCCGCCCGAAGGGGGCGACCTTTTTGAGCATGGCAGTTAGGTGCATGGAAGCCCTCCGCCTTCCTGAGACCCCCGAATTGGGAGAGAGTTTCCGTGAGGGTTGTGGGGCTGAGAGGGGGCGACCTTTTGAGAATGGCAGGGGGAGCATGGAAGCCTTCCCGCCACTATAGCCTTTTGTCCCGCTCTCGGCCTATCGATTCCGGTGGGTTTCGGATTCACCATCGGCCACACAATGAGTTTCCATGACGAACACGTGTTGAACGTCTTTGGTCCCTCGTGGGGCCCTCTTGGGTGCTCCTTGGTGCTCCTGGGCCGTATTGGAGAGATTTTTGAGGCCTCTGAGGCCGTCCTGGATCCGCGAAAACTCGAAAAGGTAAGAACGCTAAAATCTCGACAGAAACACTTGCAGCGACGAGCCGCCAGCGGCCCCACGCCTCCACACCCGAGAGCCCGAGGACGCTCCACCGAGTGCCTGGCAGCACGGCGTAGCCGATGTGGGGCCTTCGGAGGCCTCCATACGCCCCGAACTCTGGAGTCGTGATGTGGTCAATCCTGGCTCGGGGCCGGAAAAGAGGGGGGTGATGACCAGGAGGGGGTGGACATCATGGCGGGGGCCATGATGTCTCCCCATATTTCATGGCGCCTCTTCTTATTTCATTACGTCCCTGGACCCCCCGCTGGGCCGCGCACATGCCGCCGGTCATGATCTGCACCCCCTCGTCTTGGACGCCCCCCTCTTGGCCGCTCCCGACTGGCGAGGTTCTTCGGTCCGACCCTGGCGTGGCAGACCGGCCCTCAGAGGGTACGGGGGCGATCGGGCGTGGTGTGTCGGGCCGAACGAAAGGGGTGGATAGGGAAATGGGGGTTACGAAATCTGCTGCATGCAGCTGGTTTCGGCCTCGCCGCCGTGCCCATTCCTCGATACATGGGCGCCTCCCGGCGCCGGGAGGCGCCGGGAAAATCAGCTACGTGAGCTGATTCTCAAACTCCCCCTTTGCTATCCGCCCCTGTCGCCCGGCCCGAGTGTGGAGCACACGCAGTTCTCATGGGGCAAATCAAGACGCCGCCGGAGGCCTGGGCAGTCGTCAGCAGAGGGAGGGGAGAGGGCTTGAAGGTGGAGGAGGAGGAGGAGGGGGAGGAGGAGGAGGAGGAGGAGGAGGAGGAGGAGGCGGAGGAGGCGGGCGAGGAAGAGGGGGAGGAGGAGGAGGAGTGTGGTTTTCATTTTCTTTCGCCCAGGGGGAGGGGCGGCCTCGTCGCCTCGACGGGATGCGCCTCGGACTTCTGGTCGGAGCGCACTCTGCCCCGCGTCCTCGTTGTAGTCGTCGTCGCTCTCCGACTCTCAGTGATCCTCAGGACGTGTGTTAGCCCAGCGCAGTGGCCCTCGCCTCGCCCCCCCCCCCCTCTGCGGCCGCCCGTCCTTGTCCCCTTTTTTCCCGCTCTTGCATGCCGGCCATTTCGCTACAATCCTCCTCCTCCTCCTCCTCCTCCTCCTCCTCCTCCTCCTCCTCTCGGGCTGTTCAGTCCAATCTGCGCTGGCGCCGATTGTCTGTCGCAGCGAATCACGGCAGGAACCATGAGTGTCCTTGCAAGCCAGCGCGTCCTTCAGGATGCTTGGCCATCTTGCTTGCTTGCTTGGCGTCCCCATTTATTTTAGCTCGCTTCGCCAGCGCAGACGACCCATGCCTAGCCGCCCACGCAGAAGTGTCAGTCCAACGTGTGGTTACCCCGTCCAGCTCCAGGGGTCGCCCGCATCCTGTGGCGGCCCTAGATGCACTGCCTGCGTCGTACGGAAGGGCTTCTGCGGACGGTCACGCACGCGTTCGCCCTGACACACGTTCTAATGGTCATCGACTTTCACCCTGCTAGTCGTCGTCATCATTCTCGCCCTCGTCCTCAACCTTCTCTTCCCAATTACTCGTCGTCGTCCTTCGGAAGGTGGAGGGAGAATGAGGAGAGGAGGAGGAGGACGACGACGACGACCTTATCGGACACTCTCTCAGAAGTTACGGCTTTTTTGCTGACACATGATTAGTTTTGTTTATCCGGGGGGGCCATGTGCCATATGTGCATTATGATTAGTATTGAGACAAGGCTTATGTACTCTTCTGTTGAGCTGGGGCTGTTCTCTAGCGGCGTTCTGGCGGCAGCTGGTGGGGCCCTTCAGGCTTCGTGACGAAACTATGACGGGCGTAACTTGGCCCCGTCTCGATCCCAGTGGCCGATTGGGTAGATCTGATTCTAAGGACTTTTTTGACCGATTGGGGCGAGAACTCTTCTAGTGTTTGTTTCGCATTTGTTTCACTGCGTCTGATGCCGCCAGGTAGGCCTAGACTATCAACAACTCGCCGCTCAGAAAAAGGAGGGAATTCGGGGGAGACACCCCAGGGGGGCTGGTCGTACGCTTCCCTATCGAAGATGGGTGCCCAACATCTGACAACATTCATTCGACAAAATTGTTGCCCAGACGGAAGCCCACAGGCTTGGGATTGGGGTCGCCATACCCCCCCGTGGGGCTGAATTGACATCTTGACATCGTTCGGGATCGCTCTGGACCGCTCTTACAACACTCCAGGCTTGCTCCGGAAAAGCACACTTTTTTTGATCCGCGGGTCGAGAGCGCACCTCTTCCGATCGAAGCTAAGCGGGCCGCGCACAGCTTTAATTAACAGAGGGGGGAAGGCAGAAGGAGGGGCCTCACGACAAGGCCAAGAGAGGGGCTCTGGAAGAGCACACTCCGCAGCGAAAGAATATCCCCGACCCCTGTCCGGGGGAGAGTGCTGGCAGGTTGCGCTCCTTTTTTTTGTCGAGGCGCGCGTTCGCCCCAACGTCGGCGGCCCTCCTTGAGGGAAGGGGCAGATCGCCAAACGTATCGTTTGATTGCTTGGCTTGGCATCGCTCGGACGTGTGGATTTTTCCTTCGGCGAGGACCATCCAAGAACATCCTTGATCATTTCGCGAAAAAACCACTCACGAAACCGAAAACAACAGGGAATGGACGTCCGAGCGATGGCCAGTTGGGGCTGGGGATCGTCATTCCACGGGGGCGCCTGGAGCAGAAGCGGTTGCGCCCTGGTCGCGATTGCGGGAGTGGCGGGCGACGCGGTGCGAGATCGGAGATGAGCATTGGCACTCTGTCTTTTCTTGGGGTTGCCTCGTGTCGACGCGTGGGCGTTCACAGGCCCTTGGGGGCTTGGAGTGTCATGGTGGGCTGATCCGCTGGGGGGTGAGTTCGGTCAGCTTGGGAGGTTTCCATCCAGGTGAGCCGTTACCATGCGTTCCCTGCCGCCGTCGATGTATATATAACCACATGCGCAGACACATGCTTAGCTGTCTGCAGCTATTTGTGGTTCGGAGAGGAAAAAAGCCGGCGCCCGCCCCCGCGCGCGCGTGTTCATACTGTATACTTTCCCAACCCACAGCTTAACGGGATACACATATTCCTTTTTATATTCCACGATGTCTATTGACCCGCTAACATGGACCCCAACAGTGAGAACTACCTTACTTGACGATGTTGGCCTGGTTGGGCCTAAGTTGGATAAATATGGATTATCAGCCGAACGCTCTGGGCGATGGACAGTCGGCCATGTCGATAAAGATGGGGCAAGTACGAGTACCTCCGTGAACGTGGAGAAGAACACGGGAGGGAGGACCAGCCCCAAAGGTGTGGAAATCTTTGAGGAAAGAGTCGACGGACCGAGAAAGTCGACCTCACAACGCATCCGAAAGACAAGAGCAACCGTGTTGCATAATATCAACTCACCTGAGAGACCAACATCACCTGCAGAAGAGGATGACAAGGCCACGGAGAAACTGATCAAGAATAACCCCTTCTCCAATATACGAACACCGTCTCCAGCAGGTGAGCCATCGGGATATGATGATACCCCTGTCAACCGAGGGCGAGAGGACACCCCTGTTCCAGTTGATGATATCGACGAAGAGGACGTTTGGTGTGGGGGAAAGCCCTGCCCGCGCAACCCGCTGTTGGGGGACGCTGATCAGGCCCATGTCGTGAACTCCAGCTCGTCGGACGAGGGCGACGGGGCCGAGAACGTCTTCGCGCCGGTGAAGGCGATGACAATATCGAGCTCGTCCGAGAAGAGTTTTGGATCGGCATCTGATCGGAATTTGGAGAAGCGAGGTGCGGACTTTGTCCGGAGAAGAGGGGAAGTCACAGAGCCCGCGGAACAGCGTCGAACGTCAAAGGGACCTTGCGGCCTCGTCCGGGGGGTCTGGAATAGAGATTCGTCACGGAAAACCCCCCTAGGGACGACCCGGTGGACGTGAAACAATCTCCGTGCGAAAAGCGCCCAAAGCCTGGCGGCTCGAGTGGTCCAGAGGATCCCGAGGAAGGCAGTTATTCGAGCCACCCGGCTCAATTTCCAGGAGGTCGAGGGCAGGAAAGGGCGGCCGAAGTCGCAACGCACGGAGATCCATTCACGGGTCGTCTCTGTCCAGATCATCAACATCTCGACTTTCAATCAGGGAGTATGTGCGAATCACGGGCCGGCGTGCGAGCTGGGCCCCGAGAGTCGGTGTCCGGGCAGGACTGCTGACGATCTATCATGTGAGAAGCCTGTGTGTCGGGGCTGTTCCGTCCAGTGTGGCCTGTGCAATCTTGCGTATGTTTGCCGGGAATGCCTGACGCCGAGGCAGCGCAATTTCGTTGCGCATAACACCGCGAGTGGGAGCTGCAACAGGAAATGAGGCAAAGCCAACTTGAGCAGGGGCGCGTTTCCGAAATAGCGGCCGCGCGCGCGATGATGGCAGACATGGAAGCAAGGCAGAGGGCGCAGAATCAACTGGCGGCACAGCAAGCCGAACACGAGTTTAACGCAGTTCTCAAAAGGGAACAGGAGCAAAAGGATGCCTTCTATGAGGCTGCGTTAAAAGCAGACAAAGAGGCAAAGGAGCAGAGAAGGGCCAAATAGGATATCGCGGAACAGGCCCGACAAGCACTCCTTGGGGCGCAGGGCCGAGAAGCGAAGTTCGAGGAACAGGTCCGCGCCGTGCTCCGAGAAGCTACCGTGGCGCAGAAACGGTCCGTTTCCGAGGCGGAACAGATCGCGGCCAAGTCCTATCGCCGAGAGGCGCCGGTTGGAACAGAACGCTGTCGAGGCGGAAAGGACAGCGGACATGGCCCTACAGGAAGCCCAGGCTAAACAGCGACAGCTGGAGGACGAAGCCAGGAATGCACAGATGGGAGTAGCCAATGTGCAAGCTGAGCTCCAGCGAGTTTCTGACTCAGCCATGGCGATTCGTGGAGAGGCATGCGGAGAAGCCCCGGCGTTGATCCGAGTCAGCACGGAAGCCCTCGCAGAGCACGAGGCAGCCCTACGAAAGGCAACAGAGTTGACATCGCTGCGACATACTGCCCAGATAGCTGTGGCAACTTTTCAGGCAGGCCACGCGCGAACGCGAAAGCCGAGGCAGAAGAGGCAATGCGAGCACTGCGGAGAGCTGCAATGCAAGCTCAGGCCGAAGTTGAGGAGACAAAGCAGCGACTCCACAGAGAAGCTGTTTCGAACGTGCAGGGTTGGGAAGCACGTCGTGCACAATCCTGCCGACATCAGGCCTTGCAGATGGTACAGGAGGGGCTCCAAGGCGTGACCAGCACGGTAAGGGGAACCGTCTCCGCATCGGCGACGCGGACCCGCTCCGTTGGTGGGGCGATGTCCCAGCGGCAGGATTCGCGGTTCGGGCTGGCTGCGTCAGATGTGACCAGGTGCTTTAGAAGCCACGCGGCTGACGCCCCGCACGCGTGCGAGAGATGCCAGAGACAGTTTTGTGAACAGCACTTTGACTGGGTCATGGGGCGGTGTACGCAGTGTGAAACCGATCGCACGCGTGACCCTGAGATAGCGCTGAGAAGGCAGCATGAAGAGGAGGAAGCCATGGTGAGGGAAAGGATGCAGGAAGAGGAAGAAGCCAAGCTGCCCAGAGACACGCAAAGGGACAATGAAGAGGCAGTAGCTCTTCAACACATTCACGAGCTTGAGGAGAAAGCCGAGCAGCGCGCTCTCGCGACGGGGAAAGCAGCGCAAGCGCAGGCTGAGGAGATGCGCGAAAAGGCGGAGGCAATAATGAGATAATCAGAGATTGCCGCTGCCAAGGCTCGTGGCAATGACAGCCGTCAAGGGGAATTGGCCCCTAGTAGGATACAGGAACAGAAAGAAGAAAGGAAGACGAAGAAACCGAACGGACCGCCTGTCAGCACTTTCCCTGGATGCACTACGCCAGCCCGGCCGAGGAAAACCGCGGCCACTGCGGGGGACCTCGCAGGGGATGGCGATCAGCCTCTACACCAGGGCGTTGCCCGCGGTGACGGAGACGGGCCGGGGGAGAAGAAGGGCGGGTCCGGTCGCATGCCTGGGGGCGGCGGCCCTGGCCATGGCGGCGACGGCGACGATGGCGACGAAGATGATTCCGACGAGGAAGACGACTCCGAATAGGAGGATT
The DNA here is from genome assembly GCA_963575745.1 of Prorocentrum cordatum. Taxonomy (NCBI): domain Eukaryota; class Dinophyceae; order Prorocentrales; family Prorocentraceae; genus Prorocentrum; species Prorocentrum cordatum. Next base: position 191,632 of record CAUYUJ010021159.1, read on the forward strand.
CCGAAGAAGAAGATTCCGACGACGAGGATGAATAATTTTCCGAGGAGGAAGATGGGCCAGACGATACGCCGATGCCCAGAGAGCCGGGCAAGGCGATCCGGGGGGTGGGGGACCACCGCCCTCGGGACTTCCAGGAGGAGGCGGGGGCCCAGGGCTCCCGGACTCCGGCGGTCTGGTACCTGTGGTGACACCGTGGATTGCGGCAGCTCGAATCGACAGGATAACTCTGGACCCGCTGCCAGACGCGGGATCCTTCCGCATGTGGAAGAAGTATGTCATTCGAGCGGTGGCATCGAGCTCGCAGCAGAATCATGCATTGGCGTCAAAGTGGATCGCAGAGGCATTCGAGCCGAAACAGGTCAAGGCAAAGGCTCTGAAAGACGCAGAACCGTCTTTCGGGATCCTGGACATGCGTATAGCTGCGGGCCTCATCGCGAAGGTTAACAATATTCAAAGGGATCCACGTGCTCCTCATGCCTTGAGGCACCTTGCTAACGAAGTTGATCTCGCTGACTGTGCCCTAGTGAAGGACGGGGGATTACTCGCGGGAAGATCGATTCTTCGTGTTCTCCAAACCCATGTCACTACCCGCGAAGACCATGGTCAGGTGTATACCTACAAGGACCTTATGGCTATCCAGATCAAAGGGAAGGCAAAGAGGCGGATCGCGACTCTACCACTTCTACGATGGATGGATGAGGGTGACACTGGAGATGGAAAAACCCCACAAGTCCTTCAGGCCCTCCATACAGAGCCATTTCTACAAGCAGATGAAGAAGTGCCCTTGCATGACGATGACTCTCGCAATGTATGGCAACAGTGGCGAGAAGTACGGAAAGGGCATGCAGTCGCACGAATGGCTGCTGGGGACAATTGCAGACCAGATGCTGAAAGACTGGGGAGAGGACAACAGGAGGATCCAACAACAGCAGATCAACGAGCGAGGGGTAAGACCCAGTGGCGAGAAGACTGGCGGGGGGAACGAGGACTCCCTTACCATGAAAGATGGGGGGCTCAAGAAGTCAGTCATCTGCCGACGCTGGCAAAGGGGGCAATGCCCCCTGAGCCGACAAGATTGTATGCACCTGCGCCCCAAGAAGGCTGCGCCCGCATCCCAGCAGGAAAAAAGGTAGGACTCAGGTGGCTATACCAGGCCCCTCCAATGGAGGTACAGATGGGGCGAGCAGAGGGGGCAGATCAGAATCAAGGGGCAAATGTAAGAACGAAAGACAGGGGCAAGGGTAAAGGCGACAATAAAGGTGGCAAGCAAGACAGCTCGAAGAAACATGATGGACGCGGCAGCAGCCGCGGAAACATGATGGCTCGGGAGTGGCAACGCCCCATCGAAGGTAAAGAGTCAGGTTTGCTATGCCTACAGCCGAGGCCCCCAGAACTGTGATGGGTCTTGCGGTAGAGAACATCGACCGCTGACGAAACAAGAGAAGCAGGAGCGCGATGCCTGGGAACAAAGTCCCCAGAAGTCTGGAGAAATGTTTGCCGTGCAGCCGCAATGCGGAACAGACGGCCGCAGCCGAAAAGATTGTGAAGGCGTTGAAGTCACAGGCAGCTCCCGCTCAGGACGGAGGGAAGACACACGGCGGAGAGTCCGGTGGTCAGAAGGGAAAAAGTAAAACGAAATGCCGGTACCACCTGGACGGCCAGACGCGCCCCTTCGGCGACAAGTGTTGGCGCAAGGCCGACACGCCCGGGCACCCGTGACCCGGGGCGGCGGCGTCTGGTGCCCATGGTGCCGACGCCGCCCACGCGGACGCTGTCGCGGCGGCGATCTGCGCGGCCTCCGCAGTGCCGGTGCAGCTGGCATGTCTCGCTGTGCCCTTCGCCGGGTCACGATCCCGGGCGATGAATCAAGGGCCAATGGCCAGCCCAGGAGATAAATGGTCAGACAGCTCTCCAATCGTTGAGACGCTGAGATGCCTGATTGCTGGCGGAATCCGATCGTACCCGAGGGGTGCGTTGGACCTGCTGGAGACAGGCGAGCCCGGACGAAGTTCCCTGCGTCGTGATGCAGGTGGCATCCCTCGCCGGATGCAAACTAATGTTCGGACGGACAGGAGGGTGCAAAGAGACCCTTCCACAAGTTATCCGACGCCATGGACCCCGAGGAAGATCAGGCAAGCCGATCCGAGGCCGATAGCCTCGAAGCACGGGGATCCGCTTAGTTATCCCAAGAAATGGCAAGAGCGGCGCACGAAGACCACGCGCGTGCATCAACAGCTCGCCAACAATGACGCGAGCGACTTGTAGCATGAAGTGTGGAGGTTGTAGCTGGACAAAGGGCCAGCGCCCGCGACTGACGACGGGCGCGATGGCGATGGCGGGGGCGGCAATGCCGATGCCGCATCGGCCAAGAAGCACAACCGAAGAACGAGGGGAAGAAAGACGGTACACCTTGGATCGATGCGATTCATAATCGACACTGGGTGTGGATCCAATCTGATTGCCCTGAAATATGCACAGAATGCAGGCGCTATCGACATGATGAAGGAACTCCAAGTTCCTATCGCATTGAACACGGCCGGGGGGCTTTCCAGTGCCCTCGGAACCGTGAGAATTGCCTGCGGCCGGCTAGTAAGTGGCAAGTTCGACGCGATAGTCATGCCAGAAACGCCAAGCGTGAGATCCGTGGGCGAACTCTGCATAGATCACGGCTGCATTTTCTATTGGAAGAGTGGGAAAGAGCCGTATCTCCTCCTACCCAATGGGATGAGGGTGGACCTGACGGTAGATGACAAAATACCGTACCTCAACACTGGAGGAGGTGAGGCTTTGGGTCTGGTAGACGAGGCAGCTCCCGCCTACCCAATCGGGTTAGCGCGATGGGCGTGTGTGGAGGCGAACGCGACGTCTAGCTTGAACAATCCCGAGCAAGCGGGGGGTCCCCCGCTCCGGTCGGTCAGGCACCGCGCCGCCGTGGACCTGCGCTCGCAAGAAGTGATGGCGGAACAATCGTATGCGGACGGAATCTGCAATGACCGTCGCGAGTACCACTGCAGGGGCGAGCCCGGTGAGGCCGACCTCCGAGGCAGGGGCGTCATCACGTATTTCTATTATGAGCCTCGGTTGGCAATCCGGGGGGGCTGGGAGTCCGGCCAAATTGGGATAGTCAACATAATGTCACCGCATAACACCGAGGGCGGCAATGCCGCTGGAAGTGAAAAACAAGCCGTCCCCGCACCTGCAGAGGGGGCGGCGGAAGACCACGCGGAGGCAATCGGCGCAATCGACTCGTCGACGACGATGGCGCCGGAGACCCAATGCAGGAATCAGGGGGTGAGCCAAGTAGAGTCCAATGACTCAAGATAGAGGCTCTGTCAAGATGGCACCTCATGACGCACCTGCCCAGGAACCCGTACTGCCAGACTTGCACCTGGGCAAAGACGCTCAGAACACAGCAGTGGAAAAAAAAAGGCAGAACAAGGCACCACATAAGTTAAAGCCTTTCTCGGAGCCGAAAGCGTTCGGAGGCCTATGCGCCATGGACCACTGGTTCGCGCTTGATGAACTATCGAGGGGACTTTACGGAGAAACCTCGCGTGTGACACTGCGCGGCCGGTTCACGAGAATTTTGGCGGCAAAAGGCACGTTCGGAAAGTCGGCCGAGCAGGTCGCCGACTTCTTACTGAACCTACGGGCCCCGCACGAACAGTTCGTGTACATGTACTCTGACCCGGCAAGAGAGGTAAAGAAAACCTGTCAGGATCTGAAGATAGCTTACGATCCCACCCAGCCGGCCAACAAGAAACATAACTCCGTAGCGGAGCGCGCCAATGGCGTCGTTCAGGACGGAGCTAGGACTCTGCTCATGACAGCCGGGCTGCCGGCACAGTTCTGGGCATTCGCCGCCCCTTACTTCTGCGCGTGCTATAACGCTACGCACGAAGAGAACGGCAAGATTCCGTGGGTGTTGAGGATTGGCGGGCCCTTCGATGCCCCGCTAGTTCCATTCGGATCTGCAGTCCGATACCTGCCACCGCCGGAACCCAGGACAAAACAGCCCAAAGTGGCCCCGAGAACGCGAGTTGGCGTATATCTCGGATATGTACAGCATTCATTCGGGGTGGCGCGTTGGCCCCGACCACTACTGCATGCCGTTGGCGCAACTTGAGGGGTTGAACTGCACTACTGGTACGAAGGCAGATGGCAACATACCCATCGTGGAGAGAACGGAACAGATGTGGACCGTCACAGCTGCGGATCAAATGGAAGACGAATCTCCAGATGGGGTCATCGACAATGTCGACAAGGATTCCCCAGTGCATTTCCCGCTGAGGCGAACGTGCGACAAGGCTGCTGCGAACGTTAGCAGTGTGACGCTTGAAACGCAGCTGTCGGGCGGGAATGCTGCGGAGGGTCAACGGGAGACACCGCATGCGACGTCCGGGGGGGCGTCGGGCCCCCACGAGGGCCCAGAGATGGCCCCCGACACTCCCGACGATTTCGGGATGGAAGGAGCTGAGCTTCACGCCGATGGCGGGCGAGCGGACGGAGCTCAAGGGGGCCATGATCCAACAGACGACGAAGGGCCGTCGGGTCCGCCGCCCGATCCAGAGCTCCCGCCTGGTGCCAGGCGAAGGAGAGTTGATTTCAATGCGGTAAGAATCGGCGAGAACCTCGCCGAGACAGGAGTCACCATTGCCAGGCAGACCAAATTCTTTGCGGCCCCCGCGAGTGGAGGACCGAAGGTTGAAGAACGAATCATGGCAAGAACCACGCAAAACCTGGACACGGGAGAGTATTACGAGAAGAACGCCGTAGTTGTAGGCAAGCCTCTCGAGGAGCTAACGAAGCCGCTCCCGCTGAAGGGCAAGCAAGAGAAGGCGCATCTTCGAGTCGTATTCTATTATGATCTTTACTACAGGAGGCCAAACGAGGTTGGCGTGTACGATGAGGTATACGGAAACGCCGTCCTCCGACGTACACAGAAGGAATCTACTAACCCAGGCGCCCACCCTGACCGATGGTTCAAGACAAGTGGATCGGAACGGAAGAGACTCATTGAATATTACGAAACAGAAAAGAAGGGTTTCTATGGATTAGAGGACCCGGGTCCGAACGCCGACCTCTTGAGGACAATAGGCATCGAAATGCCTCGACTGGCGCCGACCTATGTGATGGCGGCGGCCGCCTTTGAAGAAAAACGCCAGGTGGACGATGACGCGTTGAAAGACTTCCAGGACTGGTGCGCAGAAACGCGCACCCCAGAAGAAGAATCGGAACCGTCCGATGGACGGGATTCGAGCACCGATGGTGAAAGTGACTGGGATCGCACGGCGCTTGACTGCGCGGCCGCGGCTCGACGTCGCGGCGTCCCTCGCATGCCCCTTCGCGGGCGAGATGCGGGTCTCGATGCTCACCGGGAGAAGGGGCGGTCGCGCCGGCCTTGCTACAACCCGTTCGCCGACTCTGTGCAGGTCGGTGAAAAGGAAGAATTTCTTTCTCTTCCATCGACGCCGGGCAATGCCCAGGCGATGAACTACGCTTGCGTCGCTCGACCTGTCACCAAGGCCGAGGCGGCCAACAATGAAAAGGCTCGTTAGGCGCAGATGGGTGAGTGGGGACGTCTTAGAAAGATCAAGATGTGGGATGAATCGAGAGTCCAAGAGCTCCGCGATGTCCAAGCAAAGATGAAAGGGGATACCTTCCACATCGGGAGACTCTTCGCGATCCTAGTGGAACAGAGCGCTGAAATCCCTGAAGGCCACAAAGATCGCAAATTCAAAGGCAGAGTGGTCTTTGACGGATCAGATGTTATCGATCAAGACAAGAACGTTGCGCTGTGTCCAAGAGCTATCCAGCCGCCCGGCTACCATGCAGGCAAGCAAAGCTGCTGACACATACCGCTTGTTTGATGGACACGACATACAACAAGCAGATGCCCGCCAGGCATACACTCAGTCTAAGCTGGGAGGCACCCCGGCGCGGGTACGATTGCCCAAGGAAGCATGGCCTGAGAGCTGGGGAGGCATGATCGATCCAGTGTGCCCTCTGCTATTAACACTGCACGGGCATCCTGATGCTGGTGGATTCTGGGAACAACACTGTGAGGCGCACGTCATGTCGAAGGGATTTGTACCAATAACCTGCTGGAGGAGTTGCTACTGTCACCCAGAGCTTGAACTGCTCTTAATCGTATACGTTGATGATTTCAAACTCGCGGGTCCCTCTCGAAACCTGGAGACAGGGTGGAATCATATACTGAGCCCATCCGAGACTGCTCCAGGAGGGATCGATATGGACCCACCTACGCCAGAAGGGAGATACCCCGGATGCGAACACAGGGTTTCGGAGAAATGGATGGATTGGCAGGGCGTCGCTCCAGCCGTGGTGGACCCGCCGCCTCCGAAGGGCCAAAGAGCCGATGGCGTGGCTGAAGCGGGGCAACAATCAGCTGCGGTCGCCCATGGCACAACGCAGCAGGGTACAATGATCCCGATCTACTGCGACAGATCATTCCGCGTCCCCACAGGGCACGGCGCGTGGGAGAGGTATGGCGCCAACGCGAACAGATACCGCACGTCGTTACCGGGCGGACCCAAGGGATGAGAGGTCGTCCGAATAACTTCCCTTGGCTATGACTCGTGGGAGGAGCTCGACGACACTGAATACACCAGCGGAATGGTGGCACCATCCGTAGCCGTCGCTGGGATGTGCTTCAGGGCACCCTTCCCTGATGGCCCACGCAACATCGCCACAGTGCTGGCTTGCCAAGACCGCGATGCTGAGGCCACAGGCTACACTCCTCAGAACCCCACAGAACAGCACGGGCCACGTGAGCCACGATGTGCGGCACCCGCCACACCACAGCTACCTCCGACACCAGAGTACAAGCCAGGATTGAAGACGAACGTACGAATCATGAAGTATGGTATGCCTTAATTCATCAAGTCTTGCGCGTCGCTCTACGCTGAGCTCACAGACACGGACCAAAACACGTATCCGTTGTCGGGGACTCTTTTTGGCCCTGAACTCACTTCGTTCGAAGACGGGCAAGGCGGGCCGCGCGGGGAACTATTGGCACCTGCCGACGAGGCTCTAGCAACATGCTTGATAATCGATGCTGCTATGGGGCCTCCCGATGGAGAAGCACACGTGGGAGGACCTCCAATGGGGGACTCATCAGCTCCTGATCCCAAGCCGCCTGCCCCATCAGGTATACTGCAACCGATTGCAGCCAAGGTGCTGATGAAGATACTCTATGGGGCACGGATGGCACGTCAGGATCTGCTGAACGCAGTTTGCAAGAAAGCTGCTTGTGTCACTAAGTGGACCGAACAACAGGACATATATCTGTTTCGCATCATCTGCTATCTGAGAGCAGCGGTGGACGACCGCCAAGCGCCCTGGGTCGGAGACCGCCGCGAAGATGGCTGAAACAGTTCGCAGATGCTGATCTTGCAAGAGACATTCGCACTCTTCGCAGCACAGGGGCCAATGCGCAGTTTCTGTGGGGGCCCAGCACAAGAGCGCATCAAAGCTGCAGCTCGCGGCGACAGACCGCAGTGTCTCACAGCACACTGGAAGCGGAGATCGTGTCAGCTGACGAGGCACTCTGAGGAGAACTCTTGCCAGCGCCCCCACTGTGGGAGGTGCCACTCGGCCGAAGCCTGAGGGCAGAGCTCATGGAAGACAACCAAGCCGTCGTAAAGGTCTGCAAGGCAGGTGGCTCACAGATGCTTTATGATGCACCTGCCACGTACTCACCGAATCGACGCTTCTGCCGTTGCTGAGCAGTTCGCCATGGGAACGGTAAACCTGGCATACTGCCCAACGCACGATCAGGCCGCCGACATCGGCGCCGAGAGGTTTGAACAGCCACCGTCGTTGGTAAAAGTGCTGTACTTGGTGGAGGTCGCGGCCCCGACCTTCTGGACTGCCCCGTCGCAGCAACAATACATGGACTCGCTATTTGAAGGCAAAGCGGGTCTCCCCCTGAAGCCCGGGGGGATTCCCAAGCCGAAGATAGGAGCGCAGTCCAAGCTACGGAACGGCGGCAATATTCCCAGCAAGAAGGCCAAGAAAATGCCTAAACGACAAAACAAAGGAAAACCTCCTGCTGATTCTCCACCAAAACCCAAGGGTTAATGACCGGGCAGACACCAGCGGAGGTCAGCGACGAACGGAGGGTTCACCGTCAGCGAAGGGTAAGAGAAGACAAAGAGATGATGGCCCCGTTCGAGATATCGGACAGTGAGTCGAGCAGTTCAGGGGTACAGGCCCAGTCATTCGATGAAGAGAACGGCCAATATACCGACGATGAACGGAGAGCAACGAATGGCGATGCTACGATTGCCGCTCCCGATCCCGCTGAAGGTTCCAGCGAAAGATCCCGACAACGCCTTTTCATATACTTTTATTGCGGACCTAACAGTCGGCTAGGAAACCGAGCTCCCATGCCTGACGGTCAATGCAAGGTGGTGCGTCTGACGAAGAAAGAAGATCTGACAACCAAAGAAGGAAACGCGCTCGCGGTGGCCAAGATATTAGAGTTTGAAAAATAATTAAGATGTAAAGGCCTTACCACCGACAGACGCATGACATTGTGGATCTCGATGCCGTGTGCCGGCGGGTCCCCATGGCAATATGTGAACGAGGCCATGTATCACCGCTCTGGTAACGGAACAACTCTCAAGAAATTGAGGGATCACGTGACACTTTTTAGGAAGCTGTTATGGGTAGCTCGCGACTTGGCCCAAGAGGTATTGGCCGACCCCATGTCGATGCTGGAGTGATCCACGCGAGAAGTAATTCCAGGATGAAGACAACATGACGAACATTCGGCTTCATGGATGTGCTTGCGGTCTTAAGAGCAGCAAGGGACAGTGCGTGAAAAAACCATGGGGTCTTACATCGTCCTCTAGCATGGTGGCTGAAGGTTTGACGCGCAGGTGCGATGGAAGCCACAGGCGCGTGGAAGCGAGAGGAAGGGATTGCAAGCAGGCGGAAGATTTCACGGATGACTTTGCAAGACGTGTGCGTTCGTTGGTGTTGCAGGTTCTTGCGAGTGAGGTGGGCACGTGCACACTGTACCACGCCCCCGCTAATGCTGCACCCGCCGTTGTGCGCGTTGGAGTGTCTGTGGCCGCTCCTGTTTCGGCTCTTAACGCGGCCCGGGCGCAGCCCCCCGACGCGGCCGCTTCGCCGGCCATGAATTCCTGCGCGCGCCGCTGCTGCTTGCTGGCGACTTGCAGACAAACCTCAGGCGCCCTCGCTGCGCCTTCATCCATCGGTTGCGGACCCCGCAGGTCCGCAAGCTACGTGAAGAAGGGCACCGGGTTCCCCGACATCAGCAAGGGACTACCCTTGAAGGACGAGCATAGGACAATGTCCTGCATCACTCACGGAGGCTTGCGCGGGTTCTGGGGAACAGTGTTCCAGAACGGACAAGATTGCCCGAACAGATTCGGATGCGTGCCCATCAAGAGCATCCTGCAGGACAAGGACATGAACTATTCGGACAAGTTCAATGCGTTCGTACAGGAGATGTACGGTCTTCTTCTTCTCGCGAAGTAAGTCCTGGGCAATCGCAACCTCGAGCGCCGCTACGCCGCGGGAAGTGCAATGGACTATGACTTGGGGCGCCCGCAGCGATGCACGTTGCCGCGCGGCCGCTGGGACAACGCAGAACTGCTCACATTCCATGCCACTTAAAGGTGCAGACGAGAGTAATGAACATGGCGGCACCCTTGAGCCGGAAAGGGACGTGGGAGTGTTTACCCCACGCGCGATGCCGTGGAGCAAGATCCCGACTCTACATCAGCTGCCAGGGATGCGCCCAGGTGAAGACGTCGGAAAGCACTTCCGCGAGGCGTTCTTTGCTCTGCATGCAGACAAGCGGAGGGCGTTCGAGAATGATGGGCTCGATCAGCCCGGCTTGGTGGCACAAGTGATCAAGAGGCCATCATTCCAGCCAACAGTGGACATCCCACAGGATGTCTACCAAGCCATATGGAATTCCGCCAGCGCCGGCAACATTCCCTGGATCGCGGGTCTCGAGCCCTACGCGCAAGGCAAACACCTGCCCATAATATGGGGGAGACAGTCCAACTGGGAAGTGCCGCGTGAGTACGGCGGACATCGCCAGGTTGAGAACCTGAGCGCTGTGGTGATTGCGCCGTGGATGGACTCTGAAGCGCACGCAGAATGCCGCGTCACCCGGCCATTCCTCACTCCGGCACAGAATGAGTCTCTGCTTCAAGCGTGGTTTCAGGTGCCCGCTGCTCGATTGTTTAAGGACCTGGAGACAAGGTCTCCGAGAGAATTCTTCAGGTTCTACGAGCGTGAAGTCTGGCGCCGCGTGGGTCAGTACAGGCCCAATGGGCCACGGAGGCACATCGCCGATCGGTTCTATTCCATCCACGCCACGATGCCCGACGATGTCGTGTGGACTGGAAGGGTCGGCGATCCTGCTCGCGGCCCGACTGGACCAGGGGGAGTTGTGCGCTCTCCGCAGAGGGAGAACGAGCCTCTTAAGGACAGCCGTCTTTGCTGGAAGATGCCGATGCGGGATGTCTCGCCCATGACCTCATACGAGGGCGCCACATTCCAAGACCTGGAGGAGCGCGTTAAGAAGTACAAGGCTTACCCGGGAGTCCAGGGTCCCAGCGAGCGGCCGGCATGGTCACGCGATCCATGGCCATGCGTAACGCTGGAGGGGCGCCGGAAGTCACATAAGCAAGAGTACATAGTGGAGTTTCAGGACAGCCTTGTACACCGCGGTTGGCTAAAGCGCGCTGACTACACATCGCCTGAGCCCGACCACAGGCGTGATCAGGGTCTGCCTGAGTTCGACTTCGATCCAACTCCCCTCTATTCAGCGCCGTTGCCATACTTCAATTTGCGGCAGCAAGTCTTACAGGAGGAGACAGCGAGGCGCGTCAACATTGAGCGCAAAGCTGCCCCCCCATCGGCACGCCGTGAACGGTCGGAGAGAGGCAACCCACCGAATCGCTGCAATCGTACGAGGGAAGATGGTGCGAGGCAGTCGTCCCGGGACTGCGGTGCGAGGGGGCCGCCGTCTACTCCGCCCAAAGCGCCTCCCGGAGGGCGGCCGCCCAAGAAGGCGCCGCCGAGGGCTCCGACGAAACCCCCGGCTCCCGCGGCCCCGCCGTCGCACTGCGATCAAAGCGAGAGCCGCCCGCCGAAGCCTCGGGCCCCCAGGGCGCCACCGCCATGCTGGCAACCAAGGCAGGGGGCCCAGCCGAAGCCCCCGGCTCCAGGCGCGGCCCCGAATTGCAATTTACCGAACGAGGGACGTACGCCAAAGCCTCAGGCCCCTGGCGCGCCGCCCTCCAATTCCGCCGATGGCGAGGGGAGAACGCCGAGGTCTACGGCCTCTGGCGCACCGCCTTCCCATCCGGCTCATGGCGAGAGTGGGGTCCGAAGCCGCAGGCTCCGGGTGCGACTCCTGGCCCCAGTGCCCACGGTGGAGGCAAAGCCCCCGCCGCCGGGATTCAGGCCAAGACCGACCGACGAGAGAGTGCCTTCGTCGCCACCGCCAGGTAAGTATGCGCCTGCTGAGGGGCACGGCGAGCCCCCGCCCAAGAAGCAGCCCAGGCAGAAAAAGGCACCTCCCGCGCCACCGCGCACTTCGTCTATGGGCGCCGCGGACGGCCGAGAGCAGCAGGCACCTGGCGACTATGCCAGCCAGAACTCGCAGGGACTGCAGGAGCGCCTGCGCATGCAGGAGCGCCTACGCCAAGAACAACAAGAGGCAGCGGGTACTCCTACACAAGAGGAGGTTCGGGCACGTCCTCCAGCCCATGGCTCGGACGGTATGGGTCAGCAGGCCACCGGCGATTACGCCGCGAGCAAATCGCAGGGGCTGAAGTATCGTCGCGAGATGGAACAAAAGATGAGCGAGGACAGCAGGGCCGCTGAAGCCGAGCAACAGCGAAGTGCAGAAGCTGGCGCCTCCGCGGCAGCCGATGAGCACAGACCGGCTTCCATGTCACCACCGGCGGTCACCTCATTGCCGCCAAGCCTCTCAGAGCACGACTTTGATGAGACAATGCGACGTCCCGAGGAAGCCCCCATTCCACCAGATGAAGAGATGGGGACAGACACGCCGCCGGGCGGTGAAGATGGGCCAGACCCGACGCTGGAAGGGGGAACGAAGACATGTGACGACGATGTCGTCGGGGGTACCTGGGCCCCAGTCCCGATGGAAGTGGACGCAGTCACGCAGGAGTGGCCCCATGTTATGGACTACGAAGCGCCCGGCAATGAAGGGCAAGGCCGAAGAGTCCCGAGTAACAACTATGACGCCCCTGCGGCTCCCGCGCCACAGCAGCCAATGGTTGCCGGCCCAAGGGATAACGACGACGGTAAAGCCAAGAAACAACAACGATGTGCATTCGCTGATAGAACAGGCATCCACGGTTCTTGGAATGCCTTGGAGCATTGCCACGAACGGTTCAAATCGGCAGAGAGGCCAGATCCTCGCACGAACATGGAAAAATTACCGAACAACGTACCGAAGCTCGAATACCGCAATGCGGTCGACTCAATCGGGAAAGCGCTTGCCTGCATCATTCGACCCGAAGCGGTGACATCATTCGCCAGGTTAAGCTTCCCGCAGGCTTGTGCTGCGCTGAGTAGCCTCATCAGGGCCGCGGGAATCTCTTCTCGCGTTTCAGGAGAGGCCATCTACCTCTATGCGGTTTTTGACGTGCCACTCTCAACATGGTACAAGCCCATTCCGACCCGGACATGGAACCGCAAGGTGGGGGTCGGCATGAGCGAGAGCGATCGGCTATATACTGACGTGGAAGACATGGTCTCCTCTGACTCTACGATATCGTTTGTCAACAACAGGGGGGCCGCCGCGTTGAAAGCCGCTCTCCTGCAAGAGCTCCAGAACAGGTCAACCGCAGCTAGTGCAACGGTCCACAGCGGAGCAAAACTGGATGATGTTCGGGCTAACATACGTTCCATGAACTGGACCCCGCCACCGGGGAGCTGCGAGACTCGCTGCCGTGTCATGATTTGGAACGGCAATGAATTATGCGTTCAAGGTGAAGGCCAGCAAAGGCGAGTCAAGGGGGCCAGGAGAGAAGATACGCCGTCAGATTACGACGATGTCGAAAGAGACGCACTGTCGATGATAGACGAGGTTGTTGACGAACAGGCGAACGTCGCCAACGCTACCGGCGAAATGCTTGTGTTCCTCGCCTTTGGCGATGGTGAAAGTTGGACTCATGCCAAGACCAGTTCAGACTGCGCCATTTGGGGCGCTCTCGCATCTCGCACCTCTGCGCGGGGACAGAATCGGATACATCTCTAGCAAGAGGCCGGTTAAAACCCCAAGATGCTCATGCTCCGCGGCTCGGAGATATATCATTGTGGGAGTCATCCGGAGAACGACAACTGGCACTTCTTACTTGGCATCGTTAACTACTTATATGCCATAAATTTTGCAAGTACATCATAAATGCGACGAGGGTCTGCTACGAACTCTGGTGTCCGTCCTTCGATAACGTTGAGCCGGCCGCAAGGCGCTGGGCCGTCAACTGCCCCGCCGCCGCCGCCGCCAATGGCGCCGCCACCGCCGGCCAATGCGCCGATGCCTCAGCCCCCAGGAGTGGAAGTGCCCATGATAAAAGATGTAATATCTACTCAGGGGCGATTCGCGACATTCCAGGTGGGTCAGATATTCCCGTTCAGTCATGTGGGATCTCTTCAGTACTTGCCGTCCGATTCGGTGAACGTCATCTCTAAGGAGTTCATATCATGGCTGGAAGAGCGCCATGACGACAGACCGGCGTAGGCGGATAGGAGAGATATTACGGCGCCGTTCAACGACAATGTCGATATCTATGGGGTGGAGATAGAATCTGGATCTCATGTGGAAGTGCTACCGACTGACGAAGGTATGAAGAATGTGATCGAAGCGATCGAGAACGGGACGACAATGTTGTTCACGGCGCAGACGCGCAAGAAGGCTGCACCGAAGGGAAGCACAGCAAAAATGTCCGCTGCTGCCACAGCAGCGTCCGACAGTCCGGGCACTGTCGGCAAGCCCCTGTGGGATAGAATTACCCAGAGCGTCCTGCAACATTCGACTATAGAGAATTGAGAGGAACACATAGTCTGTTTTCTCGGGCAAGTTAGGGTGCAATGCCCCGACTTCTTCAACGCGTGCGAGGAACATCAGAAGGCAGTGGTAGTCGGCAAAAGAGATGGATCGGACACTCTGCCGCCGATCGGGACGATACTTGATCATGCTCAGGTCGTTGACTATGAACTGATGCTTGTACCGCGTGAGCCCGAACATCGGATATGATAATTCTACCTTGTCGAATCGTTTTTCGAATCTGATGAGTGGTGCAAAACGTCGAAGGGACGGGTCGCTGTTCGAGATTGGGTGGCGAAGAAGATGCCTCTCGCACGTTCCCCGCGAATCGCGGCATAATGCTGCGCAAGGAGAGCAATCGAATACCTGGTATCGCGACGATTACACGCGACGAATTTACCATACGTATCGTGCCCTGCGTTGTTCGACTGGAGTATGGTGAAGTGCACTGAGAATGGATTCTGCACGGTGCTGGAAATTCCCTTCGGACTGCCTGATTGGGTCAATGACCTTGTAGATGTAGAAGCATGGGAGTCCTATTCGCACGCCACTGACGTCCGCAAGCTCTACGCGATTCTGAACGCAGGTGTATTTGTCCCTTCTCGGGTAAAGTGTGGTATGAGGGCGAAAACGGACAAGAAAGCGGAAGGTGCAGCTCCCGCCGAGGGCGCATATACTTTCCATGAAAGCGAGTCGATCCATCACCTCCACCAGAGTTACAGTCACGGTGCGGAGCTCTGGGATGATGGCAACATCGTTACCGTGGACTTCAAGCTCGCTTCCCCACCGGCATATCGAGGAGGTTTTCGACCGGTCGATTCGGAGTCAAAGGGGCGAAAACAATATGTGCGCAGCGCGTCAGAGTCGATTGTCAAGCGGTCGTTACGGCTGTATTTTATGACACCATGTCAGGCAAACCAGCAACAGGTATGGGTCTTCATCTCGGAATATCCACGCCGATTTGAAGTCGATTTCGAGACGATGGTAGATCCCGCTCCTGACTTGGAGCCCGGCGTGACGATATTGCAAATCAACGACGTGTTTCGAGACCAGCTTGAAGCTGTGGAACACATCATACCGATAGACAGGATATGTGGACAGAGAAATACAGAGTCGCTAATATACGACAGCTCAGAGAGAGATCCTTGAGGAGCTCCGGGAGATCAGGAAGAAGCATGTGCAGAACTTAGAAATCGGGGACCGGGGCCACCGCTTTCTGTATTCGGAAGAACTGATTACTGAACAGTTCGACAAGCCGATCCTAGTGGCCGATGGCCGACGGGATATCGCTGCGCCGCTTGAAAAGGCCGGTCTGTCGCTAGGACGCCCCAGTCTGAGGATAATGGGGGTGGATATGTCTACGCCAAGAATTTCAGCGAGCGATTGGATGGCCTTCCGAAGCGAGAGAAGGGATGAGAAAGCTCCGGAAGAAGCCGATTACCCAGCTCCGGACGATGTCCCTGGCAGAACCGAGCCCCGTGGGCCGCGCAGGTCAATGGGCCAGGTCAGGCGGGGAGGTTGACAGGCCATGATACAGGAAGCGGCGATTGCGTGGCGAGAGGCGCAGTCGTGTGGTCGCCCCTCAGGCTGGGGTCATATTGGGCATGCTGGATTCAAGCGGTCGTACACGGTTGATCGCAAACAGCCACGCTTCGAAAACCCCCACGGGACGCCACTCACGCAGCCCAAAGACCCGAGGATCGGAGCCCCGGATCATCAGCCCCCGACGATGTCGAGCGAGAAGCTTGCGAGAATGAGGAACGTCTACCTCACCACATCTCCGGCTGCCTCTCGCATCGAACAGATCTACATATGCCCGAAAATTGGGTGCTTCAGAACAACCAGGATGGTAGCAACCCAGGGTTCGAAGCTCCCCCTGGTACGAAGGTGTTGCAGATGCATGGAGTTGCCCCCGACAGCCATGCACCTGGCTCGATGCGCGCCCAGGTGCCGAAGCACAGGAGATGGGCGGATGCTCATCACAAGAGAGCCAAAGCAGAAATCATAGAGTATGAGAAGACGGAGTACGAAAAGTGGCACAGGACGCAGATCCTGGCCGTGACTGTCGACGAGTCCGACGAATCTTCGTTTGAAGATTAAGAGGAGATAGAGCTGGGCGTTGCTGCCGACCAAGAAGGTGAGCGCACCGACGATGCCGAAGCTCAGAAGGAAGAAGAGAGCGCGGAAGCAACCGGACTGGAACTTGTTGCCGCGATACAGATCGACCCTCAGACTTGTCCGTATGACCCTTACGAGGGGACGCCATTCGGGAAACACTATTTCCTCATCGACGGTAACCTGCCGCTTTCCCAAAGAGAAGCAGATATCAGAAGGGGATATGTTGGCACTGTGGCCGGCGCACGAGGATATAGACGAGTTAGCCCAGATGGGACTAGAACACGAAGAGCTGACCCATGAGGGCGTACTCGCCAATGGCGAATCTTCTTGCATCGCCAGGGCACCGCCGGGACAATTTTTCTGCGCTAACCTCCGAAAGAGCGCGACTGACAGATGAGTTACACAACAATGGGCCAGTGCTCCCTAGCCAGCGCATGGCCCGGGTGATAATAAGTGGCCGGTTATCCGCCTATGCGGACTTCGTGGCCGACCCGCTGTTGGATTACATTAGGCACCTGCCACAAGCCGAGCGTGCCAAGGTGAACATCTATTTGCGTGCTCGGTACCACACGATAGGGGGCCGCAATTTGCCTGGATCAGACAATGTTATGGTGCCGATGTATCCACACTTACGCCCGAAGCTGTGCGCTATAGCAAGCGGGCTAGGCCGCGGTGAAGCATTCCGTCTTGCAAAGCTCACTTGTCATCTTCTCCGACACAGTTCAGCCCATGTGCTGAGCTCAGGAGGATGGGTGGGAGTGGACGTACTGATGAAGATGCTCACTGATGCCGGCTGCGATCGCCCGTGGGTCCGGTTTACGCACGCGGTCGCGACGCTTTCACCGCATGGAGTGCAGATGCTGGGCGTAGAGATAGATGCGGCTCACGAAGGCCCCACTTCCCGTCCAATGGACTGGGACTCGAGCTTCTACGAGATCACGAAGGAAGGGTTTGGAGCCTCCGAAATCGACGGAGACACTGACTCGTCCCAGGGAAGTGATGTGGAGAGGTTATATATATATATAACTCCGACAACACGACCTCTCCTGATCAGGGCCGTGCATGGCGATTCGTTAAGAATCGTGAGCCCATACCGCCCATACCGCAGAAACGTCAGATACGATCCTGGCGTGAGCGAGACGCACGGTGCACTACCGATTACTGACGCTGACGGACGAAACAGTCAGGCCGGGAGGTTTGCCCCGATCTATGACGTGACGACGGGCACCCGACAGTATGGCACTGTACCATACACGGTGGCAATGTCCCCACACGCGCACGAGATCCATGATCTTGACGCGCTGACGCCCAGGGAAATACAGGCACCGTATAGCTTCGCGGAAGCCGCACAGCTAATTGAAAGAGACGAACGACGCGTCCGTCAGGAAAGCGGCGATCGATTCCCGACCTTCTTTCATCAGGATGGGGTTTCTAAAGATTTCCCAGGTCGGACTAAGCGACTGGTATTTGACGTACATTTGAAGGATTTAAACGGCCAAAGCGTCGCCACCATGAGTGCAAGACACCCAGAGGCGCATCAGCATTGGATTCTGCCGACGGGCCAAATATTTACGGACAATGTCCTGTTGCGGGACACCATTTGGCAGATATTCACTTTTTCCGAATCACCTGACAACAAGCTGTCATGGCGAGTCACCTATGACAGACGGCTAACAATGGTTCAAGTCGTCGCCCGCGCCAAGACTGGGTGCATCGACGTGCTGGAATCAAGGCAGCAGATCCGAGCAGGACACAATGCTAGTCCTTCCGACGCAGAGCTCGCTGCTGAAGGTCAGCAAGCACCAGGCTGGGAAGACGATCTATGCCTAGGGTGTCACATGGGGCACAAGTCGAGGTACGGCTTGATAGGATGTGTCGCTTGCCGTGAAGGGATTGTATACGAGGCATCAATGATATCTGGAGACAAGATGAGACCAGCGATTGACTGGAGAGCCGCAGGGTTCCACAGAGACCGAGGGAATCCAGGCCCGTACCATGCACGTAATGACGGCAGGACAATGTCCAGGGCAGCAGTTATTGAGAATCTTGATCGCACACAGGCACGATACCGCGAGGGATGGAGACAGGATGCCTACAACGGGACCGTCACGCGATACTACGCCGCAATGGCGGGCAAGACAGCAACTCTGTCCGCCGAAAGAGCGGTGTTCGCATGGATACCAGCATCGCCACATGACAAACGCCCTGCCCATGGCAACAAGGCGCGAGAGATCAAGGCGCGCAAGCTGGCAAATCGATGGATGTCATATCAGGTATACAATCGATGCCCGCCAGCTGGACAATCTGCTATCTGCCCGCCATGGAAGTGGTGGGCATACCTGACCCGGCGCATAGACCAGACGGACCATGGTACAGACATGGGAATACGGAACATCACTGACTGGGACACAATGGACCCTGATGCCATGGGTTTCACAGAGCCTTCCGGAGGATGGCGCCAATGGTGTCGTCAGAACGAAGATCATTTACCGGAGCGCCTCGACAGTCTCTTGGATGTGATTGAAGATGAAATCGAGGGTTCTGGAGACCAAGAGAAGATTTGGCCGCCCCAGAAGATGGCGGAAACAGGGCTGTTCGCCGTCGAGACGCGCGTCCACCCCGGGTTCCCTCCGTTAGCGTAAGACTCGGTCCGCAGATGCGCCGATGGCGTTCAGGGGACGCGCAATGCGCAGGCGAACGGGATCACGCACACCCGGCAGGGGCCAGAGCACAGCCCAGGACGACGTGACAAGCAGGGTCAATCAGTACCGTATCAGACAGGCAGCCTATGAGCTGGTGGCGTTCTTCGACACGTTTAACGTCTCCCCCACACCACAAGGCGGACACTTGGGCGTCATGTGAAGTACAGCTATACGCACTGTGGAGTGATCCGCCGCAGCTCTGTGCTTATGACCCAGACCTAGGTGATGCAAGTGAAACATGGCTGGCTGATCAAATATACAGGGCCACCATCGAAGTCTCGAAGGATTTCCAATGGACACTGGTTGACAGGGATCACGCGAGTGATGATGCCAAACGCGTTCATCACGAAGAGGTGGACAGGTTCCGTGAGACATTCTCTCGGGAGTTTCGCATCGCGCGCTCGTCGAGATAGTTCACAAGGACATATATAAATCGGCAGGACCTGCCGAACATCGCAGATGACGCACCTGCCATCGAGGCTTGCATGCAATACGTGCTGCAGTCTCAGTCAGACGCACAATTCCGAGGTCAACAGTTCACAGTCGACTCACCCAGGCATTCGGCGACTGAGAAGTGGGCGCTGCACGTGTATGAAGCTGCTGTCTACGCACTTCAGACGTGGGAACAGCACAGAGTGCCACCGCCCCATGACTCGGATGACGAGCGTCGCCCCTCACGCGTGCCAATGGCACGAGGGGCTCGGACTCGCCAGCCCGCGGCGACCACCGCACGGGCTGCGCAGTCAATCAGCAGCAAGCGGTCGCATAGTCGTTCGGCGTCACCATCCGCAAGGGTGGCGGCGAAACAAGCGGCTGCCTTTCCGCGGAACGAGGGTGGCAGGGGCAGTGCGTCTAGCGGCGCCGCTCCACCCCCTCCGGATGCCACAGGCAAGGGCAAGGGCGGGAAACGACCAAGAGAGCCATGGAGTGATCGCACGGCCTCACCGCTCGCTGTCGGCCAGTGCCTGTGCAGGGACTTCCGCCAAACTGAGTCTGGCGGCGCGGCGTCGTCGTCCTCCCAGCAGCTTCCCGAAGAACAGCGCCGCCCCTGGGCCAGGGGGCAAAGCCGAACCCCAACTGACAGCGCCTGGAGTGCGTGGAGGGGTACCCACAGCCGGGGCTGGAGCAAAGGTCCGGGACAAGACCGCGGGAAGGGCGACCGCAGCAACTGGTCCGATCGCCGCAACGATGACCGGGACCAGTGGCGCCGCGACAGTGGATGGCGCTGGTGAGCAACAGACGCCTAACGCCAATGGCGTTTTGGAGGCTGCGCCGGCGCATGCGCACCCAGCTTATCGCCAAAGATTGCGACAGCATATGAGAGGGCTCGAGGCTGTGGGAGCTTCGCCCCTCCATCAATACTTACTATCACTGGCCAATGGCCGTGTGATCAATGCCACTTGACCTGCGGGCTGCTAGTGGCTGTGACAGCCTCGCGCCCGCGCGCGCTGTAATTCGACGCCGTCGGGAACGAAGAGTCCCGATGGTAGAACGCGGCCCTGGCCGGCGCTGCAGCCGGGCCGCCGCGGGGGGAGTCGTTGCCATGCGCTCCCTGCCGCCGTCGATGTATATATAACCACACGCGCAGACACATGTTTGGCTGTCTGCAGCTACTTGTGGTTCGGAGAGGAAAAAGGCCCGCGCCCGCCCCCGCGCGCGCGTGCTCATACTGTATAATTTCTTCACCCACAGCTTACCGGGATACGCATATCTTTTTACATTCCACGATGTCCATTGACCCGCTAGCTGGACCCCAACAGTGAGAACTACCTTACTTGACGATGTTGGCCTGGTTGGGCCTAAGTTTGGTAAAGATGCGGTGGGTTCCCCTGGAAGGCTTCCGCGCGGGATGATCTCCTCCCGTCACCTATTAGGCTTTGCGGCCATCTGATCACGGTTATAGTATGAGCATTAGGATTATTATTCGTATTAGTATTGGTATTCACATTACTCTTATTATTAACATTATTATTTTTTATAATTATTACGTTTGCGTTGTAACCGTCTGGCATCCAGGATGAAGAGCCCGTTGGCCCCACTTTTCCTTTAGTTGGTTGCAACGCACGACCCAATGCAGTGGTCCGTTGCCTTGCATTGCCAGTCGTCGGCCGCAATGCTGATGGATCGCCTTTTGACGCCATAAAAAAAAGTGACCCTCTCCGCGGTGGGCGACACTAAAAATGGGCCAATTTCCCGACGCGAATTTGGCCGCAGTAAAACGTTTTGCAAGACGGTTCTTTGTACATGGTTGAACAGGTAGCATGTGCGTGCAACATTGCATCATTGAGCAATCTCCGCGACACTATTGCCATCCAAGGTCTCTTGCATGAGGTTGTTTCAAGCACTGCACTTCCTGTCATGTCTACTCCGTTCTGGCCGGCCTCCGGGGGGTTCGACAATTCTGGTGTCAGTGCGTCCCACAGACTTCACAGTTATATACTGTTTTACCTAGTCGACCCAGGACACCGTAAATTTTGAGACGGTCCGTCAGCCCAAGCGCAAACACATTTATATACATAACAAACACGCAAACACATTGAAACTGGGATTGGATAGTTTGGTCGTCCTTGAGACTTGACCTGGCCGTCCTGGAGGGTGGTATAAGGCGCCGTCCCCGCTCAGCGTGATAGATCACCGGCGTGGCCCCCTCGATGTAGCATTGAGTGCGGCACTTGTGCAACCTGGCAAGCTCGCGGTTGCAATGAGACCGTCAGGTGTGGGCAGAGGTGTTCTTCGTACAAGGTGTCCTCAGGATTGCTTTCCAGGGGCGCCCACACGGCCCTGGGAACACCCTTCACGAGGCCCAGTCGCCCCAAGGGTTTCGACTTGGCACGAAAGTTATGGACACCTTCAGCAACTTCCGCTCTTCCGAGGTTCGGCCAGAAGGGCAGGGCGCTGAATCAGGGCATCGAGAAGAGGGGCATGCTACGGGACTGGCTGACGAAAACGCGTCGCGCAACCTCTGCGGACAAGAACAAGCAGGATAGCTCCGCGTGGGAGAGGGAGTTCTCGATTTCGGTGCTCACCGAGGAGGACTTCGACCACGCCTTCGGCGCGACACAATGGCGGAGGTGGTCAACGACAATAGTCGTCGTGTAAACATGATTTCGCATGCCCGCGCGGATTTGTTGTCGACGCTGGGCCCCGGTGCCCCCCCCTATCGAGCCCCGCGGGCCAGAGAGGGGGTTCAAGTGCCGATCGGAGAGATCCGCGCGGGCCTCCGAGAGTTTACGTTTGTGCCGATGTTCTTTCTTGCAGGCTGGGTTTCAGCATCAGGAAGATCGATTTCAGTGACTCCAGGTACCAGCTGGAGACCCTGAACGGTGGAGCCGCGCACGGCCTGTGCAACAGGAAACTGCACAAGAGGAAGTGCACCTACGTCGATGTTTCGGGGAACAGGCTTACCGACATCTCCTGCCTGAGTCGGGACCACACATGCAGGGCGCAGGAGAACGACCATCACGGAGAGTCTCCCCATTGCGGAGGGTGCGAGAAGCTCATCACGCTGCAGGCGCGAAGAAACCTGATCACGGACCCTGTCTTAGATTTGCCCAAGTTGGTCCACCTGAACCTCGCCCACAACGAGCTGCGGAACATACCCCCGCTGGAAAGGCTGCCCATGCTCGAAGTGTTGGTCCTGTCGTACAACCACCTGTCAGGTCCTATGGACACCCTGAAGGTGGTCTACAACGAGGGCTCCACCTCGGGCGGCAAGCGGATCACGCGGCTGGAGTTGGACCACAACGACTACGACTACACCCCGTCGCAATTCCAGAAGGCACTCGATGTCCTGCAGACGCTCCAGAACCTGGAGGCGCTGAAGTTCACTAGGAACCCTTTTGTGGCGTGCTTCAGGCAGTACCAGATCTACGTGGTTGAGAAGTTGGGCAAGCTTCGCTCGCTGGACGGAGAGCCGATCTCGAACGAGGTCCACAGACTTGTGGAGAGCATAGGGGGGAAGCTCGGCCCTCTGGCCGCCTACGACGAGGAGTTCCTCCAGAAGAAGGCAGAGCGCGACAAGGAGGCACAGAGCCTGAAGTGGGAGCCGCGCCCGCGGATGGCCAACATTCTCAAGGAGACTGAGAAGGCGTACGAGGTCCTCCAGCAGCTGAAGAAGTATGGACTGGACGACGACCGCGACCGCTCCTCGTACAGTGATCTGCACGAGGGCCTCCACAATCTCCTCTCGGAGGCGGAGAAGCTCCACTATCGTGAAGGCCTCACGGCTCGTGCCGCCGTCCCTGAATGGGGGAGCCCAGGGCGTTTGGGAGGCAGGGACTCCAAGGGGAGAGCTTTACCCAGGGAGGGGTGCTCTCCCACGGGGGCCGGGGGTCACAACCCCCCGGGGACCCTTTTCTTACCAGTTTGAAACATATCCCTATCCCTATGTTTGATATCATCTTACCTCGATGCCGATCTTGAGGATTCCCTCAGTTTCTGAGGGCCTGTCCCTACGACTGTCCTCGCTTTTTGCTCGCCCATCTTAGGGATAGGGATACGTTCGAGGCTGGTTATTTTCCCCCCACCCTCCCCTGGACCCCCCAAATCCGAGGCCCAGCCCCCGCCCTCGAGAATTTGGAACTACAGCCAACACGCATGGTAAGGATGGGCAACCTGCCCAAGTGTACCCTTGCCTTGGCATCGCTCGGACGTGTGCATTTTTCCTTCGGCGAGGACCATCGAGGAGCATCCTTGATCATTTGGCGAAACAACCACGCACGAAACCGAACAAAAACACAGGGAATGGACGTCCGAGCGATGGCCAGGGATGGGCAACCTGCCCAAGTGCACCCTTGCATCATTGCCTCCTCGGTCCATCCTTCGCCGCTCTCGCTGGCCGCGCCACGCTCGGAAAGCCTCGAAGTGGGCGTCCAAGGCCCCTGCATCCTTATCGCGCATCCTTACTATACTGGTTGACCGTGTCTTGCCCCATTGATGTTCAGGCCGTCTCTGGATTCGGGGGCGGTGCACCTTGTGCTTTCATCTGCCCGTGTCATGATTTGGTTTCGAGGCCCTGGTGGTGTTGCGAGCGGGCCTCGTTGGAGTTGGACCGAATTTGGCGTGGGACAGAATGGCCGCCGCTGCACGCACTGCTCCTCCAAAGCCACGCAACAGGGGATCAATGTCAGCTTCCTCTAGCTTAAATCACGGACCAGGCGAGGGAATTCTCGAAAGTTCTCAACACGCGTAAACATATCGGAGATGTGTGTGCCAGAGACGATTCTTAAGTTTTTTTCCTCCGTGTCCGTATCGAAATTATTAGTGACACGATAATTCATAGAGCTTCGTCTGTGTTTTCTTCCTTTTGGGTCGAGAGACAGTCTTCAACGAGGCGCCGCCGTGGGATCCGGTGACCTCGTCGCCGCAGCAGGTCGCACGGCCGCAGTGGCAGAGGGCTCCCACCTGGGGAGGGGGCAGAGACGTAGTCGGTGAGCGCACGGCGCGGAGCTCATCGAACGTGTCACGCATGCTCACAGCCAGGAGTGGCTGCGCGGTCTGCGCGGCGCCACTGCAGGCGTGCTGCACGCGAGGGTGCAAATCGAGACGTATTTCTTCAGCTGAGCTCCAACTTGCTGTCAAGGTGGCTGGGACCTCCGCTTTCGTTGGTACCCCGCCCCCCCGCGGCCCCCAAGCCCCCTGGCGGGGAAGGGATCGAAGGGAAGGGGCTTCCCTTCGACTCGATTGCGACGTTGCTCGATATCTCTTTGGCTGGGATGTTTGACGAGGAGGGCCCACGGACAGGGACAGGGGGGAGCGGTGACGGCGACAAGGACGACGACGACCACACAAACGGAACAGCCTCTCACTCACGCCAACAGGGTCGGTGGACTTCCACATGCACAGGCACTTCTACAAGACGGAGGAGGACAAGCGCCCCATCAACAAATTCACTCTCGAGGACATCCGGAAGTACTTTTGGGACGACGTTGTCAAGGACGAAGTCCTGAAGGGTCCAGCAGAAGTGGACCCGGACATGTTGGACAAGCACAACGAAGCGGTGGAGGAGGCGAAGAAAGAGATGCAGGATAGGTTTTTCCTTCGCCTGGACGCGCTCATGGCCCAGTACGAGGCAGCCCTCCGGGGGGGGGGGGGGGGGCGGTCTCCCCGGGGGTCCGCGGGGAGGTCTCTGGGGGTCCCCCCCCGCGCAGGCGTTGCCACCAGTTGCGCCTCAGTCAGCGTTGGTATGCCAACTGGCGCTCCTGAGGCGTGGGAGCTGCCTCCCCACAGAGAGGGGCCCGCCAGGCAGAGGTCTGCAGAGTCCCCCGGAGGGCTCATGAGGCATCCGCAGGCAGGAAGAGGCCAGAGGCGTCCAGGGGCCGCAGCCCTCGATCCTCGGACCCCCGACCCCTCTTACAATTCTTCCTCCTCTTACCTCTTCCCTCCTCCGCCTCCTCCTCCTCCTCTTCCTCCTGCTCCCCCCCCCCCCTCCTCCTCCTCCTCCTCCTCCTCCTCCTCCTCCTCCTCCTCCTCCTCCTCCTCCTCCTCCTCCTCCTCCTCCTCCTCATCCTCCTCCTCCTCCTCCTTCTGCTCCTCGTCGTCCTCCTCCCACCTTCCCACCCTCCCTCCCTCTCTCTCCTTCCTCCCTCCCTCCCTCTCCTCCTGCCTCCCCCCCGAGGCGATCCGCAGGGACATCTTCGCCGTCCTGGGCCACCTGACCTGCCTGCCCGAGTTTGGCTTCGGCGAGATGTGCCTCATGTACATTGCGAAAAAGGTGCCCTTGGCATCGCTCGGACGTGTGCATTTTTCCTTCGGCGAGGACAATCGAGGAGCATCCTTGATCATTTGGCGAAAAAAACACGCACGACACCGAAAAAAACACAGGGAAGGGACGTCCGAGCGATGGCGCGTGCCTGCTCACAAGAGCGGTCACGACCGCCGTCGACGACGACGACGAGGCTGCGAGGAGGGTCCCCGGAGGCCTGGAGTGGTCGCTGGAGGCCAAGGACGAGCATCAACCGTGCAAAAGCACCACCCTCGATCCCCGATGGCGACGGCGACGATGACGGCATGGGGAGGAAGGTGCCGACGGGCGACGAGTACCGGCGCCTCTTCAGAGAGACGGTGGCGACCGTGCTCATCCCGCACATGAGGGACAATTTGATGAAGGACGGCGGCCGCTCCCATGCTTCTTCGCGCCGATGCCACTCGCCGGGACGAGGGAGGTCCCGTGCGGACATTTTCTTGACGTTGCCAGACATGCACAGGCTAGAACATCATGGGGTCGTGTTTGTTTGTTCAGCCTCTGGATACTGTTTTCGAGCACTCGGGTTGTCATACTCAGCTGTGAGAATCCGTTAACGGAAAGGGGGTTTGCGAGCCGTTTGTTGTGTTTCTCATGTTTGGGTGTTTCTTTTTTCAACAGAAATCAGATCGTTTGTTTTAGTGCACTGCATGACGACGACGACGACTCAGGAGGGCAGACATGGGGACGGGAACCGTGGGGACGAATGCATACAGCTGTTCGAGTCGCAGGGTTTGCTATCGGTATCGCAGGGGACCTTGTGCATTTGGGACAAATGCCGCCTGCCCAGCAGCGCCGCTGTCGGTCTTGGACAACGTATGCTGTTGGGCATCGCTCTAATTCGTTCTGTGCCCTCCAGGCCTCCCGAAACGACCCGCGAGGGGGGAGGCTGGACCAGGAGCAGGAGGACGACCAGTCTGAGGACGCGCGAGCAGTCTTGGGAGCCACCCTTAAACCGGCTGTAGTCCTGTCGGCCGCCACAAGATTGCAGAGGTTTACAGGGGCCTCCATGGATCGAAGAAATTGGTCGTGCTGATCTCCTGGATCGGCATTGGACCCCTTCGAGCGCCGCCCCAGGCGCACTCCACGCGCAGGGGCGGGGGGTCCAGCGCCGATACCAGAAATCCGCGCAGAAACCAGCCCATCCAGCCCATCCAGAAACGATGCCCATGAGCGCTGATAGGGAGAGAGAGGAAGAGACACGCATAGTCAAACAGCGGGAGAGGCCAGCCTGGACGGCGTGTTGGGGCCATCTCAGGAGGAGGAGGAGGAGGAGGAGGAGGAGAGGAGGAGGAGGAGGGAGGAGGAGGCAAGATGAGCACACGACGAGGAGAAGGAGGACGATGATGAGGAGGACGAGGAATAATAGGGTGAGTAGGAGGAGGAGAGGAGGAGGAGGAGGAGAGGATGAGGAGGAGGAGGAGGAGGAGGAGGAGGGAGGAGGAGGAGGAGGAGGAGGAGGAGGAGAGGAGAGGAGGAGGAGGAGGAGGGAGGAGGAGGAGGAGGAGGAGGAGGAGCAGGAGGAGGAGCAGGAGGAGGAGGAGGAGGAGGAGGAGGAGGAGAGGTCGGAGGAGGAGGAGGAGGAAGAGGACGAGGGGAATGATGAGAACGAGGAGGAGGAGCAGGAGGATGAGGAGTAGGATGGATGAGATCGATCAAAGACGGGGGGAGCTTCAATTACTTTCTCCCTTCGGGAGCCCAAGCAATCGCCTCTATGACCCATCTTGGAGCGCTCTTAGAGCGCTCTTGGGCGTTCTTGGGGCCGTCTTGGTGCTGTCTATGGCCTCTCTTGGTGCCCTCTCGGGCCTCTCTTGGGGCCTTCTTGGGCCATCTTGGAGCCAGCTTGAGGCCTGGGAAGGCCATCGAAAGTAACAAGGCGAGAAGGACACATTCACTGATGTTCCATCGGTTTTTAAAGAATGTTGGCCTCTTGACGGCCTCCTAGGGAGGCTCCGTGGCCATCTTGAGCTTTCTTGGATCGGTCTTGGGGCCTCTTGGGTTCTCTTGGGGCATCTTGTGAGCCATCCTCAGCCAGCTTTGACTATCTTGAGTCATCTTGGATGTCATCCTGTTGGGGCGCTCGTGAGACCCTCTGGGGGCCTCTTGGGAGCCCTGGAGGGCCTCTTTGGGCAATCTTGGAGGCTGTCGGTCAAAAGAGGAGGGGGGTCCTCGATGTGCGTTTCCCCCCTCGGGGGGCAATATCCTCGTCAGGGGTATCAGAAATTGGCTCTCCCACTGGCCGAAAAAGGAGCCTCCGACACCTCGCGAAACCTCCCAAAAAACCTAAGGGAGGGGAGGGGGAGGGTTCCCCTCCCCGAAGGGACGAGGGGTTGTGGAAAAAGAAACCACCCTTAGACCACCTGTCGCCCGGAGGGCTGGTGGGATTCTATGCTTGAGTTTTCTTTGTCTCTTCCAGGTGTCCTCCGCGGGGGCCTCCGGGAACCTCACGAGACCTCCGCGCATCGCTCCGAATTCGTCTTGATCGCCGCCTTCCGGTCTGGTGCCCGACCCGTCTCGGGGCTTTTTGCTCCGCCTGTCCTGGTCGCCTGCCCCCGCCGACCCAGCTGCCTGTGGCGCGAGGTCTCTCCGCCGACGCGGGCGTCGGTGTGCGGGTGTGCCATCCTCTGCTCCTCCAACTTGGGGCGATTTCGCACGGCTCTTGCTGACACCTGAGGTTGCGCGCACCACGCTTGAAGTGCTACATGCTCTATGCGCGGTGCCCCTCTTCTCCCTGCTCCTCGGTAATCTTCTTCCCTTCCTCACAATAAGGCTTGGTGCGCAATTAGCTTTGCCGCGCCACGGCGCTCGCTGCCTAACACTTCATGTTTCCTGTCCGACGTCGCCGTTGACAGAAGTGTGTGTGTGTGTGCTCCCTGTGCTCCACCCCTCTCCCTGCCCAGCTTAGCGTTCTCGTTTTGCCTGCCCGCCTCCACCTGCCGCGGACCGCCAGGCTTCTGCTTCCAAGCGGTTTGCTGAAATCCGTCTTCGGGGGGGCTTTCGGTTTTGATCTTACATCCGCAAAGGTGGTAAGTCGTCTTGCAGCATCTCCTTGTTTCGAACATGTTGGGCTGCTTACTATAACACATCGCCGCGCAGGAGCAACAGTGTGTGTGTGTGTGTGCGTGTGCGTGTGCGTGTGCGTGTGCGTGTGCGTGTGTGTGTGTGTGTGTGTGTGTGTGTGTGCGTGGCCGAGACTTTCAGCTTCTTTAACGCTCCCATGCAAAACGGTATATTCACGTTGAGCGCGTGTCACTTTCGCAGCACGTGCACCGCAGGCTGACGTCATCTGCGCGCTGAATGGAACAGGGCGTGTGTCCAGCTTCGCACACGTCGCCACACAAGGTGGTAAATTTAGGAATGAGGCCTGGCCACCACCGCCTCGGAACAAAGCAAGTTTTTGTTTCGGTGCATGTGCGCGCACCACCCAGGAGGTACAGGAGGGACGTAGGGGGTAGGATGGACGGGGGACGGCGGAGGGCAAACCATGTAGGGTCATGTGAGGAAGTGATGACGAGTAGGAGGAGGATCTTCGGAGAGGGAGCAGGGAGGAGGGAGGAGGGAGAGAAAGAAGAAGGGGGAGAGGGAAGGAAAGAGGAGTGTAAGGAACATGCAGGACGGATGTTTTGGGCAGGGGTGGCTAGGATGGATGAGGGCAGGACAGAGGATGGATCAATGTCGTGAGGGTGCAGAATGACTGAGGACGGTTGACGGATGAGGGAATGACGGATGAAGGTTGGAGTGGGAAGGACGGAGGAGTGGTGAAGGGAACGGGGGCGGAACGATGTGACAGGTTGGGCGAGGGACAGGGTGACATGTATTGAGCATCGAAGATGTAAGAGGCTGGATCTAGAAGGAATGAACACCAAGGGGTCGCTTTAGGTGGAGCGAGGACGGAGGAGGGTCGAGTGGGAGAACGAAGGGGGAAGCGAGGGGGGATAGGGGGGGAGGTCGAGGAGGTCGGAGGGGGGAATAGGGGATCAGAGAGTTCTGGGGCTGGACGGAGGAGGGAGGGACAAATGAGGAAGCGACACAATGTTGAAGGGAGGAGACAGGATGGATTTATATGTGTGAGGAAAAGGCGGAGCGATGAGGAGGAAGGAAGGGGATGAAATGGAGGAGGAGAGAAGAGAGGGTCGTCGACGTAGATGCGCAGACGTCGGGCAGAAGGTAGGACAATGATTGTGCAGAGGAAGAGGTAGGAGGAGAAGGACGAGGGCGATCAGGTGTAAAAAGGAGGAGGCGCGTGGAGGAGGAGGAGGAGGAGATGGAGGAGGAGGAGGAGGATGAGGAGGAGGAGGAGGAGGAGAGGGAAAGGACAGCAGGAGTGGAGCAGGAGGAGGCGAAAGGTGGAAGGAGGGAGGAGGGAGGGAAGGAGCAGAAGGAGGTGGACGACGACGGACGGACGAGGAAACGGACGACGGGTGGGGGCGCGGAGGTGAGGAAGGGGGGAGAGGAAGGGGAATGGAGAGGGGAAGGTGGCCGGGCAGGAGGAGGTGGACAATCACACTTTTAAGCCTGCGGACGCAAGCACGCTGTCGCTGATCGAGCAACGGGAGGGGCGCTCCAAAGGCGACTCGGGGGGAGGAGGAGGAGGAGGAGGAGGAGGAGGAGGAGGAGGAGGAGGAGGAGGAGGAGGAGGAGGAGGAGGAGGAGGAGAAGGAGGAAGCGGAGGAGGAGGATGAGGACGAGGAGGAAGAGCAGGAGGAGGAGGAGGAGGAGGAGGAGGAGGAGGAGGAGGGCGGGTGAGCGGCGGCCGCAGTCAGAACGTGCAATCCAGAAGTGGGTGCTGAGAGAGCACGGCGAAGTGCCTGGCGTGCGCAGGGAGGTCCACAAGGCCTGAACGTAGAGCCAGAGCCAGTCACCGCCGACCAAACCACCACAACCCAAACCGAAGGCCCCGCTTTGCCCTCCATTTCCACTTGGGGGGGTCGGGGAACGTTGAAAACACACACAGATGAAGCCCGTATCCCCCCCCAACCAGAAAGTCGGGCGAAATTCGGGTCTTCGGGCTGGGTTGGGGTGTATAGGTAGGTAGTCACCAGGGAGACCCAGGGAAAGGTTGGAGCAACCAAGCAAAATCTCCGCACATGACGACGAGGAGGCCAGGTGAAGGCCAAAGCCAGGGGGCGAGAGGCCAGAACCACCGTGGCGCAGCGCGGGGGCAGCCCCGGAGGCTGCGGCCAGACGGCTGGCCGACCGCCGCAGCGCTCAGGAGGCACCGGCTGGAGGGGATGAGGGAGGAGAGGCGCGAGCAGCACAATCCCTAGGAGGGAAAGAAACACACAGACACAATTCATCGTCGACTCTCAGGAAAATATGGGAAAACATGGGAAGTGGGGGGGAAGACAAAGACCCAGAACATATGGGAAAATATGGTGAATCCTTTTATTTGTGTGTATTTATTTGTGTGTCCTGGGGCCCCTTCAAATCCAGAGGCCCACCTCAAAGCAGCGACCGCTCTGAGAGTTCAGGCCGTGCGATCAGGGCCCCCAGTGCAGGGCCAAGGGAGGGACGAGCAGCGAGTGAGCACAGAGGCGGCGAAACTCAGCTGTGGAACGGGGCGAGAAGCGCGCCAACGTCACAACATCACAGCCCCAGGTCCACGGTGGCCCACTAACCGCATGACCACGATCGTAAAGCATCCCCCTCTTTACCCCCTGTGTCATGATTATCAATGGGATACTTTCATTTTATAGGCTGGCGGAACTGCGAGGCCGACATTATTACCACCAGAGAACGAACCGTACACTCAATCACCCTAGCATGAGAACCCTGTGTTATCATCATCAGCAGCATTCTCTGTTATCATCATCACCCTCTCGTATACCTCCATTTTGGGACACTCCTCGCACGGTTCGTGGTCCCATGTGGTGCCCTAGTGCTATGCCTGTTTTATCGCAGGCTCCCGTAAACGAAAGAAGTTTGATCGCTGTTATCGCCGAACGCGCCCCAGCTGAACTTCTTTATCGCAACCATTGATTACCACCCTCAAATAGCAGCCATGCCACGGCGAGTAGAAAACCAGCAATAAGTCTTTAGTTTTACACATCGGTTTCGATAGGTCCGAATGTTTGGTTTCTCTTGAAAGCTCCTCTTCATCCTCCTCCTCTGGTAGGCGGGCCCCCGAAGAGTGGCCAGTGTATCATTATCATGATTTTCAGGATTCGTGCTCACCCAACTCCTTGAAGCAAGCTCCAGAGGAAGGCACCTCCGGATCAGCTTGGAGGCCACTCAAGTCCCATCCACTCAATTGAGCAACATATTTCCGGGAACACATCATTATCTTCCCCGGACGCCGACCTTTATTATCCCCACTGTGTGATCATCACCGGCACCGGGTCACCAAGCAGCCACCATTCCGAGAGCACAGTCCATTTGATCAGGGCCCCCTTTGTACACGGCCACGTGAGGGACGATCAGAAATTGAGCACGGGGGCGGCGAAAAGCTGACACAGCGTTGGTATGGGTGGACTTGAACCGCGCGAGTGTCACAACCGCGGGTCCGCAGTGGCCCACCTCCCAGCAGCCACGACTCTGAGAGCACAGGCCATGTGATCAGGGTCTCCTGGTACACCGCCAGGGGAGGAATGATCGGCAACAGAGCACCAGGGCGGCGAAAAACCGGATCGGCGCGGGAATGGGGCGTGGAGCGCGCGACCGTCACAACCCCAACGACCCCCGTGGCCCACCTCCAAGCGTGCACCGCTCTGAAGCACAGTCCAGGTGATCAGGGCCCACGTGCACACGGCCACGGGAGAGACGATTAGCAGTTGAGCAAGACAAGGTGAACAGGGGCCCCTTGGACACGGCCAGGGGAGGGGCGACCAGCAACCGAACACCAGGGCGGCGACAAGCCAGAGCAGCGTGGGAGTGGGACGCGAGGCGCGCTAACGACAATCCCAGGCCCACGGTATCCCACCTTCAAGCAGCCGCCGCTCTGAGAGCAGAGTCTTGTAATCCGCGACCCCCAGACCACGGCAAACGGAAGGACGATTAGCCACTGAGCACCAGGGCACAAACCAGGGGGCAAAAGGCCCAAGCCGCACGGAACAAACCAGGCATGTATGAGACAACATTGCGCAGGCCATGCCGGCGTGTGCAAAGCGACCCAGGTGCCAGATCCAGGTTCGAAGCGGACGCGACCAGGGTCCACGGGCGCCAGCTGTGGCCTTGCGCAGCCGCCCGTGCTCGTGCCGCGACAGCACGACGCCCTCTCGTTCGGCCCACACCACTACGTTGTGTCTTGTTGCCGCGAGTCCGTGGAGGAAGACCAAGCATTGGACAGCCGCCCGTTTCCCAGAGTCGAAGGTGACGCGCCGCCTGCCCTCGACTTGCGCCGCGTAGGAAGCGTGCCACCCTCTTTCGAAAGAGGACCCAGCCTCGCGCCAGAGCCGTCGGACGCACTCGTCGGGCGTCTCGCCGACGAAGGGTTCCCACCGGATCAGCCCACGAGGCAGTTTCTACAGCTTGTCGACGTCCCTGGCCAGGGTTCTCTTGAGTCGCCCCAGTCCTTCCCCGGGCGCGCCAGGGTTCTCGCGGTCGCTGACCGCAGAAGCCCGTCCGCGGCGGCCGCGGCAATCAGCTCCAGGGGCGAGACAGGGTCGGTGGCCGACACCAGGAGTGGGGTTTACAAAGGGATCAGCCGCCGAGTGTGGCCCCCGGGCTGTCGGGGGCACCTACGGTGGTGACTCCGAGCGAGGAGGCGTCGGGCGGGACGTCGGACGAGGCGTTTGGGGGGCTCCGGGGCGGTCCCCAGGCAGGGCGCTCGCGCCCGCCCAGCTCACCCGCGACATCATTGTCCTCGTCCCCCCAGCGAGGGCGCCGAGCAGGGCCAGCGCTGGCGGGGGCCGGGTCGCCGGCCGCCGTCGAGGCCTGGCTCCGGCGGAGGGTCGGCTGCCAGCAGTGGGTCCCAGGGCTGTTGTGGGCGTCGGTGGGAGGATTGCCATGAGACTCCCACGAAACTACCACCCCAGTTGGGGATACACCCCTCGAAACCCGAAGAGAATGAGCTATATCCCCATCTAGGGGGGTAAATCGGTCAGCGGGGCCCAGGCCACGCCGCTGGGGATGGGGATCGGTGAAACGATACTCATACCAGGTTGGGAAGCGGGAGGGGCGTCGGGTGCGGAGTCGGGGTTCCGGTCGCCGTGATTCTTGTTCGCTCTCCCGCGCCAGGGTGCCTTCCACAGGGTCGCCGCGTAACACGAGGAACGGCGCACATGGCGGCGCGGGTGCGGGCGATTTCTGGGCATCAAAGCATTTAGCAGCGTGTGCGTGGCTGTGTCCAGGCGGCCGGGCTCGCCTTTCCTAGTTTTCCCAGCTGGGACTCCACTGGCTGGAGCACCGTCGTTGCTTTCCAGGGGCGCTTTATCGGCCATTCGCCACAAGTGTGCGGATAGCGGCGGCGTTTGTGTCCTGGGAGGCGGTTGTGGTTGCAGTGCTTGCCCCCGCATCGTCATCGCCACCAGCTCCAGCCGCTTGTATGAAGCACCCGTAGTCCAGGGGGTCGTTCGCTCCCCCTTACGGCCCCCCCAGATTGACTCGACAGACGCAACGCATTGGAGGTTATCCGTGTTGCCGATCAGCCGTTTCCGGTTGATAAACACGAGAAGGCCAGTAGGACAGGGGAGGAAGAGGAGGAGGAGGAGGAGGAGGAAGAGAAGGAGGAGGAGGAGGAGGAGGAGGAGGAGGAGGAGGAGGAGGAGGAGGAGCAGCATCAACATGAGGAGGAACAACAGGAGGAGGCGAAGGAGGAGGCGGAAGCGTAGGAGGAGCAGGAGCAGGAACAGAAACAGCAGCAGGAACAGAAACGGGAGGAGGAAGAGGAGGAGGAGGAGGAGGCGGAGGCGGAGGCGAAGACGGAGGAGGCGGAGGAGGCGTGGACTGAGCGAGCAGGACCAAGGAGGGGAAGGGCGCCGAAGGAACCTGGGAGGACCGAGCGGCAGGGGGCAGCGCGGCGAGTCGCGGGCGCGGGGCCCGCGGCCCACGCCCCGCGCGCCCCGCCCCCCGCGTGGCCCGGTGCGCGGCCACGGCGTCGCGGCCGCGGCGCCACTTGTCGGCTCGAGCGGCCCGCCCCCGCAGGCGCACCGCACGCGCACGGCGCGCACGCCGCTGGCCGCGCACGGAGGCGCCGCCGCGTGGCCGCGCCCGCGGATGCGGCGCGGGGCGCAGCGCAGGGCGCGGCGCGGCCCGGGGCGGTGCCGCCTGGCGGCTGCGGCGCTGCGGCTGCCCGCGGCCGCGGGCTCGTTTGGGGAGTGGACGGCCTGGGCGCCCGCGGGCATCAAGGTCATCGGCGGCGCCGACAGGGGGGCGTGAGGGGTGGCCCCCGACGGGCTTCTTCTCTTCGGGGTCATGCGCTGCTCTAGGGACTCCCAGCTCCGGGGTGCCTTCCAGCGGCTGCGCCTTGCCGAGCGCGTCCCGGCGGGTGCTCGAATGGTCCCGGATTAGCAGCCGCAATCTCGAGGTATGACCGAAGGCCAGATTTGGTCAGGGTTCCCGATGGGAGGAAGCGTCCCCAGGGGAGGATCGGGGACCCCGCACGGTGCGGTGACCGTGCGGTGAGTCGGTGGGGATTCGGGGTCACCGCACGGTTTTGGGGCCCGGGTCGTTCTCCGAGGACGTCTCGGGCTATTGGGGCATCTGAGGCCCCAAAACCGTTCGTTGACGGACCGTGCGGTGAGGTCTTGGGGGATTTCGAGGTCACCGCCCGATCTGTCACCGCACCGTTTCGGGAATCCGAAGAGGAAGCATCGGCTCTCCAGTCGCCCGGCCCAGGACCCCCGACCTGCCCATGAGCGGTGGGGTTGCGCCGCCAGGGGCCCATCGCCGATGGATCGGCGAAGCATCGCCGATGATCCAGGTCACTGTTCCTCCTGAGAAAGTTCCCCCCCTGTTTGCCTCTCCTCCTCCTCCTCTCCCCCCTCCTCCCCCTCCCCCTCCCCCTCCTCCCCCTCCTCCTCCTCCTCCTCCTTGAATATGCGCCATATCAACTTTCGGTGGTGCTTGCTGATTGCTTCGATCGGCGCTGGGACCTCCTGGCAGCGCCTCTGGCGACGCCCCTTGGCGCCTTCCGCGCGGACCTCCGACATTGTATGTTACTGTACAGTCGAAATGCTGAACTCCTGGTCGGTTTGGGTTCAGTGGGGGCTCTGGTTTTCGGGCCAGCTGCGGGCCTGGCGCTTTGGCCCTTGAAGGCTGGCGGCCCTCGCAAGGGTGGCGCCCTGCCCAGTGGGCGGGCCACTGGCGGCTCTGTGGGCCAGCTGCGGGCGGGGCGCGCTGGCTTCGAAATGAGGCGAGCTTCGCGATGATGGTGCGCCTCTCAGCGGGCTGGAGGACTCTGCTGGCTCTGTGAGCCAGCTGTGGGAAGGGCACGTTGGGATTTGAAGAATGGTGGCCCTCACGTGGATGGCGCTCCTCCTAGCGGGCTAGAGAGCTGTGCTGTCTCTGTCGGTCGGGCGCTTGGGCTTTCGAAAAGTGGCGACCCATGCCCTTATTGGTGGGTCGGAGGCCCCTTCCGGCTCTATGGGCCAGTTATGGGTTGGGCGCCCTGGCTTTCGAACAGTGGCGACGATCACGAAGATGGCACTCCTCCCAGCGGGCTGGAGGACTCCGATGCCTCTGTGGGCCAACAGTGGGCTGGGCGCTTCGGTTTTTATGGGACGGCGACCCTCCTGGGGATGGCGCTCGTCCGGGTGGGCCCAAAGCTTTTGCCGTTTTCAGTACATTTGGACACCCGAAATGGGCGCTGAAAGAATGGGCACAATGCCCAACAACAAATGTTGTCCCAAACCAACAGCGGCCGTTGTTGGGCAGGCGGCCTTCTGTCTCAAATGGACATAGGCCGCGGCGGCGTGGACAGCGAGTCCTGTTCAAGATGAACAGGAACTGCTGTTGGGCATTGTACCCATTCTTTCCGTACCCGTGTCGGGCGTCCAAAAGTACAGGCCAGCTGTGACCCAGGCGTCTTGGTTCTCGAAAAGTGGTGGCTATCACCCGGCGGGGTGGGGGGCTCTGCCAGTTCTAGGTGTCGGCTGTGGGCCAGGCGTTTTGGCCCACGAGAAGTGGCGACCCCCCACAGGGATGGCCCCCTTCCGGGTGGGCTAGGAGGCGTCTGCAGGCTCTGTTAGGGGGCCACAGGCGAACCCTGCGCCTACCCCCACGATTTCTGAGGGGGAGGGTGGGGTTCACTTCGCTCGGGAGCTCCCGAACGGAGTGAACCCTACCCTCCCCCTCAGAAATCGTGGGGGGCAGGGGTAATTAGGGTTCGCATGTGGCCCCCCTATCTGTGGGCCAGCTGTGAGCCAGGCGCCCTCACCAGGATGGCGCCCTTCCCAGCGGGCGGGAAGCCTCTATGGGCCAGGCGCTCTGGCCTTCGAAGAGCGGCGACCCTCTCAGGGATGGTGTCCCTACAGGTGGGCCGCAGGCCTGATTCGGTATTGTGAGCCAGCCGTTGGCCTGGCGATTTTAAGAAACAACATGGCGTCCCTCCTTGTGGGCCAGCTGTGGGCCGTGCGCTTTGGCTTTTGAGAGAAATGCTGATTGGGGGACGACTTGGGGTAACCCAGGAGGTCTCTAGTTTTCAGGACCCCCCTTTGTTCTGTTCGGGGTGCACTCCGCCCGTCCTCCTGCTGTTGCTGCTGCTGCTTCTCTTCTTCCTCCTCTTCCTCCTCCCCCCGTCCGCCTCTTCCTTTTCCTCCTGTTCCTTCTCCTGTTCCTCTTCGTCCTCCTCGTCCTCCTGCTCCTCGTCGCAGTCCTACGGACGAGGAGGAGGAGAGAAGGAACAGGAGGACGAAGGGGAGGAGGAAGAGGATGAGGGAAGGAAGAGAAGCAGGAGGAGGCCGCTGATGAACAGCTGTTTTGCAGTTCTGGCGGGACCACAGTCCGATGATTCGTCTTCGCGGTGTGGGTGTTCTAGAAATTTGTAGCATGTGATCGGCTGTCGAATTATTCTTATCATATGTGTTCATTCTGCATTATATTATCATGTTTTCCGTATGCACATAGTTTAGTATTTTATTTGTCTTCGTATCATCAGTAGTACCATTATCATTCATATTATTTGTTGAATTAGTCTTAGTATTGTATATACTATTCGTATACATGTTTGTTATTTGTAATATGGTTGTTATTATTATTATTATTATGTATTATTCCACCTTCCCTTTCTTGTTGTTTCCGACTCCTCTTCTGCTTGCGGCCCATTCCCAGGTGAGCGCGCTGTCTGGGCGGAGGCCGCAGCACGCGTGGCTCGGAGGAAGCGTGGGCGCTGCAGCCGACGTGCTGCGCGCCGCGCTGCGGGAGCCGCGGGGCGAGCTCGGGGGGCTCACGGAGGAGGAGGCCCGCCAGGCGCTGCGCTGGGTGCCCCACCCCGTGCGGCCGAGCAGGCAGGAGGTGCTGGCTAAAGGGTTCGAGATCGTGGATTCGAGAAATATGGGGGCCACATGCGAGCCCTACCCCACCCTCCCCCTCAGAACTCGCGTGGGGCAGGGGTCGGGTTCGCATGTGGCCCCCTAAGAAGCAAATGTGGGTTGCCTCTTCGGCCTGGGGGGGCGCCGCTTGCGGGCCCCCTCGGGCGTCAGAAGCAGAGCCGGGGCGAGGAACAGCTGCACCAGATGGACGCCAGACGGGGTCCAGGGACCGGCTTTGAGCGGATTCGGCGGCGGCCCAGGGGCGGGGGTGCTGGGCTCAGTTCGATTCCTCCCACTCGATTCGGTTCGATTTCGGTCGATTCTGGTGCCAGTTCGACTCGGCTTCGGATTCCGATGTGGGTTCCGACTTCTCAGGGCGGCCATGCTCGCCTGCCGATTCCCGCCGATTTGATGTTTCCCGACTTGGCCGCCGAGTTCCGTTCACCCGACTCATTTCGATCGCCGATGCGGCATCGATCCGATCTTGGGCTCTCCTGGGCAGGGTGCAGC
Source organism: Prorocentrum cordatum (assembly GCA_963575745.1). NCBI lineage: Eukaryota > Dinophyceae > Prorocentrales > Prorocentraceae > Prorocentrum > Prorocentrum cordatum. Next base: position 230,203 of record CAUYUJ010021159.1, read on the forward strand.
TGGTGGCCTACGTGAGCAAGTGGCACCCCAGCTCGGCATCGGTACACCCGTCCCCATCCAGCAGTGGTGGTTCGGCAGCAGACGATGGGAGCCTTATATGGCCTCGAAGTTCCATCTTTCGAGTGCAGCAGCGTGCGCTGGCGGCTGGTAATCGGTACGAAAGCGTCGATTTAGCGTCATTCAGCGTCGATTAGTTTCCAGTGGCGTCGGCAAGCGTAGATTCGCAAGTGCCAGCAAGATGGCATGGGAGGCTCCCATGAACTGCCGCAGATCAGTGGGTCAGGGTTCCTTGTCGCTGCCAACCTGCCGCCCCTTCGCGGCTCCATGTGCGCCTTCGGAACCCGACGGAAGCGACAGCTGTCCCGACTCGGGTTGGCAGGTCGGCCCGTTGGAAAAGCGTGCGCCCCATGGGGATGAGGATTGGTCTAACGACGCTGACCAACCTGGACCTGCTGGCGGCCTCATCCAGAAGACCAGACGGCGGCAGGAGGCGGAGGAGTCGGAGGAGGAGGGGAGGAGGAGGAGGAGGAGGAGGAGGAGGAAGAGGAGGACCGAAGCCATTCTGGCTCAAGTTCCAACCCCGTGTCGCGGGGGCTCGAGCTTGGAGATTTCCCGCCGCCCTGCGACAACCATCGAGGGAGCGCCCGACGCATTCCATACCCGATGAACCTAACACCTTCGGAGAGAAGTTGTTCCTCATCGCTCCAAGCTCGCCCCATGCCGCCGCCGCCCACTGCATTTTAGGTTGTAAATCTAAGCTGTAGTGGAGGAGCGCCTCTCGCGGGCACCGCGGGCCCGCCAGGTGCGAGGGTAATGGGCTGCGAGTCGTCGTCGCAGTCCTTCCTCTTCCTCCTTTTTGTTTTCGTATATACATTTATTCCTCACAGGAAGCATGTCTGACAAGCGCATCATGGGCGATGAGACCGGTACGTTCACATCACCATCGTATCACATGTCTGCCAGAAACCGTTTTCTTTTTGGGTGGTTACAGAAGGCAAACGGCCCGCAGACCCACTGGTGGTAGTCATGGTTTCCGCGGATACTAAACTATATGTGCAATGCGCGGGTGCAGGAAGAGACCTGGTTGTGATTTCGCTGATTTATCATGTCGTGATTTCGCTGGTGGTGCGTTCCCTGGGCCCCAATGTGCTTGAACAAGAACAGCCCTGGACTGTGTGGGAGGCTGGATGTGGCAAAAGACACAGGTTGGCGGAGGAACAGCTGGAGGTAAAGGTGGCGAATATAGGGGGTTTGGCAAGACGGGGAGGAAATGGTGGTCGTGATTGTCGCCCTCCCCGCGTTGGAAAACCCCGTGGTGCCCGCGATGGCTACAATGAGCTCCTAGTGTTTTTCAGATGTCGCGGGGGCCCGAACATCCGTTCAGCCTTGAAGTTGCTAAGGCCCTTGCAGATGCAGAGGGGGTCCCAACTAGAAGCTGGGAAGGCCACCGTTCCCATCAATTCAGTTGCTCGAGGAGGAACTGGGCATCAAGTGGCGCGAACACATAATCCGCACTTTGGAGGATCGCGAGAAGCGCTTGTTCTGCTCATCAGGGGGAAATTCAAAGGCGTTCCTGCGAAGTGGAAACACCTGTTGACAGTGAGATGGGTGATTTTGAGGGGCGCGGAGAGCAACAACGCTGTACACATCGTTGCCCCAGGCCCTCATCATCCCGATCCGCGAGATTTTCTGTTCGCTGGGAGTTTTGGCGCCCAGTATTACCCAATGAGCAAGCTTGGGCGCATGTCCAGACCTACTTTCGACCGGTACCACACCTTGTACTACCAGGGCCCCGGTCTGCACCCGCTTCCGTCGGAGGAGAACGAAGTGCAGCAACAACAGCTGAATCTGCACCTGTTATGGACGCCGGCGGGAGAAACATTTTGTCAGCTTTCTGAGGCCATGGTTGGGGATGACAACACAAAGCGTGTGTACGTTTTTTCCTGAATCTTAAACAAGCCAGGAAGGAACGTTTTCGACGATCCCACCCCATGCGGAGATGGGACCACCCACCACGCGTCGACGACGAAAGCCAAATATGAGTTGCGTGATCCCGTGATTGTGACACGCCGCGGCAGTTTTTGGCATTTCGCAAAAGCAGTACGTCAATAAGACCTCCGCCGTGCGTATCTCTACCCAAGAACGTGCGCTGCCCCCCAGACAGTGAGCAATGCGATGCACGTCGCAGACTGCCATAGCTGGGTGGGAATAGTGTTCGGGGAAAGCCGAGCTTCAGTCAGCAAGACAATGCTTACGGATACTTGTATTCTGGTCCGTAAGTATATTTGTGATTGGGTTTGTGTCGGGGCCCCAGTGCTTCCCACGAGCTTCAGAGCTTGGGTGTATCCCTCTCTGCCATATGCGCATGCAGGGCGGCATCAAACTTAGCGGGGCGAATCTTGCCATAGTCCAACGTGGTTCAACGTCTTGGTCAGCATCTCGCGTCCGCGCTCGTGCCGTACACTCTTGGAGGAGAGACGAATGTGCTGCCAGGAAGGCTGTCGTGGGGGAATGCGCATGGATGCTATGGCAGGGCAGGGAGCTTCGGATTTGACTCGGCTGTTCCTTCCCATGCATATGATGGGTGGAGGAGAAGATAACCGTAACATAGATTACGTTCTGGGTAGTGGACCGCTGGAGGCTGTAGCTCTCTCTAGTGCCGCAGTAGTGGAAGTGTTGGGCTCTCTGCTTCCCGGGCCGCATGGACCAGTTTCCTCTCGGCATGCTCGGCCTGCTCGTGACCTGTTCGCCCAGGTTTGCGTTCGACAAGCGACTGTTCCGACGTCGCCAGGGATCGGTGCGATTCTCGATCCACCCGACAACACGCGTCTGATCAATCTGCTTGATTCCCTCATAGGCCAGCAAGTCCACGTCGACAGGATCCGCGGTATTGTCGGGCAGTCTAGACAGCGAGAGCAGCGGCGGCTCGATGCCATGCGCGACGGCTGGGCTACCAAGGCGCTGGATGAGCTCCAGCAGGTCCTCCGCGCCACTCGCCATCTCGATGCGTCACCTGGATGAGGGGCCCAGTTCAGACCGCCGGAAAGCCCGTTGGGCTCTCCTGGGCGACCGGGCCGCGTGAGAGGCTCCGGCCAGGGGCCGGTCTCCATTGGATGCGCTCCAGATTGCAGGAGTTGAGACACGTCCGACACCGGGCGTCATCCACGCGTGAAGAATACGAGTACCACTGGGGGCTTCAGTAGAACGCAGAGCGTCTGACTTTTTTTGGGGTGGCACTCCGTGGGCATCATGGCTCGGCTGTTTCTGCGTGGCTGTTTCTGCTTTATTTGCAGATCACAAGGCTTGTGAAGCAGGCTTCGCGGCACGGCGCTCGGTTGCATGATGGCGCTCCGGCGTCGCGTGAATTTTTGGCGCTTGCAGAGCGCCATGCATTTCGCACGTCGGAGAAGAAACGGGCAGAAGACTGGGCCGCTCGATGCGAAGGAGCAGTGGGCAACGGATGAGGACGAGCTCATCGACGCGCGAGGTTTCGCCCCGCCGACCTCGATGATGTCCGCGCGGGGGTCGACGGCGGCACCGCGGTGATTTGCTGGAATTTTGGAGCAGCAGCTGCAATAATCATGGGGGCATGATTTGGGGGCTAGATCTCATGCCAGTCCCTCTCTTGAAGCTGTTGGAGGGGCCCCCTGCTGCTGGATGGGGCCCTCTGCAGAGTTCAGATGCGCGCGATCGCATTGGGCAGCGCGCGCCCAAGACGTGTTTCCTCGGTGCGTGAACCAGCTCCCATGGCACGATCTGGGGCGTTCACAGTCACGGGCAATATGGGGAATCCACAATGCAGTTTCCAACGAGTTTCTTGTCGGAAGTTCGAGTCGGGCAGGCGACCCGTTCGCGCCCTCGCCAGCGCGGCCAGATTGCGCGGCAAAGCGAGCTCGCAGGGACGCAGGCAATGGGGCAGCGCGGGGGTTTCTCGCGCACGTTGCAGCATGGCATCTGGGCGAGGCCCACTCGACGCAGCGAGGTGCCAGGCAGTTCGAGGAGCGGCTCTATCGCGAGGCGGCTACGGCATCCTTTTCAAGGTCGCGCCTCCTCCAGCAAATCCATGGGCCGTTTGGCATCGCGCGCGCGGCTGCGCCGCGCAGCGCTGGATGGGCCCATCTCGGGCCCGATTTTCGCGGCGGCAGGTGCCGTCGCAGGTGCAGGGGCGGCCGCGAGCGAGGCAGGCTTGTGCGTTGCGCCAGCTGCCACAGAGTGGATTCTCCAAACAAACGCGTCTGGGGCTCGCCGCGCTTCAGGTGCGCGTCGGTGACCTTGGGCTAGACGTTGCGGCGCAGTGTGTGCGCGCAAGTGTTCAGGCTGCGCATGGGATCGCAGCGAGCCAGGCGCAGCTGTCGAATGATGTCGCGGGAGTTCCGCTGGCAGAGAGAAGAGGCTATGCCTCGCTGGCGCGCGACGCGAAATCATGTAGGTCGGCCGAGCTGTACTTGGATTTGTCGCAGGTAGGTCAGTATCTTGGATGGTGGAAGCCTGGTGCGCACTGCGCCCCACGGAGACATCGGCGGCCGTGCTGGGACGTGGTCGCATTGGGCGTGACAGGTTCTCACGCTCCAAACCTCGCTTCAAAAAGCTGATGAACATGAAGGACAAGTTTGCAACGAGTGTCGCATCAACTGCGCGTGGTTTCACACGTCGGCTGCGCGCGGCGGCGAAGTATTCGGGCGCGCTCCAGGAGACATTGCTTGCTTGCGTCGAGCAGTGGCAACAGCGCTAGCCCCGACGGGGGGGCCCCATGGATATTGGCCGGTCACTTCATCCAGATCAAGATCCGCATTGCAGAGCGCTGGGCATCTTCGAGAAATGCGCGAAAGGGCGTTGGCCAGAGGCGGGCCCCGACGCGACGCAGGCGGACAGGCCGCGCTGGAAGGAGCTCGCCAGATGTTCCCAGACCACCAGGAGGCACCAGGAGCGGACGCCTACATCGGCGTCGCGGCTGTGGAAAGTACCGGGGCCATTCTCGGACGTGCATCTTCGGTTGAGAGAAGCAGGCTGGGGCATTTTATTTCAGTGATTTTGGCGGGTTCGGGCGGCGCCGGCCACGGTCCGGCCGCCGCATTTCCGCGTCGCGCAGCCAAGGGCGTCTTGAAAAAAACTTGCGCGTGCAATGTCTCAAGCTTGCAGCTTGTCGAGCCCTCTCTGAAACCCATCAGTTTCGGGCCCCGGAGATCCGCGAGCGGGGGCTCTGGCCCCCGGGCGTTGCGGGGCAGCCGGGGGGGCGAGAACAAGGAGGGGAAGAAACATGCGCGGGCGCAATTCATCGCCGATCCCCCAGAACAAATGGGAAAATATGGGAAGTGGGGAGGAAATGCGAAAACCAGAAAATATCGTAATGTATTGGGAATCCTGTTATTTGTGCGCGTGCGTTTATTTGTACGTCCCGGGGCCCCTCGAAAACAGTTCCCCGGGGATTATCAGCGAATTCCTCATCGGTTTCTTACGGAGAGGTACCCCGCGGGGCTCACTTTACGCTGGGGATGCCAGGCTGACGGAAGGTGTTCGAAGCACTGGGCCCCCGATCCCATTTGCCGCGGTATTTGGGGGCGATTTTGGTCGGGGGCTGAGAAAGCGGGTAAGAACGATGAAATTCGCCTTCTGGTTCTCCACCATGGGCCGTTGGGCTCCCAGGCCCCCCTCCCCCGCGGTCGCCCCCCCGCCCCCGCGTCGCTGTCGGGTTTGTGGAAGCGCTGGGAATTCAGCTCGTTGACAAAATTGGTTTCGCGGCCCCTGTTCTGTTCAGGATATATGGGGTCCGCCGCGGCTGCGAAGGATCATGCATTGATGGGTCTACCCCTTCAGTTGCCAGGGCGGGGCGGGCGGTCGTGGAATGTTCTAGGTCGGGGGAGCTGGTCCGAGGCGTCGGGGGCCCTGTGCCTGATGGAGTGCCCCGGGCGGTCTCGAGTGCTGAGCATTTTGCTACCTGCACGTCTGCGCAACACTCGTGGCCCATAGGGCCGGTTTTTAGTTACGGATGCCAAAACTGTTATGCATTCTGACTGCCAGGATGCTTTCAGTTTGGGGGGTTGGCCGACGACCCCCTTGCCAAACGCCGCTCGTAGACGCATGATGGGAACTGGCGAATTACTGGGCGCCCGACCTATGTTTGCGCGAAGGTGAAGCATTTAAAAGAGGACCAGGCAAGGTCAGAGCTGGATCTGCGCCACCAGATGCACAGTGGCAGACCATGCCGCGAAGCAGGTCGCCACGACAACATGCGGCAGGGCGATCTTGAGGCCTTTCAGGATGCCCAAGAGTTGTTTCAACAGGTCGCTCTGAAGTTGTGTCATGTTTTCGTTGTTCCCCCCTTTTCGTGATTTGTGAGGAGGGTGGCCCTGCGTTGTACGCGCTGCTGCTTCCAAACCCCCCATTGACCTCACTGCCTTGTGCGGGGCAGAGGGGCCGGGGTTTCACGCTGTCAGCACTGCCGCCGCAGAGGTGCAACATTGCTTGCGAACTCGAGGTGCGTTTTCCTGTTCCCGTCGTCGTTCCCGGAGGTCGTGCGGCAGGCTTCGGAACAAGAGTTGCCCGCGCCAGTTATGGGTTGCGCCAAAAGAAAGTTCAGGGGTTTCTTCCTGGTTTTCTCCCGGGGGCATGGATATGTGGCGACGGCAAGAGCGAACAATCTCTTAGGACATTGCCGCCCCACCACCTCCTCCCTGTATGATTTGTCCAAACTTATGAAAAATATTTCCACTGGAAACGGGCAGCAAATCTCCACCCCTGGCCCTTCGGTGATTTGTTGGAACCACCCTTGGCAGTAACCCCCACCCCATCTCGGCTGCTCCTGGCCCTGGAGGTGCGAGGCGCCTTTGGTCGATGGCGATGTTTTCCCTAATAGAGCCGCCGGGCGACTTGGACTGCCGAGCGTTTGAGGCGTTTGAGGAGGAGGAGGAGGAGGAGGAGGAGGGAGGAGGAGGAGGAGGAGGAGGAGGAGGAGGAGGAGGAGGAGAGGAGGAGGAGGAGGAGGAGGAGAGGAGGAGGAGGGGAGGAGGAGGAAGAGGAGGAGGAGAGAAAGAGGAAGAGAGGGAGGAGGAGGAAGGGAGGAGCAAGAGCAGAGCAGAGGAGGAGGGGGAGAGGAGGAGGAGGAGGAGGAGGAGGAGGAGGAGGAGGAGGGAGGAGGAGGAAGGAGGAGGAGAGGAGAGGAGGAGGGGAGGAGGAGGAGGAGGAGGAGGAGGAGGAGGAAGGAGGAGGAGCATGAGGAGGAGGAAGAGGACGAAGAGGACGAGGAGGAAGGGGAGGACGAGGGGGGGGAAGAGGAGGTGGTGGAGAAGGAGGAGGAGGAGGAGGAGGAGGGGGATGGGGAGGAGGAGGAGGAGGAGGAGGAGGAGGAGGTGGAGGAGGAGGAGGCCCGCGAGCCTTTCTCGGGGCGGCGCTGGGCCTGTCTCGGGCCGGACGAAAAGGAGGGATTGGGAAAGGGGGGTGTACTTAATCTGCAGCATGCAGCTGGTTTCGGTCCCACCGAGGGGCCCGTTCCTCGATACATAGCCGCCTCCGGCGCCAGGAGGCGCCGGGGAAATCAGCTACGTGAGCTAATTCGCAACCCCCTCTTTTTTATCCCCCCCTTTCGCCCGGCCCGACTGTCCGCCCCCCGGATCCCCGGACGGTGCCGCCTTGCACGCTGGGGGATATTGGAATCGCTTGGACGTGTGCATTTTTTCTCGTCTCCGGGGTGGGTTGCTTCGACGGGTTTCCCCGTCCTCCTTCCCTTTCCCTCCCCCCTCTCCTCCCTCGTCCCCTTGTTCGTGCCACAGGGCTTCTTCGCGCTGGTTGAAAATTAGTTCTCTTCGCGGCGAAGACCATCGGAGAGCATCCTGGATCATCTGGCAGAAAGAAAGCACGCACGAAACCGACAAATGCACGAGGAATGGACGTCCGATCGATGGCAAGGGATGGGAGTGGGGAGAGGGTCCAGCCCCAATCGAAGAAATCCGCATTGGTGTTCGACAGTTTGTGATCAGGTCGTTGTTTGGTCTTCCATCATCGCCTTTGCCTCTGCTGGTCCTGCACCAGGGCCATTCTGGGCAGTGGAGGGGCACTCTCGACAAACTCCTCGGCTATCACACATTCCTCCAGAACATCGAGGACGACGCCATCGTCTGCTTCGTCGACGCCCACGACGTCTTCGGCAACGGTTTCGATGGCCACGAACTCCTGAGGAGGTATTTTTCCTTCGGGCGGCCAGTCGTCATCGCCACCGAGGAGAACGTGTTCCCCCGCGAGGTCGCGGCGCAGGCCCACGACGCTGTGGAGTGGCTCGCCGAGCTCGGGGGCGCGAACGGCTCCGCCCCGTCGCGGTTCCTGAACGCGGGGGGCATCATCGGCCGGGGCGCGGAGTTGCGGAGGATGTACGCGGACGTGTGGCGGAACATGGCGGCCAACAGTCCCGAGATGCTCATGTGGGGGGCCACATGCGAACATTACCCCCGCCCCCCACGATTTCTGAGGTGGAGGGTGGGTCAGAGGCCAGCAACATATGTACACGTACGCGGTTAGCTTCCCCTGGAGTGCGTGTCAACGCGGACGTTCGTGCAGGCAAGACCGCGGAGGGCGTACATGTACATATATCGTTGCTCGCCCAGTGGGGTTCACTTCGTTCGGGAGCTCTCGAGCGAAGTGGACCCCGCCCTTCCCCTCAGAAGTCGTGGGGGGCAGGGGTGGGATTCGCATGTGGCCCCCTATCATGGCCCATGGGGACCTGGTGGGCCACTGGTTCCTGCATGCCTACGACCAGTACGAGCTGTGGCGGTACCTCATCAGGCACACGCTCGCCGCTCGCCAGGAGGGGCAGGAACTCTCCCTGGCGCTGGACACCGAGCAGCTGATATTCGGCTCCACGGTGCTGGTGAAGGACAACTGGGCGGCTTTCTTGGGCGAGGAGGTCAAGGGCGGGGTGAACGGCGAGCATTCCATCGGGAGGCTGCGGGAGATGGTCCTGGCCCAGGGTGCCCCCATCTCTGTAACGGTCATCGGAGAGGAGTTGGGGGGCGCTGGATCCTGAGGGGAGGTGGCAACTTCTTGGCCACCCAGGCCGTCACCGTGTGGCACAGCGCGGCGCTTTCTCGCGCCCCCCGGGAGCCGCTGGGCCCCGCTGGGCCTCGCTCTTCGGGCGCCGCGTCTTCACGGCCATTCGGTGGCCCTTGGGCCCACCTGGGTGGGCCTCGCCAGGCATCCTCCTTCTCATCCTCCTCCTCCTCCCTCCTCCTCCTCCTCCTCCTCCGCCTCCTCCTCCTCCTCCTCCCTCCTCCTCCTCCTGGCCGACGTAAGCAGAGCCAGCCCCGGGGCGCACCGCGCGGACCTCTGCGCGGAGGCGGCTGCTGCCTTTGCGCGAGGGGGCGCTGCGCTCGGCCGGCACGGCGCGTGCCGCGCCCGCCGCCCCGCGCAGGCCAGCGCGCGCGGGGCTGCCGCGCCCTCCCGCGTTTCTGCGTCGCCCGCCCTCAGGGGCGAACGAAGGACGTATTCGTACAGGTATCCACGCTGGTTTCGAGAGTGCGCATTGCGCAAATGTTCTTATCACGCGGCCAGTCTCGCGGATCGAGGGGCCGTGCCCGTGCGTCCCTCTACAGGAGGAATATTCAAACATAGTAAAGCAATAGTCTGGGGACGTTTTTTGAATGCTCGAATATTTTTGGAGTAGTTTTTTTTTTCTGTCCAAAATCCGCCTGTAGGGGGACACGCCCGACCTGGTTAAGTCTGGGCTCAAGTCGCGCAGCCTGGGCCTGGCTCGCCTCCGGCCAGCCTCCCGCCCCTAGACGTGGACGTGCCGCTGGTGTTCGACGCGCCCGCCGAGCTCTTCGGGGGGGCTGGCTGCCGCGCCCGGCTCCCCAGGGGGGAGGGAGAGCCGCCCCGACGCCCCACGCTTGGCGTTCGCCCGGGCCACCCAGGAGACGTTTTTTTTTAGGGATCAGGCGATAACCCGGGCTGTCGGGCTTGCCCCCCCTCCCCCCCCCCCACAGGATAACCTGACCTTGCCGGTTGTGCAGGTCCGCGGGAGGGGTGGGCGCGGGCATATGCGGGGCTGCCCACAGCGCGAGGGGTAGATTATCGGCCGGCCCCCTCCTCCCCCCCCCCCCGGGATAACCCGGGTTATCGCCGATTCAAAAGAAAACGGTCTCCAGGTGAGCGACATTCGCGCGTGAGCTGCCCAGTGCAGTGTCGCGCGCTGGCGGCCAGCGTAGGCCACCGCGCAAGGTCGCCATGCCATCTCGCGTAAGATCCCTTTGCTTTCGTCGCTGACATGGGGTCCGAGTAGAGTGGGTGGCCCCGAAACGGTGTGGTTACCCGTTTGCCCGCCAGTCCTGCCCAGCTCGATTCCTTCCCTGGTTTTTTTTAATGAGGCTTCGCTGGCTGGGGCGCTCAGCATGAGGTTTGGGTTCAATGCATATCCTCCTGGGAATCCGATCTTTCTGGACCTCGAGATGCGGTGGATATAGATCTGTTCGAGCCCCATGGGGCCGAAACCAGTCCATATCCACCGCCCGTCGGTTCCTGGGCGGTGGATGTGGATAGCTCTCCGCCTCACCGGGTGGTTCTCCTGCCCCCCCTGGCAAGGTTCGTCGGGAGGCGGCACGCGCCCGTGTTCTGGCACGGCCACGGCCCATGGAAGCCCGCCTGGGAGCAGCTCCGAGACCCGCGGTGGGCTGGTCACCCCGCTGGGCCCGCTTCGATCCGATCCGATCCGACATACAGTCAACCCGCATAGTAAGGATGGGCAACCTTCCCAAGGGTACCCTTGCATCCTTGCCTCCTCGGTCTAACCCTTGCCACTTCCATTGGTCGCGCCCCGCTCGGACAGCCTCGAAACGGCCCTCCGAGGCCCTTGCATCCTTATCGTGCATCCTTATTATGTGGGTCGACTGTAGATCTCGGCTGGACCGGTTTGTTTCCAATATCCTGGAAGAGCACGAATTTGCATAAACACAATTCTTCTGAGGTTTGCGTGGATTTCGTGGATCGGCGTGGGGCCTCTCTGGCGGCGCCTCTGGCGCCGCCGCCAGTGCGCTCCATGCGCCAGGGAGGGGGGTCCAGTGCCGATCCAAGAAATCCGCGCGGACATCCGAGAATATACGAGTATGTTGTTTTTGTTCCCACGTGCTGAGTGGGCTTTTTGTCTCCTTCATATTCGCGTCGCACCCACGTCTCATTTGCACACCTCCCCTCACCTCTCCTCCTTTTCCTTCGTACTCCCACCCGCGCGCAACACATGCGCATAAGACACGGAACAGACAAACATGCCGCCGCACGCACAAAGACATACACATACCACGCATTCACACCACGCGCAGGCAAGAGCGGGAGGACACGTGGACGAGACAACGCTATAACGAACGTTTCGTGGGATTTGTCTTCTTCCCTCTCGCGTCGCACCCGCGTCTCCCAGGCGTTGCACACTCCACACCGCAGGGGGTGCGCAGGGTAGGGGTCGCCATGCGTGCCAGGGTCGGAAATCGTGGCATGCGTAGCAGATTCCCCACACCGCAGGGGGTGTGCAAGGGCTGGGGTCGCTATGCGGGCCGGGGTCGGAAAGCGTGGCAGGCGATGCACATTCTCCGCACCGCAGGGGATACGCAGGGGGTGGGGTCGCTATGCGTGGGTCGGAAAGCGTGGCAGGCGTGGCACATCCTCCAACGCCACAGAGGGTTCGCCGAGGGTGGGGTCGCCATGCGTGCCAGTGTCGGAAAGCGTCGCAGGCGTGGCACGTTCTCCACACCCCAGTGTTCGAGTGCGGTGCCTGCGTGCCAGTCGGAGACAGCGTCGTCCGGGCTTGGAGTCATCACGGCCGCAGACCGTATGGCGCAGGGGCCAGCGGCGATCTTCGCCGAAGCCACGGGACTCATGGAGGTGATGAACGAAGTGTATGCAAAAACGCCAAGCTCCGATTTAGTGGTGGCGACTCCGCCTGGCACCGAATAGATGATGGGGATGCTCTTGATGAAATTGAGGTTGGTCTGGGCTGGTGACGGGGTGCAGCTGGAGGATCCCATGGCCGAGTCTGTCCCCATGTAGCTTGAGTTCAAATGCGCAATCGAAGACATACTTGGGCACGGCCTATGGAGTCGGAGACCTTCCCAATTTGGCAGTACAAGTTCGAGGTCGTAATAGTTCGACGGCGCAAAACGCCCGCCTGGCGCCATCAGAGTCGTGTTAATGCAGCGCGGCGTAGCATATGACACAGAGGCGCGCGATGACAGACTTTCTTGGCCCCCGCTGAGCTCGCGTTTTTTTATTGGCAGCCGCCCAGAGATCCTCGAAAGGCGCCAAAAAGGACTTTCCGTCGAAGGGTGTTTCCAAGCTTTTTTCTTCTGCCGCGCATGCGGCGCGGAGACTTCGCGTCGCGAGGCTGCGCTTCGCCGCACCATCGCACAAGCAGCGCAGCGCGATCTTGACTGAGTCGGAGGAAGGAAGGAGGGGAATGGGGGGAGGGGACGGGCGTAGTTTCGCACAACGTTGCGTTGCGAATGTTACGTTGCGATCCAGCGTAGTGGATGGCGTGTTACAGAAAACGCATTGTTTGAGCATTTAGAAAAGAAGGATACGACATTGTCTTTGAGCACGCGCGGCATAAGATAAGTGGGTGGGAGTCCTCGGTAGCGCAGCTGTGTTTCTCCCAACGGTTCCTGAGAGAAACAGGTCTTGAGGTGTTTGTTTCCGTTGTCGGGCTCCTGGCCCTCCCAGGGCCCCAGCATTGTCTGAAGACGGCTCAGGTCGAGGAGACTGTCCTGGGGGATGGCTGATGGGCCTGTTTCCACCACCACCACCAAAGGTTGGACGGGGGAGGGAGGAGGAGAACGAAGAGGAGGATCATGCTTGGATCATGATTGCCGTACAACTGTGCCATGAGCAAAAGAGCACAGCCGTCGATACTGAAGCCACCCCTATTCCAGGTTTTCCCTGGGCGAGGGGGCCCCCAAAACTTCGCAGCTGAAAAACCAACCACTGCGATTCTGGCGCCGAGCACTGGCCGCGCTCCAGCACGGCGTGGGCGTTCCGCGCTCACCCGCCGCGGCAGCGCGTTCCTCGCGCCGCCGCGGTCCCTCCCGCCTCCGCCAATCCTCCAGCTGGTCGCCGGTTCCACTTCTACCCCGCCGAGACAGGCGGCGCCGACCGCCCACCCGCTCCGCTGGCGGGGATGCCCCGGCTATCCCCGAGTCGATGACGGGGCCCCTGCTATCCAAGCAGGGGGGGGGCAACGAAGAGGAGGATGAGGGGGATGATGATGATGATGATGATGATGATGATGAGGAGGAGGAGGAGGAGGAGGAGGAGGAGGGGGAGGAGGAGGAGGAGGAGGATCCCCCCTCAAACTTATGGCGGTGGTGGTGGTGGTGGTGGAAAACAAGCCCATCAGTCCCCCATTGGGCGCTGAGTGGTATTGGCCCAGGGTGGCCGAACTTGAATCAGAAAAATCGGCACAAGGCATGCACATCTTCACCTGTCAAGTCCGCGCAGGTCTCTCGGGTCGACGCTGGCCCTCCCCTGGCGGCGCCGCCAGCGCAGGGAGGGGCCTGCGCGGAGCTCTGAGAAGTCTGCGCGCAGCCTCGACAGTGCACGTTTGTGGCGATCTGTTTTTTTTAAGCCGGAGGAGCGCGGGATTGCCTCGAGCAGCCAGGGAGGGAGGCCCGCGAAGGTCGCCAAGCAGAGAAGGGGTCCCGAGGGAGACGAGTCCCAAACCCTGGAGCTTTCCCCAGGACCGGTTCTTCACCTCCTCCTCCTCGTCCTCCTCCTCCTCCTCCTCCTTTCTCCTCTCCCCTCCCTCCTTCCTCCTCCTCCTCCTCCTCCTCCTCCCCCTCCTCCTCTTCCTCCTCCCCCCCTCCTCCTCCTCCTCCTCCTCTTCCTCCTCCTCCTCCTCCTCCTCCTCCTCCTCCTCCTCCTCCTCCTCCTCCTCCTCCTCCTCCTCTCCTCGTCTTCCTCCTCCTCCTCCTGCCCTCCTCCTGTGGAGGAGGAGGAGGAGGAGGGCAGGGAGGAGGACAGGAAAAATCGCTTTTGTTGACGGTCCTGGAGCCCGTGGATGTCACTTGGGGCCTGGCAGCGTCGAAGAACTCCCAGGTCCCCTGTCCTTCCGGACACGCCTGCCTCGTGCTGACCAAGAACAGTCCACACGCTGAAATCTTCGAGAACTGTTCCTCGATCCCTGATCGGTTCCTCGGTGGTGGCCGCCCGACCACGGCGCGAGACCGGCTGTCGGCGCGTGGCTGCTTTGTCGGCGACAACTACTCGTGGGGCGGCTGAGCGAGTAGAAAAAATGGAGATTGGAGAGGGAAGGATCTTGGATCGTGGGAGCGCAACGTATTCGAGCAAGGCGTCGCAGACCTATACGCTTGATATCTTCGACACCCCTGTTATGCACCTCCCTCTTCCTTCTTAGCACGTTCGTTGTTTCACACAATCACTGCCGCTTCACCTTGTTGTCAACGCTTCTCTGGCTCGCTTGGACGGCTTCCGTCTGTTTGCCCGTCTGGGCATTTTTCGGGCGCGCGGGTGCCTCCCCGCTGCCGCGTCTGGATTCGCCTCGACATTCTCGTCAGAACGTGCCCCGGGACTGGTCCAGGGCCCCCCGTCGAGGGCGCGAAGTTATTTGCGCTTCGCGGTTCGGTTCCGAATCCTCATCCTTTTTTGTTCCTCCCCTGCGGGGCGGCGCGAGAGCGCGAAGTTATTTGTGCTTCGCGCAGCGCGAAGCGCAAATTCATGCTCTTTTGGGCGAGCCGATACATCGCGTCGGAGGTGCTTCGTTCATTTTTGAGCTTTCAGTAGCCGTTTGCTTGCAGAGGGGCCATCACCAACATCAAACGACACAGGAGAAACATTTGGTATTACGGAAAGCGTTGATGGTGCCATGCCTTGGCGATTCGGAAACCATTCAATCGTCGTAGTATGGGTTGCCATATGTTGTTTGTTTCTTGTCAGGGGGCATTGTTCAGGCCTTGAAGCAGCTTAAGCAACGATCTGGTAGATCATCCGCTGCGTTCGGAATTGATGTCTTGCCTCACTTCTGGCTCGCATCAATTATCGTTCACTTTCAGCTTGGCTCTTAGCCTGTCATTTGCTTGTTCGTTTGGCTATCCTTCGGTCTGCTCTCCCCCCTGTCTTCTGCCGTAAGGTCTCTGGCATTGTTGCCCCTATGGCGTGCTCTCCGTGTCGTGATCTGTTGATCGCCCTCATGCTGCTCGTACAGAGTACCCACATGGAGCGCGTGTAGCCTGCCGTCTAGAGTCTAGGCTCCGGATCGTCACCTTGCCTTCCCATCGCCCAGCCCATAGTTTGCCCGTTTCTACGACGAACCCTAGAACAGAAGCCGTACGCGAGGCCACTGCTGAGCGCGACTCGGCACGCTGAAAATGTTGCGCCGAGCACCATGGCCTGACCTGGTGACTTCAAGACAATGGGGAACATATTGCTGTAAGCACAGAGGCTTGCACTGCCGCGGACTGTAGCCTTCTCTGGAAATCCTTGAGGGGCCGTCGACGACGTGCCTGCCCAGCGTGCCTCCTCACCAGTTTCGGGCCCGCGCCGTCGCCCCCCCGCCCCCCGCAGGACTACCGGCACCGCAAGGAGAGGGCCTCTCGGCGGCGTCCGCGCCCGCCTCCCCGGCCCTGCCCCGCGCTGGACATCGTTGGGACGTGTGCATTCTTTCTCGGCGAGGACCCTCGAGGAGCACCCCGGATCATCTGGCAACAAGAAGCACGCACGAAACCGAACAGTGCATAGGGAAGGGACGACGGAGCAATGGCAAGAGCGTCGCAACCCCCACAGGGCAATGACCACAGGGGGTCGGGGGGGATCCCATTCGCGAGGCCGTCGCGAGATGCACGTGCGCACCTGTCCTGGAGGTGTGGGGGGGGGGAGATTCCATTAGCTTTGGGGGGGCGGGGCCCTCGATCTCGTCGCAGCAGCCGCCAGGAGTTGATCCGAGGTCCAGAGGTCCATCCAAGAGTCCGAGGCTGGGGTTTACCCCATTTCCGCCGCCTGGGAAACCGATCGTCCCAGACCTCGCACGGCGCTTGACGTGGATGGATTCGGCCCCCCGTGGGGTCCAGATGTATCCGTGTCCACCGCCCCCCAGGGTACCAGCACATCGGTTCCCCGGGCGGTGGATCTGTGCCTACGCGTCCCGCCCCGCAAGAGTCGGCCCCCGGGCCGACCCCTCCTGCTGCGCGCCTGGCCAGTGTTCCTGGCCGCACCTCCGGGGGCTCCGTGGGCCGTGGGGCACCAGCTCGGTGAAAAAGCTGGCCGTTTGGAGGGAGGGTGAACTCCGCAATCGTCGATGACCCTTGGGTTTGCACTGGTCCTCCTCCTCCTTCTCCTCCTCCTTCTCCTCCCCCGCCTCCTCCCCCTCCCCCTCCCCCTCCCCCTCCTCCTCCTCCTCCTCCTCCTCCTCCTCCTCCTCCTCCTCCTCCTCCTCCCCTCCTCCTCCTCCTCCTCTCCTCCCCTCCTCCTCCCCCTCCTCCTCCTCCCCCCCCGTCCTCCTCCCCCTCCTCCTCCTCCTCGTCCTCCTCCTCCTGCCTCCAGGGGGGTCCCCGGCTCTTGGGACTCCGCTCCAGCAGCCTCCGCGGGCCCGGCGCGCGCACGTTGCCAGACCTGCGCGCGGCGCAGCCCGGCCGCCCAGGCCCGACCTTGGGAATCTCCAATACTGGGCATCGTTTAACCGATCACCATCCCCAGCGGCGTGGCCTGGGCCCCACTGGTCGAAGTGCCCCCCTGATGGGCATCTGGGCCGTTCCCTTCGGGTCTCGAGGGGCGCATCCCACTGGGGGGGTAATTTGGTGGTGGTCTCGACGGGGATGGGGATGGAGATGGGGATCGGTCAAACGATACTGACGAGGGGCCACGATGCGGGGGGGGGCTGGCACAGGGGGGGGAAACATCGACCCGGAATCGGCGATACATCGCCAGTAGATCGGCGATGGGCCTCCGACAGAGAATCCGCACCTTCCTGGGCAGGTTGAAGCTGTCGGGCCCCTATCGGCGATCAATGGGCGATCGGGTGTCGATGCATCCCCCCCCTCTGCCTATCCCCCTGGCGCTGCCCCCGAACTGAAATACTCTGGGCCTCTCCTGGGCCGGGCCGGGCGACTCGGCGCCCGTCCGCTCTTTTTTGGGGGGACCTTGCTTTGGGCGGCGAAATATGTAGTGTTCTCCCCCCCGACGGTTTTTGTCGTTGGCCGTCGTCGTCGGTCGTCGTCGCTCGTCGTCGTCGTCGTCGTCGTCGTTGCGACGGCGTTACTTCTCCCCTTGAGCGAACTTTCACTCCTCGCCTTGTCGTCGTCGTCGTCACGGCGTTGCGTTCCTCCTGCCCTCCACTCACCGCGATGATTCGCCTGATGTCCACGCACGCGCCTCCAGCAATCTTGGCCCGATCAAGAATGTATTATTTCTTGCCCCGAAGAAAAGTAGACTTTTCGAATTTTCATCATATGTGACACGCGCGTCGTCGCCCAGATTGTACGTGTTGCTCGTTCGCTTTTTTTTGAGAAACCGTGCCACTTCCTCAACAGCAACACGACACGTCGTTTGGCCCGCCGTCGGGCCAACGAGTTCGGTGCGTGGGCGTTCCAGCATCCCACGGGTTGGGAAGCGGGAGCGTCGACACACCGAACCCTCGGCACGCCAGACGAGTTGGTGCATACTTCCAAGCCCCTCCCAGAGACGTTGATACGGCTCTTGCTCTCCGACTTCCGCTCGGGCCTCCTGGGCACCTCGGGGCCGCCCCTCGCGGCTGGATCCTGCTTCGGTTTTCGGCCGATCGCGGGTCGGCCCTGCCTCTTGCCGTGAGTAGCGCGGCGCGATGACCACAGCGCCCAGCGGGTCAGGTGGAGTCCGAGGCCAGCTCGCTTTGCAAGAAGCGGCGGAGACGGGCCCGCGAGCTTTCCTTTCCCCTGTCTTGTTTGGGCCTCTCGGGGCGGTCCCTGGGCCGTGGGCCGTCGGGAAGCGAGTCGGGATGATGCATCGAGCGACGCAGAAAAACGGAGTCGTGTTCAACGACATTCGCGCGTAAGTTCCACGCGTAAGGTCGCGCGTAAGCGCCCTCGTTCCCAGTGCAGCGGGCCACGTTGGCGGCCCGCATGAACCGCCGCGTAAGGTCGCCATCTGGCGAAAGACCCGTTCTTGATCGTCGCTCAATTGATCCTGGAGGAAGGCCCGTCCAGCAGTCCGCATTTCATAATATAGTGGGGGAGGTCACACACCTCCCAGACGAGCCATGTCAGGCACCCGCCCGTCTGGGACCACCTGCATCAGAAGATGGACCCCTCCTGGTCGCGCCCAGACGAAGCCATCGAGACCCAGCTGGTGACGAAAACTGCCCCCCCCCCCCCGGCACCCGCTTCCCGCAGGACCCCCCTCCTTGCATGCCACGGTGATCTGTGATCTGCGCCTTTGGCCGGCGGGCCGTTTTGTGATCCGGGCCGGTCTCCGAGGGCGCCTTGGGCGCGCGGGCCCCCCGGAGGGCCCACACGACGTGCGGCGGCCGACTGTTCGGCGAGGTCTCCCGGGACGTCGAGGTCGCCGCGCGGCCTGTCGCCCCGCCGTCTGGGGGCCCTCGAGCTTCCCCCTGGCGCTCTACCAGTTGCCGGCTGCACCCAGCCGCACGCACCAAACGGCTGGCCTGTTGGCTACTGGGCGGAGCGCAGCCGCCTGCTCGCTCGCTCGCTCGTGTTGGAGGCCTCTGGGGCTTCCTCGTCTGCAGATTTCTGGTTGTTTTATTTCCAGGGTTACGGGTCTAGCCATTACGGCGTTTCAGAAGCCTTGTGCCAGACGTTTTTCGCCGTGTCCGCGTTTGGGAGCTGTTCATCGAGCGGGGGCGATACACAGACGACTCAGGATAGAGAGTGGGTCCTTGGGGAGGGGCCAAGGGCCCGTGCCGAGAAATGTTCGAGCCGCGTGATGCTTTGGACTGTTGGTGTTGATAAGGGCAGCGCGACGCCAATTCGGAATGGACGACGGCCTCGGGGGACCTCCGAGCAAGGAGATCGGTCAAGATTGAAAGGCTCACGCGGCGTCAGAGCCTAGGACCCGCCAACGTCGCACTGCCGGGACCTGCGTCCACCGATTCGGCGGATGAACCGAAGAAGAAAAAACAATGGAAACATTAGTTGTTTGAGGTCCCCGCGGGTTTCTGGGATCGGCGCTGGACCCCCCTTCCTCACGCGGGGAGCGCGCCAGGGGTCGGCGTTGGTGGTGCCGTCAGGGAGGTTCGACGCCGACCCGAGAATTCCGCGCGGATCTCTGAAAGTCTATGCCGTACAGTCAACCCGCATAGTAAGGTATGGCAATTTTCTCAGTGGTACCCTTGCATCCTTGCCATCCTCGGCCCATCCTTGACCGCTTTCGCTGGCCGCGCCCCGCTCGCAGAGTGTCGACATGGCCTTTCGAGGCCCTTCGCATCCGTATCGTGCGTCCTTCTTAGACGGTTGAAGTGTGTGCTTATGCCGTATTGTGCTCCCCGGGCGTCTTCCTCCCCTCACCAGAGCCCCTCCAGAGCACCCCTGGCCTCCAGAGCACCCCTCCCGAGGCCCAGAGGACCCCAGCGGGCCCCCGAACATTGAGCGAAGAGCTGGGGGCCCCTTGGGCCAGGGGCACCTCCGAGCACCAGGCTCATCGGGCCCCTTCCTTCCTCCCCCCCCTCCCCCAGAAGAAATTGTGCTCCTGGGGCTGGAGGAGGAGGAGGAGGAGGAGGAGGAGGAGGAGGAGGAGGACGACGACGATGCGGACGAGGACGAAGAGGAGGAGGAGGAGGAGGAGGAGGAGGAGGAGGACGAGGAGGACGAGGAGGAGGAGGAGGAGGGCTCCCCCGGGGAGGAGGGCGCGGGGCCCCAGCTCTGGTCGGCTCGGCTCGCGCAGGCGACCCCGGGCTCGATCTGCGCCGCGGAGGCCTCGCCCGATCGCGCGGGCGGCTCCGTTAGCGCGCGATCTCGTTCGCACCGGCGCGGTCGGCGGCCAAGAGGGGGTGATAACCAGTCGGTCACACGTCGGAGTGACCCTGCGCCGGAGTGACCATTGGTGCGGGCCCCTTGGGGTCCCCCGATCGCCGAATGCGATGCGATAGTAGCGTCTGCGCCCTCGTGTTTGGTCCCCGCGCGGCCCCAAGAAAGCCACGCACCAGAGGTCGCTCTTACCGGTTACTCTTGCGTATAGCCGAACTAGGGGGGGGGAGATGTCATGGCGGGGACCATGAGGTCTCCGCAGATTTCGTGACGCCGCTTCTCGTCTCAAAGCGTGCCCTGCCCCCCTCCTGGTCCGCGCACGTGCCTGGGGCCATGGTTTGCACCCCCCCTCTTGTCAGGAGGAAACGAAACACATCGACACAATTAATCCTCGATTCCCCAGAAAACATGGGAAAATATGGGAAGTGGGGGGGAAGACAGAAACCCAGAAAGTACGGTAAAATATGGGGAATATCCTGATTTGTGTGTATTCATTTGTGTGTCCTGGGGCCCCTTCCCTCCTGGACGTCCCCCTCTCGGGCGCCCCCGACCGGCGCGGTCGGCCTCCCGGCTCCGGAGGAGATCCAGTACGAGGTTCAGGACCGGGCCGCCGAGCGACGCCGCCGCGGGGGGGCAGTGTGGAAGCCTCGTGCCTGCCTCTGCTCGGACGTGTGCACTTCTTTTCTCGGCGCGGGCCATCGATCAGGGGCGGAAAAGAGGGGGGTGATGACTAGGGGGTGGATATCATGGCGGGGGCCATGATATTTCCCCAGATCTCATGGCGCCTCTTCTTATTTCATTACGTCCCTGGCTCCCCCGCTGGGCCGCGCACATGCTGCCGGTCATGTCCCGAATCTAGAAGCGCCCTCGCACGAGACCAACAACAGCATGCACAGCGGAGGGACGTCCGAGCGATGGCAAGCCTCTGGGGCAGAGCTCGGAGGGGCAGACGCCCACGCTGCCGCTCGTCTGGGAGGCCCCTCGCCCACGGCTGGCTTCTCCCCGGGTTTCTGGTCGGAACGTGCCCCGGGACCCCCCAGGAGGAGGTCCGTAGGAGCAGCGGCATTCGCAGCCGACCGCCACTTGGAGGCGTCATCGCCGTCATTTACCATTCTGATTCATCGTCATCTGGTCGCCTTCGTCGTCGCCATCGCCATTCTACGGCGGGGCTCCGACAGAGACCTGGGCGATTTCAAGAGGCGCCCTGCTGTTTCAGTTATACAGGGCATGACTCCGGAGTCCAAGAGGCTCCCCCAACCACATTCAGTTTCATACATAATTGACATGTTGTATGCTGGACGAGTCCAGGTAGAGGTGATTCACCTATGTTTATTCCCAACCCTCCTTGGTTGGGTATTCGTTTTGAATAGAGCAGTGTGGTCGCGTCTCCTCCCGCCTCCCTCCTGCCTCCTGCCTGCCTCCTGCCTGCGGGGAGCGATCTGCGAAACTGTCGCAATTTTCGAGGCCTGCTGGGGGGCCCAGCACAGTGAGGGCCACGGGCGGATCCAAATTAGACCTCGCCATCCCTGGGGGGCTGCGATCTGTGAAACTGTCGCCATTTTCGAGCCCTGCTGGGGGGCCCAGCACAGTGAGGGCCACGGCGCGGATTCAAATTAGACCTCGCCATCCCTGGGGGGCTGCGATCTGCGAAACTGTCGCCATTTTCGAGGCCTGCTGGGGGGCCCAGCACAGTGAGGGCCACGGGCGGATTCAAATTAGACCTCGCCATCCCTGGGGGGCTGCGATCTGTGAAACTGTCGCCATTTTCGAGGCCTGCTGGGGGGCCCAGCACAGTGAGGGCCACGCGCGGATTCAAATTAGACCTCGCCATCCCTGGGGGGCTGCGATCTGCGAAACTGTCGCCATTTTCGAGGCCTGCTGGGGGGCCCAGCACAGTGAGGGCCACGCGCGGATTCAAATTAGACCTCGCCATCCCTGGGGGGCTGCGATCTGCGAAACTGTCGCCATTTTCGAGGCCTGCTGGGGGGCCCAGCACAGTGAGGGCCACGCGCGGATTCAAATTAGACCTCGCCATCCCTGGGGGGCTGCGATCTGCGAAACTGTCGCCATTTTCGAGGCCTGCTGGGGGGCCCAGCACAGTGAGGGCCACGCGCGGATTCAAATTAGACCTCGCCATCCCTGGGGGGCTGCGATCTGCGAAACTGTCGCCATTTTCGAGGCCTGCTGGGGGGCCCAGCACAGTGAGGGCCACGCGCGGATTCAAATTAGACCTCGCCATCCCTGGGGGGCTGCGATCTGCGAAACTGTCGCCATTTTCGAGGCCTGCTGGGGGGCCCAGCACAGTGAGGGCCACGCGCGGATTCAAATTAGACCTCGCCATCCCTGGGGGGCTGCGATCTGCGAAACTGTCGCCATTTTCGAGGCCTGCTGGGGGGCCCAGCACAGTGAGGGCCACGCGCGGATTCAAATTAGACCTCGCCATCCCTGGGGGGCTGCGATCTGCGAAACTGTCGCCATTTTCGAGGCCTGCTGGGGGGCCCAGCACAGTGAGGGCCACGCGCGGATTCAAATTAGACCTCGCCATCCCTGGGGGGCTGCGATCTGCGAAACTGCCGCCATTTTCGAGGCCTGCTGGGGGGCCCAGCACAGTGAGGGCCACGGGCAGATTCAAATGAGACCTCGCCATCCCTCTGCGAAACCTGTCGCCACTTTCGAGGCCTGCTGTGATCCCCGTTTTCGAAGTGGCTAGGAGTGCTCAGGAATTGTAAATCATCAGCTTTATCAAGCCCTTTTCCTGTAGCCAGTGTCCTGCGAGTCTCCCGAATTCCGTCTGCAGACATATGTAACCCTCGCTCCGTCATCGCCCCCTTATAAAGTATCCTAAACTATTTGCGCCCCGCTTTTGCGCAGGGGTTGGGTACGTCGCCAGGGTAATTCCTTACATCTCTTGGCTTGAACAACTAGTGCGCACTCCATTCCACTAGATTCTCAACGTTTCGCGTGTCCCCACCAGGTCACCCAGCGATTTCTAGGGGAGCTGCCCTTTTCAGGGTGAACGTGCGTACCAGAGACCTCTCGGATGCCTCTCAGAGTCGCTTGGGATGTCTCCTGGGTAGCTCTTGGTGTCCTATTTGGGCGTCTCGGGAACCTCTTGGGGGCCCTCGAGGGCCTTGGGGGCGTCTTCAGGCTTGGGGGCGTCTTGGGGGCCTCTTGGGGCCTTCTTGGGGCCTGGAGGCCTTCTTGTGACCATCTTCGAAGGCATCGATCAAAGAGGCAGGGTCCTCATTCCAGCGTTGTCCCTCGAGAGCCCCTGACATCGTCTCTTGAGGCTCTCTCGGGACGCTCTTAGGGCGATCGTGGGCGCTTTCGAGGCCGTCTTGGCGCCCTCTGGGGCCCCTCTGGATCTCTCTCAGGGCCATCTGGAGCCCTCGGAAAGCTGTTGGAAGCGAACGGGCGAGAAGGGCCCACGCACTGCTGTTCCGTAGGTTTTTGGAAGGATTTTGGCCTCCTGGGGGCATCCTGGACAGCCCCCGGAGCCACTCCCGACCCGCTGGGACCTCGCGGAGTGCGCTGGAAGCCATCCTGCGATCCTGCGTCGCCTCGCGCCGTCCTGGAAGCCACCTGGAGGGACCCTGCGTCGCCTCGCGGGGCGGCCCGTGCAGACCCAGGGCACGGGGGTATGGGGAGGGGTCAGGCTGGCCACCCCGCACACAATCAGGCGCGAACCGTTTGGCTCACTCCCAGGGTGTCTCGCGTGCAGGAGTCGCCGCCGGGCTCCCGTACAAGGCGTTCCTTTGCAAGCACATCGTCTTCGGCACCGCCTGATTCCGGGGCTTTGCCCTCTCCTGGCTTTGACGTGAGGCCCCTCCTTCTGCTTCCCCCCTTTGCTAATTAAAGCTGTGCGCGGCCCGCTTAGCTTCGACCGGAAGAGGTGCGCTCTCGACCCGCGGATCAACAAATTATCCCAGCAAAGCAACCTAACAGCGACGTGTAGAAGCATATCTGAAAGCATTCCCCTTAAGATTCGGATGAAAATCCAGTTGTAGAATTCTGCTGTTCTCGCAGTCGTAGTCGCATTCGCGATGACAGTCGCAGCGGCAACGGCAGTCGCAGTCACAGCCTCAACCTCAGCCTGCCTCAGCCTCAGCCTCAGCCTGCCTCAGCCTCAGCCTGCCTCAGCCTCAGCCTCAGCCTGCTTCAGCCTCAGCCTCAGTCTGCCTTCAGCCTCGGCCTCAGCCTCAGCCTGCCTCAGCCTCAGCCTGCATCAGCCTCAGCCTCAGCCTCAGCCTGCCTCAGCCAGCCTGCAGCCTCAGCCTCAGCCTGCCTCAGCCTCAGCCTCAGTTTGCTTCAGCCTCAGCCTCAGTCTGCCTTAAGCCTCGGCCCCCAGCTTCAGCCTGCATCAGCCTCAGCTTCCCTCGGTCGCAGCATCAGCTTGCCTCAGCATTCAAAATGTGGCCCAGGAGCAGAGTTCTGGGAACTAGAAGAACACGAAGTGGCCTACAGTTGGCTCCGGGCATTCAAAATGTGGCCCGGGAATAGAGTTCTGGGAACTTGAAGAGCACGAAGTGGCCTACAGTTGGCTCCGGGCATCCAAAATGTGGCCAGGGAATGGAGTTCTGGGAAATCGAAGAGCACGAAGTGGCCTACAGTTGGCTCCGGGCATCCAAAATGTTGCCCAAGAATCGAGTTTTGGGAAATCGAAGAGCACGAAGTGGCATACAGTTAGTTGGCTCCGGGCATTCAGAATGTGGCCCGGGAATGGAGCTCCGGGAGGCCGAAGAGCACGAAGTGTGTGACTGTTGGCGAAAAGCCAGCCCGGCTCGGTTCCCGGTTCTCCAGAATGTGGCCCGGGAATGGAGTTCTGGGAGGTCGAAAAGCACGAAGTGTGTGACTGTTGGCGAAAAGCGATTCCCGGTTTTCCTCCCCGGCACCCGCCCAGACCCCCCTGAAGAGTCATGATGCTTTCTTTTGACCTTACTAGAAACCTATCAGCAAAAGCTGTTAGGTAAAAAGTGCAGGAGTCGCTGAGCGCTGACACGAGTGGTGAGAGTGACTAGTTTTGCCCACGCGTGTGGGACCGCAGCGGAATCCGGCAGAATCAGCAACACCCGAATCTCAGCATACCGCCGAGGGGCCACGCGTGCCATGTGCGCTACGGGCTCAGGTGCACCAGGCGCCCCAGAGGCCCAAGCGTGCCAGGCGCGCCATGCGCGCCACGTGCCCGCGCACCCGCGCATGAGCCAGATGTCGTTGCAAAGTAAGGCTGTGTTGTTTTTACAGGGGCGAATGGCTTGCGCGCAACAAACAATACGCCCGCACCCCCGCCGTCCCAGTCAAGAACCAGAGCAAAGTGGTCGCGAGGCACCCGCGCACGCTCCAGATTTAGAGGCAAAGTGTCTGTTGCATGGTTTTTGAAAGGGATGGCAGGGGGTAGGGGCTCATGGGTCTGGGTTGGCTGCCGGTCGGGTGGGTGATGGGGTGTTGGCTAGTAGGGAGCAGTGACGATGGGTGTTGGAAGAGGACGCGCTCTAAACCATTTGCGCTCTAGAGGGCTGAGGGTTTGCGATGACAGTCGTTCATTCTCAGAACCATTCCCGCCCGGTCTCCTATGTTCGGCCGCTCATACTTCCCAGACTCTTCGGCAACTCGCCCATGTTTGGATGCGCTCGTCGTGGTCTCCATATGCGCACGGAACCCCATTCATCTAGGGCGCCTTCGAGGGCGCGAAATTATTTACGCTTCGCGTTTCGCGGTTCGGCTCCCATTCCTCCTCGTCCTCCTCTTCTCCCCTGGGAGGCGGCGCGAGAGCGCGAAGTTGTTCGCACTTCGCGCTTCGCGTTGCGCGAAGTGCGAAGTTGGGAGCCCTTGTTCATATTCCCGGTGCCCTCCCAGGGAAGAGCCTCACATGCCGTCCGCGCCCCCGCTGCGCGCAGGGCGCGGGGAGTTCGGCGCGAGATAGAGAT
The DNA here is from genome assembly GCA_963575745.1 of Prorocentrum cordatum. NCBI lineage: Eukaryota > Dinophyceae > Prorocentrales > Prorocentraceae > Prorocentrum > Prorocentrum cordatum. The sequence goes on from CAUYUJ010021159.1 coordinate 256,058, forward strand.
TGGCGGCCTTCAGAGAGAGCAGCCTCCCCGCGCGCACGTCCGTGCCGAGAAGCCCAGGCACTCGTGGAGTACCGCCTCTCGGGGCTCGAGAGGCGGGGGGGCGGCCAAGAGGTGGGCGATGACCAGGGGGGGGGATGGATATCATGGCGGGGGCCAGGATGTCTCCCCAGATGTCATGGCGCGTCATTCTATTTCAATGCGTCCCCGGCCCCATCCTGGTCCGCGCACACGCCTGCCATGATTTGCGCCCAACCCCCCCCTCTTGGACGCCCCCTTCTTGGACGCCCCCGAAAGACGGGGGTCATTGCAAACGGGGGTCGGTCAGAGCGCCGGATCTTGCAGGTCCTGCAAAGCCAGGGTCGCACCGACCTGGGCTTCGGTGCAGGATCCTGCGGATCCTACAGGATCTTGCAGGATCCTGCAAGGCCCGACTGGCCCGGGTCTGGGTTGACCCTGGTCAGTAGATCCCCGAGCCTTCTCGCGCCACCCCTTTTCACAGCCAGAATTTCTGGGTTTCCAGATCCCAATGGTTTTCCATCTTCCCTCTTCTTCAGTGGGCGGGCGGAAGCCCAATCGACGTTCAACGCCTTCCTTTCTCAGCCACGCGCAAATGTAGTCCTGCTAGATGGGGTCGGAGTGGATGGGGTCGGAGGAACTCGCCGCTGTGCAGCCCGATTCGCTTCACGTCGACGTCGCCGATGCATCGCCGATCTATTGGCGATGCGGCGCGATCCTCCGACTCCATCCACTCCGACTATCTAGGAGGCCTCTATTTTCTCGGCCACGAGCAGAGGGGGGCATGGGGGAGGGGAGGAGCAACACTGGAGAAAGGCATCAGGGGCGAAAGACGACTGGCCGCGTGTCTGGGGCCGAGCGAGGCGGCCTGTGGCGACCGAGCGAGGAGCGAGCCAGGTTCAGGGCCAAGGGGGTTTGAGCGGCGAGAGGGTCGAGGAGGGGCGAGGAGGAGGATCCCAGCCACGCGCATAGGGGGGTAAGGGGGAGTTGGGAAGGCTTCTCAGAAGGAGGCTGCTTCGTAGAAAATCGTTGGCATTGTCTGTAGATGTGAGGCCAGCGCCTTCGAAGAAGCAGGCCCTTCCCACGAAGGCTTCCCCCTCCCCCTAAACCCCCTTGGGCGCGCCGCCAACCTGTCGCAGGGCTCGCTTTTCCTCACGAGCTGCCTTCGGTCAGCCCCAGGGCCCGGCAACCAGGGACCCCCAGAGGCCCCACAGGGCCCACAACTCTGCCGTCACGAGCCCTTCACGACGAAAGGGGGCCCGGTGGCTTGGGGTCGGGAGCCAGCACGCGGCCCCTGGCCCCTCCTGGGGTGCGTCCCGGCCCGGATCCCGCCGTGGTGGCGAGGGCGCCCCAGAAGGCGCCCTTAGCGGGAGCAGCGTCAGCAAACATCGATATCATCGAAGTTGGATCCTCGATGACCGAGAGCCGCCAGCTTTGGGTCATCTCGTATGTCAGTATCGTTTAACCGACCCCCATCCCCATCCCCATCCCCTTCGTGACCCCCACCAAATTATCCCCCCAGTTGGGGATACACCCCTCGAAACCCGCAGGGACGGGCCTGTATCCCCATCTAGGGGGATAAATCGGCCAGTGGGGCCCAAGCCACGCCGCTGGGGATGGGGATCTATTAAACGATACTCATAAGAATTGATATCATCGAAGTTGGATCCTCGATGTCCGAGAGCCGCCAGCTTTGGATCATCTCGTGTGGTTGTTTGCCTTCTTCTCACCCTCTCTGGACGCCAGGGGCGCAGAGCCGGAGCTGCAGGCCACCGTCGCACTGCGTCTCGGCCGCCAGAAGTGCAGTATTGCCACCGGGGGGCAGCACCCTTGCCAGCAGTTCCAGACATCCGGCGCTGCGTTTCGGTCGATGCGAAAGGCTTCACCTCCCCCATTTTCATCATTGGTTGTCTTATGACTGTCCCGAGGGCTCTAGACGCCAACAGCGGCGACGAAAGCGGCCGCCTCGATTTGTTTGAGGCGCTGGATGAGTGGGTTTCGGGAAACCCTTCCCGACCTCCAGGGAACCTGCGCGGACCTTTGCAGAAATCCGGTGGACCCGGAGGAGGATCAGGAGCGAGGAGTAAGGAGGAGGAGGGGGAGGAGGAGGAGGAGGAGGAGGAGTAAGGAGGAGGACGGCGGAGGATGGTGGAGGATGGAGAAGGTGAGATGAGTACCTCCTCACAGGGTCCACTTCCGGCTCGGTTTCGAGTTCGTTGGGTTCGATCCGATTCGAATTACGAGCCATCCGATGTGGCTCGCATGGCACTGTTGCGGGTTCTGGCGCGTCCGATTTCGATTCCGTTCCGATGTTGACTGATACTGCCACTAGGGGAGTCCGCAGGCTCACGCAGATCCGCCACACGCCTCAGCCCAAGGCGCCCCCTGGCGGCGCCCCCCCCCTCCCCCCCCGCAGAGGACGGCTCGACGGAGCCGCACGACGGGCTGGGCATCCGGACCAGGATCCGGTCGGACGAACCCGGCGTAGCGCAATGGTCGGGGTTGGACAGACCTCCTTCCCTGACACGTCGATTAGTGAATTGTCTGTTTTCGGTTCTCGAGGGGGCGCCGCGGCCGTCATTTTCCAGGCTTGCGCCCGCCAGGTTTGGGCTCGAGGTCGTTTTCACTAAACCACGTTTTACTAAAGGGGTGTCTGTCCATCCCCGAAATGGGATGGTGGAACAAAAACAGGGTGCACCTTTCACACACTGCCCAAAAGGGGTACGAAAGGCATACGCTTCTTCGCCCCCCCATGAACCGCCCACCCGTCAGGCAGCGTCCAGATGAGGAGGTCTTGGGTGTCGTACATCGAGGAAGGAAGAAATTGCACAGGCAGAAACTTTCGGAGGTGCGCGAGGATTTCTTGACTTTGATCTTCGCTTGACACCCTTTGCAGCGCTTCTGGCGCCGCCCCTGGCGCGCTCAGGGCGACAGAGAGGGGTATCCGGCGCCGCTCCAGTAAATCCGCGCGGAATTCCTACACGTTACGAATGTTTATGGAGTCTTGCCTTTCTCCTGGAAGAGAGGGGTTATTCCAAGCGAAGGTTAGGGAACGAGCCCAGCAGGTTGCTCACATGTTCTTTCCCAGGGGCCGCTTGGAATGATTTTCATCCAATCCCACCTCTGCCCCTACGGTAGAGTCGCTTCGTGCCGACCGACGGTGACCCAGAATTGGTCGAAGCTGGACGATCGGACGTTTCGGAAGCTGCCGATCGTTCAAGGTTGAGCGATCCCCACGGTACCAGGGACCAACGTTGGGGTCGACTCGACGCGAATTTGCCTGATTCACATTGACGTTTTCTCCGACATGGTGAGATGAAGAAGCGAGCCTGTCTGAGGCACGCCCGCTCCTGGCGCCCGGAGGCGTTTAGAACAACAGGTACTGGAGCCCGTCTCTTCGGCAGCAGTCCACGGGAACTTTGCATACCGTTGTAATTCTATCTTCAGTGTGCAATATAATAGCTGAGCATCAATAGGGCAGGGCCGATTGGGCGTCGACTAGCGTCAACTCGCGTCGGTTAGCGTCGATTCGCAAGAACCAACAGGATATTATGCTCCACTGAATTGCCGCAGGACATGGTGATGAGTGCTGACAGGATATCCTGCAATTGTTTTGCAGGAGTCGTGGTCGTTGTCGCCGCGTGCTTTATCCGCTTGAGGCAGTAAGTCGCCTGCCCAACAGCGGCCGTTGTCAGATCTGAACAACATTTGCTGTTGGGCATCGTGCCCGCCCATTCCGTACCCGTTTCGGGCGTGCAGAGTTGCTTGCCCAGCAGCGTCCGTTGTCGGAGTGGGACAATGTGTGTTGCTGGGCATCGTGTCCATCCGCTCCGCACCCACTCCGGGCTTACCCCCTCCGCCCGACCCGACAGGACGCTGATGAGCGGCTTCCTGCGCCTGCTGTCTCTCCGCGAGACGAACACGGTGCACAAGGACGGGACGTCCCCGGGTTGGCCTCCGGGCGGTTGGCGGCCTGGAGGAGGATCCGAGGCTCGAGGGCCGCCGACGTTTCTCGCAGGGTTTCCGGAGGCTCTACCAGCCTCGGGGCGCATCCTAGCGGCCGTCGGGGGCGAGGGGGGTTACGACTGGGGTGGGTGGGTGTTATGGCGGGGGCGATGATATCCACACGGATCTCATGGCCCCCTCTTTCTTTTCCTTTTGTTCGTTAGGTTATCATGTATGTCTGTTTCTTGTTAGGCAACTACTATTACATGTTGTTGTCCTATGTGTCTTCTTCATCTCATTACTATATTCTGATGTATATCAAGTGTGCTGTTATTCGTATCGCTATCATTTGTATTATTATTGTTCCTATCATTATGAATGTTACCATCTTTCTTGTTAGCAGTATTATGATCCTCCCTTCTTTCAACATGTCCCCTTGTCCCCCGTCGTCCCTTGTCCCCCCTCGTCCGCACACATGCCTCGGGTCATGTATTGCGCGAGCACCCCTCGTGGACTCCCCCCCTCTAAGACGCCCCCGAAGCCGCGCTTCGCTGGGAGCGTTCCAGCTGAGCGATTTAGAACGCTTTGCATCGGCCGAGGCGCCCGATGTATCCGCTGTGGCCCGCTGTGGCCGCCAGTTCTCAGAGATTCCGGAGGTATCTCCATCTGATGATGTGTTGCTCCGCATGCCTTCCCCCGAGATTGCACGCATGGGCGGGCACCGCACGCACTGTTCGTTCCCCGGTCGTGGCCATCCATCATACTTACTTCGCGGAATTGGAGCAGATCTGTGGGAGCTGAAACAAAACGCCCTGGACCCCAGGGGGCACGCAACGCGCCCTGGCCGATTTGGCAATTTTCGGCCTGGGCCTTTCAAATAATCCTCAGGCTTGGCGGCTGAGGCTCCAGGGCATCCAAATAGGGACCTGAAGATATTCCAACTCGTGCCTCAAGTTCACGGTGGTGGATACACCTAAATACACTCTCCCCGCTTCTCATCCCTGCGCCCCCTTCCTCCTCCCCCCCTCTCTTCTTCCTGCTCCCGCATCCCTCCCTCTTCCAAGAGACTTTGCGATGCGTGCCAAACACAGCGCGTACACTTGAAGCCAGGAAGGAGGTTGTCGACCCGATTTCTTTGAGGTTGCCAGGCGCACAACCACTGCGGGCCCTGGCAGGTGAATCTCACCCAGCTCGCCGAGACAGCAGACCGCATGACTGAGCTCTCGTGCCGGGTTTCGCTACCGACCCGAGTCCCCGAGGGGCGCACCGGGAATCCCCAGGCCCTCGACGTCGTGATTCCTCACGAGGCCGGCCCTAGAGGTGTCGACGCCGTGCCCAGGATCGGCTCGTCAATCCGAGCCTCTGTTCTCGTTCCAGGCCGCCAGGCCACTTTTGTTGCTGTTGTTGTTGCTGTTGTTGTTGTTGCTGTTGCTGTTGCTGTTGCTGTTGCTGTTGCTGTTGCTGTTGCTGTTGCTGTTGTTGTTGTTGTTGAACATTATTACTTCTAAAGAATAATTATTGTTGGGACCCCTGGTGCACGGCCCCCTCGCCGCGCCTAGGCCGCAGCCATGTTTTCATCATTTTCGTGAGGAAGTCTCCGGCAAAACGGGTTGGTCCGGATCCGGTGTTGTTTCCCTTGCAAAAAACACTATAAAATGACATTTGTTCTAACATTCAAGAATCCCTTGCAAAAAAATAAGGTAAAGTGGACATTCGCGCGCGCAAGACGAAATCCTTCCAAAACCTTAGTGTTCGTAGCGATTTTAACATAAAAACATCAAAAAACCAATGGTTTTTCAAACAAAAAATGTCAAAATTTCATCCCGCGCGCTCTTGCGGATTCGTAGGAAACCCAACACTTTTTAAACATTTCTGTCAAACGGGCTTTTGCGAGCAACTTTTTCGAACTTCTGCAACAACGGTTGCGCACCTGCCAGGGCCATCATCCCTGTCAAATAATACCATGCGGGACACATTCGTTTTTTCTTCGCGCGCGCACGCCGAAATCTTCAAAAACCATTGGGTTTCTTAAGAATTTTAGCACCGCGCAACATAAAATCATACGAATCGCACCGTAGGTCCTCGAAAAACATCTGTACGAATTTTCAAAATTTCTACCCGTAGTCACACAAGTCACTGTACCCATGCGCCAGTGTAGTAGCCACGGTCGTCCGCAGGCCACGAAGTGAAGTGTCCGAACGTCATAGGGCGGGAAGCTGGGTGTGGGTGGTGGCGAAGAGTCGTTTGGAAATGTGGTAGAGCTTGAACTTGAACCCCCCCACAAAGTGGGGGTATTGCGGCGTCGTATGAAAACCCTGGCACTGGTGAGAACGGAGTGTCCCCACGTGCTAGTAATTGTTGTTGAACATTATTAATTCTAAAGAATAATTATTGTTGGGACCCCTGGTGCACGGCCCCCCTGCGCCGCCTAGGCCGCAGCTACATTTTCATCACTTTCGTGAGGAAGCCTCAGGTAATTCGATGTGATCAAGATCCGGTTGTTTTGTTCCCCCCCGCTGTCCCTTGCAAAAAACACTATAAAATGAAATTTCTTGTTCTAAAATAACCAAACTTCAAGAATCCCTTGCAAAAAATAAGGTAAAGTGGACATTCGCGCGCGCAAGACGAAATCCTTCCAAAACCTTAGTGTTCGTAGCGATTTCAACATAAAAACATCAAAAAACCAATTTTTGTTTTTTTTTTTTTTTAAAAAAAAAAAAAAAAAGTGTCACAATTTCATCCCGCGCGCTCTTGCGGATTTGCAGGAAACCCAACTTTTTTAAACATTTCTGTCAAACGGGCTTTTGCGATCAACTTCTTCACGTGCTTCGAACTTCTCCAACAACGGTTGCGCACCTGCCAGGGCCATCATCCCTGTCAAATAATACCATGCGGGACACATTCGTTTTTTCTTTCCGTGCGCACGCCGAAATCTTCAAAAACCATTGGGTTTCGTAGGAATTTTAGCACCGCGCAACATAAAATCATTTTTCGCACCGTAGGCCCTTCAAATCGTCGTCGTCGTATACTAAGCTAGTTTCCACAAGATGTTACCACAAGAAGTCATTGAAACCATGCGCCAGTGTAGTAGCCACGGTCGTCCGCATGCCACGAAGTGAAGTGTCCGAACGTCATAGGGCGGGAAGCTGGGTGTGGGTGGTGGCGAAGAGTCGTTTGGAAATGTGGTAGAGCTTGAACCGGCCCCCCCACAAAGTGGGGGTATTGGCGGGCGTCGTATGAAAACCCTGGCACTGGTGAGAACACTGAGCGTTCGGGTAAAATGATTGTTGTTGTTGTTGTTGTTGTTGTTGTTGTTGTTTTTGTTTTTGTTGTTGTTGTTGTTGATGTTTTTGTTGCTGTTGTTGTTGGTTTGCGCTTCCGGAGAATAGTTGTCCGTGGCATGTTTTGCGCGAGGTCTGGGTCAGGCGGGTCATGGGCATCGAGAGGGGAAGATTGGCCCAGGGGGTCGGGGGCATCGACCCCCAAGCGCTCATTCATCTCCAACTGGGGCACGGGTGGCCCGCTCCGCCCAGGAGCGTGCGCCTTGGCCATCGGGGGCCCATCGCCGATCTATCGGCGACGCATCGTCGATTCCAGGTCAACGATTCTCCCTCGGAGCCCGTCCCCCCCTCGTTGTTCCCCCTCGCTGGGTCATCGTCCCCCTCCCTCGCCGTTCCCCCTCCCTCATCGCCCCCCTCACTGGGTCACCGTCCCTCCTCGGAGCCCGTCCCTCCCTCGTCGTTCCCCCTCGGAGCTCGTGCCCCCTCGCGGGGTCATCGTCCCCCTCCCCCGTCGTCGCCTGGGCGGGCCGCGCAGAGTCCCGCGGGCGGCACCCCTGCCGGCGGCCAGGCGCGCGGGGCGGACCCGCCCCCGCGCGCGCGGGCGTGTCGGAGGAGCTCGCTGTGTACGCCGCGGGGTCTGGTCGGTCACGGGGCCAGTCTCGGGCCGGACGAAAGGGGGGGGGGATCGGGAGAGGGGGGGGTACGAAATCTGCTGCGTGCAGCTGGTTTCGGCCCCGCCGAGGGGCTCATTCCTCGATACGTGGCCGCCTCCAGCGCCGGGGGGCGCCGGGAAAATCAGCTACGTGAGCTGATTCTCAAACTCCCCCTTTTGCTATCCCCCCCTTTCGCCCGGCCCGATAGTCATCACCCACCAGACCACCCCAACCGAACCCGAAGGCTTCAATTTGCCTGCCATTTCCAGTTGGGGGGGGGTCGGGGAACATTGAGAAAAACACGCATGAAGCCCGTACCCCCCCCCCAACCCGAAATTCGGGTCTTCGTGTTGGGTTGGGGTGGTCTGGTAGGTAGTCAGCTAGGGAACTCGGCGAAGGAATTCGGTGTATAGATGCTCCAGCGTCCCACAGTCTGGGAGGCTGGGGCGCCCAGGCAGCGAGCTTCTTGGCCGACATGGCGGCTCGGCGTATACTTCGAGCCCCCCAGCCTGTCGTTCTTTCGCGCGGCGCGGCGCAGGACATCGTTCGCGCGGTGCTGGAGTGCGGCCATCCTGGTTGTCGGGGGACTCCAACTGTCGAAGGATCGAGGATGAAGATTCGAAGTGCGAGGTTTCTGACATCTTTTGAGGGGACCTTCGAGGCCTCCTGGGCCTTTGTCGTTGTTACGCCTGGTTTCCTCTGGCGAGCCCCACGGCAGGGGGGAGCGATTTTTTAGGATATGGGGCCCCAGACCTGGCGGCTGGGCAATCCAATGCTTAGTCGTCGTTTTGTTCGGCCTGCAGGAGCAACATTCGGGTTCCATGGTGGTCTCAGATCGATGTGGATCGATCATCGGGTCCCCGAGAAGGGGTCGATGTATGGGCAATGCTTTAGACTGTGTTCTGTTTGTGTCGCATCTGTTGGGGGGGTCCTTTCGGGCCCTGGGAGCGTTCACAATTCACACGTTGCCAGAAAAAATGACCCCAGGATGGGGGGCCAAGTGCCTGGGTCCCACGGACTGCCTCATGGTGAGCAGGAGGGAGGTGCTGATGTTTCGGACTGCTCTTTTCCTTGGGCCTCCTGGTTGTGGCCTCACCGCGACGGCCAGCTCATGCTGGCAGCCCTGGTCGGAATTCGCTCCAGGGGGAAGGCCATGGGCCGATGCTGGGTGCGTCTGGGCCAGTATTTCGTGGCGGACCCAGCCGTGATAACGAGGGTCGGGGAGGAGAACGATTATCAATGACACGCGCGTGGTCTTTCAAACTGTGCGTGATGCTCGTTCGGTGCTTGCACACATCAGCTGCCTGTTCTGCAACGCTAGCGCGCTGATGGGGATCTGCGGTCACGACAGCCCACACGTCAGGGGGCCCCAGGAGCGGGCGGAGCACAGCGAGGGGCAATACACGTGGCGGCATCGAGGATCGCAGGAGAGTGGTTCTAAAGGGCCCGCAACGCCCCAAAGCTGTCCCCCCCCCCGGACCCAAGAGGTTCACAGAAGGTGCACGCTCCGTGGCGCCCGGGCATATTGCCCCCCCTTGGCAACGGGCACCCGACACCTGACACGAGGGTGTCCGGGCGTCCGCGGTTCGGTCGGCTCGGCCGCGTCGCAGGCGGCTGCGTCGCAGTCGGCTCGGTCGGGTCAGCTCGGTGTGCCGTTGCCGCTGCGCCGCGCCCCATCTGGGATGTCCCTGACCTGTGCCTCGGCCTCTGTAGCGGTTCTGGCCCAGTCTTCGGTTTGTGCTGTGCCAATGCCGTCGCGCCCGGAGCCTGCCGCACGCACTTGCTCGGGCATCCTGACCGCCTTGGCCAGGACACCCTCGTTGGGCCCGTGCTCGGTGCACACGTCAGATGGGCAAGACGCAGTGATATTGTCGCCTTCTAGGATCTGCCAGATCTCCCAGGGAAGAGGCGAGGAAGAAGAGGGTAGAGGAGGGAGGAATAATCGACGTGGTGGTGTATACTCCTGGGGCCCGCACTTCAGGGGCTGCAGTGAGCGGGGGCAATGTGGGCTCTCCACCCTCATCGTGCCTCCTCTTCCCAAATCGAGCCCCCCTCTTCCGCCTTCCCCTGCCCTCTCGAACTCTAGGCCTCCGAGTTTCGTACGATCGGATGGGGTCGGAGGATAGAGCCGTATCGCCGACACATCGCCGAGAAGAGTATCATGGGCCTCTTACGGGTCTCCTCGCAGGGTTCATGCCGTTCCCACTCGATCTGGCCTCGATCCGATTCGATCCCGGCACCCCTGCGATCCGATGCGGCCTGGTGCTTGCACGGGCGTTGTCGTGCATCCTGGCGCGGCCGATACGGTTCGATCTGGGCCCTGTGCCGATGCGGCCCGATCCGACGCACGTTCCGATTCGACCCTGCCGGGCCTGGCTAGGACGAGGACAAATCCGTTCCAGAGCGTTCCCGGAGCGTTCTGGAACGCTCTCAGAGCGCTCTGAGAAGGCCGCGGCGCCCGAGGCATTTTCCAGTGCAGCGCAGGTCCGATCGCGCGCGGAGGTCGCACGCGCCCCACAAGTGGAGACGGCGATGGAAAACATGCAATGAGACACACCTCTCTGAGACATGCAATTTCTGGCAAAGGCAATTGGAAAGTCATACAATTCACGAACTCGCCCCAGAAACTTGCAAAGTCGAACGCTCGCGTGTCATGAGCCGCCAGATTTCAGATCTTCTCGGTTTACTCATCCTCACCCGGCTTTGTCCTCGTCATGGCTTCGTCTTACTTACTTCCCCGATGCGGTGTCGACGGGTCGCGCACCGCCTGCTGGCTGGAGCTCCTGAGGCGGCGCGCTCGAGGGAGGGTCGCTGCCACGATCGGCTCGCGCGCTCCTGGGCAGCCGGCGCCCCCCCCTCCCCTCACAGGCTGGCTGAGGCGCACCCCTTGTCTCAACGGGGGAACAGGTACCGATAACGCTACCCTGGCCCCGTTCTGGCCTTTAGGGCCTCCTGGGAGGCCCTCGTCGGCACCGCTGGATTCGATTCGAAATGTTGGTCAGACCGCACCCAAGGAGAGGTCCGTGGAGGAGCAGTAATCCCAGGAGGTGTTTAGTTTTGATCCCCCCTTTTCACTCGGCGATGAGTTGTACTGGTCCTGAAACCTCCTCCTCCTTCCCTCTCTCCCCCTCCTTCTCCTGCTTGTTCGGCCTCCTTAGGAATGACACGAGGAAGCATACGCGCTGTTACTGCTTATTCATATGACTCGTACTATTACAAGTACGGTTACTCCTGAGGAGAGGAAGGAGGAGGAGGAGGAGAAGGAGGAGGAGAGAAGAAGGACGAGGAGGAGGAGAGTAGTGACGACGACGAAAACTAAAACGGCTACTACTACTATTACTACTACTACTAGCTTATGCTACTACTACTAATACTACTGCTGCTGCTACTACTACTACTACTACAACTTGTACGGCGACTACTACTTCTACTACTACGACTACTGGAACAACAACAACAACTACTACTACTACTGCTAGTAGTAGTAGTAGTAGTAGCAGTAGTAGTAGTACTAGTACTAATACTAATGCTACTACTACTACTACCACTACTACTACTACTACTACTACTATCACTACTACTACTACTACTACTACTACTGCTGCTGCTGCTGCTGCTGCTACTACTACTGCTACGACTACGAGTATTCAACTACTACTACTACTACTACTCCTATTACTATTGCTAGTACTACTACTATCACTGCTTCTACTACGACTACTACTCTACTACAACAATTGCAACTACTGCGTCTACTGTGACGACTACGACAACAACTACTAGTACGATTACGACTACGACACCACCACTTTTACTACTACTACTACTACTGCTCCTGCTACTACTACTACTACTACTACTGCTACGGCGATTGTTATTCTTACGATTGCTACTACTACTTCTACGACCACTACCACCGCCAACAACACTACTATTAGTTCGCGTACTGGTACTGTAAGTGGCATTGCTACTATTACTTCTACTACGACTCCTACTACTACTGCGACTACTACCACCACTACCACTACTTCTAGTGGTAGTGGTGGTAGTGTTAGTGGTGGTGGTAGTGGTAGTGGGCGTAGTAGTAGTAGTAGTAGTAGTAGTAGTAGTAGTAGTAGTAGTAGTAGTAGTATTGGTGTTAGTAGTAATGGTGGTAGTAGTAGTAGATGTAAGCGTCGTAGTAGTAGTAGTAATAGTAGTCGTCGTCGTCGTCGTCGTAGTAGCAGTAGTAGTAGTGATCGTAGTAGGCGTAGTAGTTCGACTGCAAGGAGTAGTAGTAGTAGTCGTAGTAGTAGTAGTAGTAGTAGCAGTAGTAGTAGTGATCGTAGTAGGCGTAGTAGTTCGACTGCAAGGAGTAGTAGTAGTAGTAGTCGTAGTAGTAGTAGTAGTAGTCGTAGTAATAGTAGTAGTAGTAGTAGTAGTAGTAGTAGTGGTAGTAGTAGTCGTAGTCGTAGTAGTAGTAGTAGTAGTAGTAGTAGTAGTAGTAGTAGTAGTAGTAGTAGTAGTCGTAGTAGTTGTAGTAGTGGTTGTAGTAATAGTAGTAGTCGTCGTCGCCGTCGTCGTCGTCGTCGTCGTAGTACTAGTAATTTTCGCAGTAGTTAAAGTAGGGGTCGTAGTACTTGTAGTAGTGGTAGTAGTACTACTACTTTTACTATTTCTATGACTCGTACTACCTGGCACCTGTGCCGCTGGGTGCACTCGTGGCGTCCCAGGAAAACAGGCGGTTCGGCAGCCCGACAGTCTCCACAGCTCGACGGGGCTGTGGGAGAGACTCCTGCCCAGTGGTTGGCCAGCCGCAGCAGGTGCGGGCCAGCCGTACGACGTCTGAGAGGCCCAATAGGGTTACTGGAAGGGGTCCCCCGACGTGGGGGGCGCGGGAACTCAAGTCCTTGGGCAGCGGGGTCTCCACTGCTTGACGCCGGCGGCCATGTGGGGGTGTCGCTGGTGGCCGTGTCTCGGGGTGGCATCTCGGAGCACCTCGACGTGATGCCTGGGACGGGTCAGTGCGGCTGTTCATGCTTCGAGGTCCGACTGCATGAGGATTCATGTAGGCACCTTGCGCACCTCTTTTGGGCGCAAAGAGCAATTTTTACTACCACTGTTACTACGATTCGTGTGACTGCGACTGCTAAGGCTACATCTATTGATATTACGACGACAACGACGACTATTACCTTTACTACTTTTACTTTTACTACTACTACTACTACTACTACTACTACTACGACTACTACTACTACGACTACTATGTCTATCATTACTGCTGCAACTACGACGACCCATCTTGTTATTAGAATTGCTACGACTACTACTTCTACTACTATTACTACTTCAACTACTAGTGTTCCTGCAACTAGAATTCTTATTGCTACCGCGGCCACTTAGGAACACGACTCACTAGTTACTTCGTCTCCTCAATACTACTGCTTACCATTACTACAGTTAAAGTTCATAAGTTAGTACGACTGGTGATAATATGGGTGTTTCTACTACGTGTGCTACTACAGCTACTGTTTCTAGTACTACTGCTACCCGTACTACCATTATTACTTTTACTTTTTCTACTGACGCTCCCCTTGTTGTAATTACTTTTCGCACTACTCACATTGCTACAAAGACTAGTATTAGTGCGACTGCTGCTACTACTTCAAATACTACCACCGCGTTTGCGATTGCGGCAACGACTGTGGCTACGACGACTACTCCCAGTAGTGCCAGTACTACGATCACGGTCGCGACTACGACTACTGCTACGGCTACAATTGTCACTGCGATTGCTACTGCTATTACTATTTCAACTACAAGTTCGATCACTCTTATTGTCCAGAGACTCATACCACTACTTCTGCTATCATTTTCTAGTCCTACTACTACAACTACTGGTAGTACTACTGCTACAACACGAATGCGATTGCTGCCGTTACTGATTCTACTGCGACTATGACGACTACTGCGAATATGACTATTACTATTACTACTACTGTTACTACTACTACTACTACTACTACTACTACTACTACTACTACTACTACTACGACTACTACTACTACTACTACTACTGCCACTGCTACTACTACTACTACTACCACTACTACTACTACTACTGCTGCTACTACTACTTCTACTACGACTACTACTACTACTACTACTGCCATTTACTGCGACTACTACTACTACTACTACTACTACTACTACTACTACTATTACTACTTCTACTACTACTTCTACTACCACTACTACTACTACGACTACTACTACTACTACTACTACTACTACTACTACTACTACTACTACTACTACTACTACTACTACTACTAGTACTACTGACACTGCTACTCTCATGCATATTTTTACTACTGCTACTATTTCCACGGCTTCCACTATTTGTTCGGCAGCTACAACGAGTAATTAAATTACTACCACGAGTGCCACCACCACTACTACTACTACTACTACTACTACTACTACTACTACTACTACTACGACTACTACTGCCATGTGGCGCCCCTCACGGGGGTAGAAACCAATTGGACCAAGTGTACTTGCTGGGGCGTCACGCTGTCACCCTGCTCATCCTTTCCTCATCATGCTCGTCCTCCTCCTCATCCTTCTCCTCGTTCTCCTCCTCCTTTTCCTTGTCCTCCTCCTCCTCCTCCTCCACGTCCGCACCCTCCTCCGCCTCCCCCTCCCTACTTCGGGCGTGATGGACCATGGGACCTCATGGAGCCTCTGGTAATCCCGGGGGCCTCCTGGGATAGCAACCTCTGGGGACTTCCTGCGGCCTCTTGAAACCTCCTGGGTTCTCTTAGGGTATCCTCAGCCCTCCAGGGGCGTCCGCAGCGTTCTGGAACTTTTGGGTCGTTCAGGATACGCCCGGAGCGTGATGGGACCTCCTGGGGCCTTGTGGGACCTCGCGGGGCATCCTGGGACCTCCTGGAGCGTCCTGGAGCCTCCTTAGGATTCCCACGGCCTCTGGGGACGTCCTGAAGCCTCCTGGAGCTTCCTGATGCCTCCTGAGACCTCCTGGGGCCTCTTGGCGGCTCTCTAAGAAGCCACGCGCGCGGCTTCAAAATTGGCGACAGTTTCAAGGATGGGAGCCTTCCCATTGAGAAAGAGGGCGCGGTGGACGTTGACAAATGACGACAGTTGCACACTTGAGGCCCCAAACCGTGCCGGGCACCCCCCCCCCGCCATTCCTGGTCCTGCATCGTACGGTGCGATTTGCCCCCTCCCCGCTGTCCCGCCGGTCCCCGGGAAGGCTAGTTTTCTGGCTTTCGCTGGCAAGAAACACTTCCCCCCCCCTTCTCGGCGGTGACGGAGGGCAGGCGGCGGGGGAGAGCGGGTTGGCAGGGTGGCTGGTTGGGCACGGAGAGCAGGCGGAGGGGATCGGCTGGTTGGCGGGATGACGGGGTGGGCGGCTGGGCTGGTTGGCTGACGGGTTGGCTAGGTGGCGGGGTGGCTGGGTGGGCTGGCTGGCTGGTTGGACGGGTTGGCAGGTTGAGCTGGCTAGGGCAATTGGTTTCGACTACTACTACTACTACTACTACTACTACTACTACTACTACTACTACTACTACTACTACTACTACTACTACTACTACTACTACTACTACTACTACTACTACTACTACTACTACTACTACTACTACTACTACTACTACTACTACTACTACTACTACTACTACTACTACTACTACTACTACTACTACTACTACGACTACTACTACTACTACTACTACTACACTGCTGTTGCTGCTACTACTACTACTAATACTACTACTACTACTACTACTACTACTACTACTACGACTACCACTACTACGACTACTACTACTACTACTACTACTACTACTACGACTACTACTACTACTACTATTACTACTACTACTACTACTGCTACTACTACTACTACTACCACCACCACCACTACTACTACTACTACTACTACTACTACGCCTTTCACGACTGCTAGATTTTCCACTACTACTACTACTACTACTACTATTCGTACTACTACTACTATTATTACTACTACTACTACTGTTGCGACTATCACTATTACTAGTTCTAGTACGAATGGAACTAGTAGTAGCAGCAGTCGCAGTAGTAGTAGTAGTAGTCGTCGTCGTAGTAGTAGCGGTAGTCGTAGTAGTGGCTACTTCTACTACTACTACTACTACGATTACTGCTACTACTACCACTACTACTATTATTACTACTACTACTACTACCATTACTACTACCAATACTACTACGGCTACTTCTACTACTACTACTACTGCTGCTGCTACTACTACTACTACTACTAATACTACTACTACTACTACGACTACCACGACTACGACTACTACTACTACTAATACTACTACTACTACTACTACTACTACGACTACTACTACTACTACTACTATTACTACTACTACTACTGCTACTACTACTACTACCACCACCACCACTACTACTACTACTACTACTACTACTAGTAGTACTACTACTACTGCTGCTGCTGCTGCTGCTACTACTACTACTACTAAAGCACACGTAGCAGTCTTGGTCCTCGTCGTCCTCGCTGTCGTCCTCGTCGTTGTCGTCGCCGCGGCGGAGAGTATTTTTTTTTTCTGGGGCGGGCTGGGTTCTGCTGGGAGTTTGTCTAGACACAGGGGACACTGCTATGTGGGCAACCCTACACGGATCAGGGGCTGGTTGTAGTCGTGGTTCTAATCATGAGTGGAGTCGTGATCGTAGTCGCGATTGTAGTCGTAATCGTCGCCGCCGATGTGGTCTTAGTTGTATTTGTAATTGAAGTCGTAATCCCAAGTGTCGTCGTCGTCGCGGCGGAGATTGCGTTTCGTCGATTGTTAGGCGGGCTAGATTATGTTGAGTGATTTTCTCCCAAGGATTGACGCCCCCTGGGCTAAGCAGCAGGCGGAGGATGTCTGCGCATGCTTGCTTGCACTGGGATTGCTATTTTGATTGGCAAATTCTTCGCACAAGGTTCGGAACAAATAATTAGTTCCCTCTACTGGCGGGGCCCCACTCCTTCAATACGGCGGCGGGGAAAAGTACCACGTATTGCGGAGGGGTCTAACAACTTATTTCGTTAACCAGTTTTGTCTGGTTTCCAATTGCCTTGGCCCTTCGGAGCCCCCGCCAAGGTGACAGGGACACCCTTGTCCAACGGGGGTGTGCCCAGCGACCCTTTGAGGCTGGGGGCCGCTGACCTCTCTTTCGCTTTCCGCAGACTGTGGTGAAAACGGTCCCTGGGCCCCAACATTGTCCCTGGGACAAACCTTCCATTCCAGGCACCTGTTTGGCGGCCCCGTCAATTGGAGCTGGCCGCGGAGATAGAGAGAGAGAGAGAGAAAAAAAAAAAAAACGAGAAAGAGAAAGAGAGAGAACGAGAGAGAACGAGCGAGAAAGAGAGAGAGAGAGAGAGCGAGAGAAAGAACGAGAGATAGAGAGAGAGAGAGAGAAAGAGAGAGAGAGAGGGAGAAACAGAGAACGGCATCATTACGGCGTTCCCTCTCCAGGACAGCTACATTCCCGAATATGCAGAACAGTTACCCCACTCCTCCGCGATAAAAATGTGGGGGAGGGGAAGGGAGGGGAGAACGGTGCATGTCTCGGGCCTCGCGGCTCCCTTTGGGGCCTTAGATGGCCTTATCAGGGGCCCTCGCTGCCCCCCCTCCTTGAAGGTGGAGGAGGAGGAGGAGGTGGAGGAAAGATAATGGGAGGAGCAGGAGGATGAGGAGGAGGAGAAGGAAGAGGAGGAGGAGGAGGAGGAGAAGGAAGAGGAGGAGGGGGAGGAGGAGGAGGAGAGGAGGAAGGAGGAGGAGGGAGGAAACGGAGGAGGAGGAAACGGAGGAAGAGGAGAGAGGAGGAGGAGGGAGGAGGAGGAGAGGAGGAGGAGAATGGGAGGAGGACGGGGGAGGAGGAGAGGAAGAGCAGGAGGAGAAAGGAGGAGGAAGAGGAGGAGGAGGAGAAGGAGGAGGAGACGAGGACGAGGGACGGGACGAGGAGAGGAGGAGGTGAAAAAGGATGAGGATGAGGAGAGGAGGAGGTGGAGGAGGAGAGGAGGAAAAGGAAAGAGAGGCGGAGGAGGAGGAGGAGGAGGAGAAGGAGGAAGAGGAGGAGGGAGGGGGGAGGAGGAGGCGAGGAGGGAAATGGGGGGAATGGGGGAAGGAGGAGGAAGAAGAGGAGGAGGAGGAAGAGGAGGAGGAAGAGGAGGAGGAGGAGGAGGAGGAAGAGGATCAATGCGCTTCTGTGCACCATTCGATGACGCCCGAGGCGCTTCTGGGCGCCCCCCCCCGCCCCCCAAAACAGGCTGGGCGAGCGACGGCGCGAAGCGGACGGAGGGCACCCAGGGCGGGGTCGACGAGTGCCCTGCGCCCGGACGCCCCGCCGCGCGGCCTCGGTTGCGTAGGCACGCGCCCCCGCACGCACGCACCGCACGACGACGCCGACGACGCCGACGA
>CAUYUJ010021159.1:279426-484426 GCA_963575745.1 Prorocentrum cordatum
TCGGCGGCGAAATCCGAACGCTACCCTCGCCGACCAACGATTCAGGCAACTCGATGGGCGGCAGCGGGAGGGTTCGGAATTCGCCGAACACGTGACGACATCCGAACCGTTTGGTTCAGCCCCTTTCGAAGCGAGCCACACAACGTTTCACCAGCACGTCAACACATCGACACACGCGCACACGCACACAGACACAGACACAGAGTACATACACACACCCATACAAGTTCACACACACACGCGCACACACACACGCGCACACACAAACACGTACAAACACGTACACACACCAAGTTTGGCGATCGCGGCCTTGCGCGCAGCGGCGAGGCGGAGCAACACGCGCAAACACACTCACGCACACACGCACACACACACACGCGCACGCAAAACTTGGCACACGTTATCTTCCACTTCAGTGCGAAAGCAGCCGCGGTTGCATCTGAAGCGGGCAGCGCTCACAAAACACCAGAGACTATCAAGCTGTGTTCATGACGGCGTACACAAGTGCCGTTGCCACACGCACACACACACACACGAGGAGCAATGCAGACAACCCGGTCGCCGCTCTGGGGTCTCTCTGGGAGTTGCCAGCCCCCGGGAGCCCCCCCCTCCCCCGAAAGCGTCGGACAGGCACCATGTTTTTTTTGGAGGCCCGCAATCACACCGCCGGCTCTGGCCAGATCCCTCTGGCCAAGAGGGGGGGGGGCGCAGTGTGCACCACGTGCAGTGCAGTCGGGGCGCCGAAGAAGGAACCCTTCTCGTTCGGGAGGGGCTCGGTGCTCCTTGATTGTGTTAAGGTTTGCCTTGGGTGCTCCTGAGGTTTTCCATGGGACATCGAAGTTCAACCTATGGAAAACAGGGGCCTCGTTCCTTATTTAGGATTCCTTTAGGTCAACGCCCCGACTGTACCGAGGATCCAGGCGACGTTACCTGACCAGCTCACCAACACTGGCCAGGCCCAGTCTGGACCCAAGGGGCCCAGGGTCTCTGCACGCGCCTGTCTGCCTTGGCCAGGGAGCCGCATGCACCGATCCCCTGCCCAGGATGTTATCGGCCTCGTGGTCAGCTGCCGTCGCCCAAGAGATGGTGCGTTCTGGCCGGCTCCCATTTCAAGACGTCCAGCGGGTCTGAAGAGCAGCCACCGATGCGTGTCTGTGAGTGTGTCCGCAGAGGGGGGGAGAGAGTGAGAGAGTGAGAGAGAGAGCGAGAGAGCTAGTATTTGGTGCGTCTGCAGAGCGAGGGAGGGGGAGCTTCAGCCTAGCTGCATGCGACCGCGCAATCATGAACTTTCAGCTAGCCCTCGAGCCTATATACCATCCAGACCGAGCTGCAAATGCCAGGGCCAGAATTCTGCGCAGGTTGACGGTGCGAAATGTCGGATGGGGGTTCTCGCTCGAACGAGAGCCGTCTGGGGCTCCGACATCTCGCACCCACACCTCTAGCGCCTCCACCGCCTTGCTCTTCCCCGGCTCTTTTCATAGGTTTGAGGTTGTGCTGTTCTTGCGTCGCACAAGATGGTATCGGAGGTTGGGGGGTGAGATCGCAGTGGAACGGAGACCCCCAACCGGGAAATCGTTTCGTTTTCGTGTCGTGCGTGCGGGCGAGGCGAAGCTGCGTGGGCGCGCGAGAGGAATGAACCTGCCGTTGCTAGGGCCAAGTCAAGACAAATGATTCTCCCCCGCCCGCCCGTCCGGCGATGGCCCCCGTTGTCACGCTATGTCCCGTGGAGTCCCGTGGTGTCCCGTGGTGTCCGCCGTTGCTAGGGCGAAGTCAAGACAAATGATTCTCCCCCGCCCACCCGTCCGTCCGTCCGTCCGGCGGAGCCTTGCGGTGTCTGGCGGTGTCCCATCATGTCCCGTGGTGTCCCGTTGAGTGAGATCGATAGTGAGATCGACATTGAGATCGATACTGAGATCGATGTGTTGCCCGAGGTGTCCCGTGGTGTCCCAAAGAGTGAGATCGATAGTGAGATCGATAGTGAGATCGACAGCTGCCACGAGGTGTCCCGTGGTGTCTCGTTGAGTGAGATCGATAGTGAGATCGATAGTGAGATCGATGTGGTGTCCAAAGGTGTCCCGTGGTGTCCCGTGGTGTCCCAAAACGTGAGATCGATAGTTTGATCGATAGTGTGATCGACAGGTGTCCCGTGGTGCCCCGTGGTGTCCCGTTGAGTGAGATCAATAGCGAGATCGATAGTGAGATTGATGTGGTGTCCCGAGGTGTCCCGTGGGGTCCCGTGGTGTCCTATGGTGTCCCGTTGAGTGAGACCGATAGTGAAATCGATAGCGAGACCGATAGTGAGATCGAGAGGTGTCCCGCGGTGTCCCGTGGTGTCCCGTTGTGGCCCGTGGTGTCCCGTGGTTTCCCGTTGAGTGAGATCGATAGTGAGATCGATAGTGAGATCGACAAGTGTTCCGTGGTGTCCCGTGGAGTGAGATCGATAGTGAGATCGATTGAGTCAGATGTTGGTTCCCCCCCCAACACAACCTCCTTATCACCCGAAGGGTGGTCGTATAGGTATTGAACGTGCCCCGCCTTAGTTCTGGGGCGGTCGAGAGTGGGATGTTTTTTCTCGGTGTGTGGACATCATGGCCAGGCGACGGACCCTGGCCCCCACTTGTCTGCGCACATGCCTTGTGCGAGGTACACCCGATTAGCTGGCCTTGCCCCGCAGATAGCACTCTGTCCGCGCGCCCAAAGGAGAAAGCGAGCGCGTCCACGGAGGCGCCTCGCGCTCGGGCTGCCCCTGGCGCGCTGCCCCTCCCCCCCTCGGCACGCCCCGGCTCGCGGGCGCCTCTCCGGAGGGCTCCCGGCCCCCCCTGTGCCCACAGACCTGTGGCGCCGGGGCCCTCGCCGCACCGTGGGCCCCCTGGAGGTCTCTACGCCCCCTCCGGTCCCCAGGGCCGGCTTTTCGCCCCGAGCAGCCCGTTGCTCGGGTGTTGCCAGAACTACCCCTGGCCCAGGGTACACCCAGGATTCTCGGGGTGGCCCAGGCGGCCTCCAGGGCACCCCATCACGAGGCCCAGAGGACCCCATGGGGCTCCAAGCTGGAGCGAAGAGCTGGGGGCACCTTGGGCCAGGGGCACTTCTGGCAGCACCCGACTTGACGGCCCCGGGGCCGGCGGTTGTCGGGCCTCGTCCGTCGCGCTCCTCCGCGGCGCGCGGGAGGTCCGCGGCTGCCCCCCGCCGCGCCGTCGCCGCCGCCTTCGCGTGCCGCGCCGCGCCGCGCCGCCTCGCCGCCGCCCCGCCGCCCCCTCGGCGGCCGGCCGCCCAGGTACGAGCCCGGGGACAACTGTCTGGGGCACAGCGGCCGCCGCGGCCCGCGCCGCCCTCTTCGGCGTGGCGGGATCGAGGAGGAGGGCATGGAGGCGGAGGAGGATCGAGGAGCATCGAGGAGGATGGAGGAGGATCGAGGAGGATCGAGCAGGAGGAGGTGGATCGAGGAGGAGGAGGAGGAGGAGGATCGAGGAGGAGGAGGAGGAGCGAGGAGGAGGAGGAGGATGGTCGCGAGATGTCTCAGCCCGTGGGACCGCGAACAAAAGAACGGCTCGGGGGGAAGAGCCAGCCCCAGCTTCTCTCAAGACCCGTTTCGTTCGTCAAAGTGCAGCTCCTTTTCTCGCGCTCCCTCTGGTGACGCACGAGCAAGACGCACCCATACCCACAGGGGGGAAGGAAAGGGCTACGGGTGCGTGTTGTCGGATAGGGGTACCCGCTCGAACAGGAGCCTCCCCCGAGGTCCGACAAACCGGGCCCATAGCCACAGCCAGTTCTCCCCCCTCCGATCCAGGTATGAGTGTGTGTGCGTATGTGTCGTACTTTCGTCAACTCGTGATCTCTGTATCGGTCTCTCTCTCTCTCTCTCTCTCCTCTCTCTCTCTCTCTCCCTCCTCTCTCTGTCTCTGTCTCTTTTCGTTGGTCTCCCCTTTCTTCTCGTTATGCCGCCCTTGGCGCGCGCGGAGGGGGGTGGAAAGCCCACGGGTGCCGTGGAGTTTCCTCCGAGGGGGCGTTGCCGGCGCCCTGGACGTCTTCCAGCTGGACCGTAGGGGCTGAGCAGTGTGTTTCGAGTATCGAGGGCTTTTCCTCCTCCTCTTTCTCCTCCTCCTCTTCCTCGAACTTCGAGCTTTCCATAGCCATGTTGGCTCAAAACCGCTTGCTGTTGAAGTACTCTACATCACTCAAGAGTGAATCGACAGGTGCCCGTGCGGGTCCGCAGCGCTAGGCTCTGAACCCGCCGCGTAGGCCATGTGGTTCCGCGGATCCGCGACCCCGGCTCCTTCCCGTGCTGCCGCTTGCGCTCTCACCCCGTCCGGGCGCGCGCGGGGTGCGGGCGCCGCGCCGCAGGTGCCATCGTCGTTCGCCCCAGGGGCCGCCCCGCGCGCGCGAAGTAGAAATAGAAAGATTGTAAAGCAGTCGCCGGAGATCTTAGCACGCCTCTGGCCCGTTGGGCCGGCGAATTTTTTCTGGGCCCTGGAACCGCCGGGGGATATGTGTATCTGGGAGGCGACCCAGGGGATCAGAGGAAAGGGGCTTCTCTTCGATTCAGCTACGACTTTGCGCAGTGCCGTTTTGGCCCGCCCCCCGGAACCCACCCCTTGGGACCCACCCCCCAGGGCCCCCCCCACCCCACCTGCTGGGCCCCAAAATTGCCCAGGGGGGATGCGCATCTGAGGGGCGACCCACCCCTGGGGCGAGACCCACCCCCCCAGAACCCCCAGCCACGGGGAAAGGATCAAAGGGATTGGGTTTCCGTTCGGCTCATCTACGATTTTTTCTCAATGTCGTTTTGGCCCCACCCCGCGGGACCCACCCCCCGGGACCCCCCCACCTCCCCGGCATGGAAAGGATCAAAGGGACTGGGCTTCTATTCGGTTCAGTTACGACGCTGCTCAATGTCGCATTGGCTGGCGCGCTTACGTAAGGGGGAGGACCCAGGGAAAAGGAGACGGGGGACGAATGAGACGACGATCGGCGGAGACGACGAGGAGATGACGACGGGGACGACGAGTCTACGACGCGACGCCGACGATGGCGACCAACGAAAGCGCGTTTTCCACAAGCCGACCGGGTTGGCGGATTTGGACGCGCGGGACTTCGAGGGGCAGTCATACTGATGGTGTTTCAGCCAAGACTGGGGCCCAGGGGGTTTTAGTATTCTGGCTGAGACTATCCCAAAGGTTGCCCGACCTCTTTCGTTCGCCGGTAACGGTTACGAGATCCTTCCCACCTGCGTCACAACTCTTGTTGCCATATCTGCGCCAGAGATTAACACACCTACTTAGATGGAAAGGCTGGTCTGGATAGCGCTGTTGAAGTCGAGGGCTGGGCAGAATAACCGCATCTCAGCGGCAATGATCACGAAAGGCTGGTGCTTGTGAGCTTTCAAGTTGCCTTCCCCACCGTCGTCTTGGAAAAAGTGACGAATGTGCTCGCCGCCGTGTGCGCTCATCCGTCGATCGTCGGCTTCCTCCGGGCATTGCACCGCGGCTGTGAGTCAATTCTAAACGTTTCGCGTAAGCCCACTTGCTCCGCCGTCCCGGACACGCCTGTTGCCGCCAGACCGTCGTCGCGCGGCCGCCGACCAAAAAAGTAAGCCCACTTGCCCCTCCAGAAACGATTTCCAGACTCAGACCAGTTTCGATGATCAGGGATGTGGAGGAAAACGCAGCGGAACAACGGGTTCGGTAAGACGTCGTCTGGAGGAGGAGCAACAGGAGGGGGAGTAGGAGGAGTCGGGAGAGGGTGGGAGGGACGAGGCAGGAGGAGGAACAGACGGACATGGAAGAGTGGGGGGGGAGGGTAATGATGGTGATGATGATGAGGAGGATGAGGATAAGGATGGTCATGATAATGATGGAGATGAAGAGGAGAAGGAGGAGGAAATAGAGGAAAAGGAAGAGGAGGAGGACGACGACGAGAACCAGAGTAAACCGA
This sequence comes from Prorocentrum cordatum, assembly GCA_963575745.1. NCBI lineage: Eukaryota > Dinophyceae > Prorocentrales > Prorocentraceae > Prorocentrum > Prorocentrum cordatum. The sequence goes on from CAUYUJ010021159.1 coordinate 285,358, forward strand.
AGACTCTTTAACAATGTTCGACTAAACCCTCCCTCCACGCTCCCTCTTCGTAGGCCCCTACACGGGTTCATTTCCACTGAGGGAGGTGCCTCGTTGGGGAGCAGCCGTTTGAAATGTTTGACGCATGCCGAAACATCATTTTCGGGACTCCAGCGCCACGGATCATCCTGCCTGTTGCGCCTTGACCATATAGAATCGTGCCAGAACGCAGTTCCTGAGAATTCAAAACGCCGCGACTCAACGTAACGGACGCGCCTGCACTATCTTGAATATTTCCCCATCGCAATTTCCGGTATGTTGACCACGGGATCCCGTGCAATTCTTGTAATATGTTTGACGAATGTACGCGGCGTTATGGCGAGAGCCATTGTTTGAAAACGGCCCGCTTTCAATCCGTGAAGCCCTTGCAATGTTTTTGTATGACGAATTCGCGTGTCGTTAAGGCGAGAACCACATTTTGAAGACGACCCGCCCTCAATGTGTGAAGCTCTTGGATTTGTATTAGACGAATGTTGGTGGCGCTAAGGCGAGAGCCACAGTTTGAAAACCGCCCGCCCTCAATCCGCAAAACTCTTGCAACTGTTTAAACCGAATGTGCGCGGTGATAAGGCGATAGTCAAACTTTTAAAACCACTCGCCCTCCATTTGCAAAACTGTTGCCGACTGTTGAGCGTCAGGGTCGTATATGGTGAGGAATTCAGACGCAAAACGCTTGGCCCGCTCTTTCGACCTGCCTAGGGGTTCGACAGGGAGGAGGAGGAGGAGGAGGAGGAGGAGGAGGAGAAAAAGGAGGAGTAGGAGGAGGAGGAGAAAGAGGAGGAGAGGAGGAAGAGGAGGAGGAGTTAGAGGTGGAGGAGGACGAGCAGAAAGGGCCAAACGCCTCTTGGATGCCCCTTGGAGTCTTTTCCGTTTTTTGTTCGGGAGTTCTTTGGGATCTTTTTGTGGCGTTTTGCGAGTATCTTTGCAGTTGCGGGGCCTTTTTGGGCGCCTTGGGGGCATCATGGGAACATCTCGGGTGCATCTTAGGGGCCTCGTGGCCTCCTTGCCGAGGCCATGTTCGGCGATCCAGCTACCCGCCGCCCCCCCCCTCCAGAACCAGGGGAAGGGAGGAATTAGGAGGAGGGGTAAACCCCTCCCCAAAGGGGTTTAGAGGAGGTTGGAAGAAGGAACTCGCTGCATCACTCACGCCCTAAAGAGCTTGTGGGGTTATCACTCTTGGGGGGACAAAGAAGCCAGCAATGAACGTGGAAAGCGGTGTTCGACAAGGGGTTCTCCGTCCATGATTCTCTGCGCATGGCCACCACCAAAACGTGAAGCGGTCCAGCTACGCTCGCGTTCCGAGGTTGCCTTGGCAGCTGTGCCATGTCGAAGACATGTTCAATGGACTACCAGACATCGCACCGCTATTCCCAGGCCATTGGTTTCTTCCTGATTGATTGAGATCAGGCTGAGATCAGGCTGCTGGGACAGGCCATTGGTTTCCTCCTGATTGAGAGGTAATGGACAGCAATCGCATTCTTCACTGGGGGGACCGCGCATGTTTCCGGGGTTGTCGTCTGAGCATCTGGCTATGGAGTTTGCATTCAGTTCGCAGCGCACAGTAGCCGGTAGAAATTCCGGCATTCAGTTTGCAGCGCACGCCAGGTATTGGGGGCATTTTTAGGGGCACGCTGGAAAGGTTGAGTCCCGCGAGTATATTATTCCGAAGTTGTTGGCGGAGAGCACAGAGTCTTCGCAAGATATGTCTTGGTCTCGTGGTCAGCATCCGCCTTTTGCTCCTCACGTGTTTTCTCCGCATTCACCTTTGTGGCGCAGCAGATGTCCCCGCCGGCAAATCTCTCGTAAGCGGTTCGCCATGCAATAGTTTTCCTCCAGGTATTCGATGTGATTCTGGATTGTCCCCGTTTTCTTTGGAGGTCGTGGATTTGGAAAGGCTGTGGTTGGCGGCTCGGCATCGCGCAGAGTATTCGGGTGAAGAGCACGCACGGGTTCAAAGGGAGTATTTGGGGCTTTTCGACGAGGGCGCATTCATCCCAGGACGGGCCGTGGGGAATGGAAAGGGGCGGCATCCATACAAGGGGGTTACACTGTATCCAACCACCGAAGCCCCTGCCCAGATCCCCCCCAAGCCGATCGTCTGAGTCCGTGTTCCACGGGCAACTGGTGACAAAACCTGATCCCACAATCCCTGTCAGGCACCTTCAGGGGGAACCGAGAAAGCGGCTGGGCACTTTCTCGGACCTGGACATTACGAGTTCCACTGCCAGGCTACGTGCAGTGGAGAAGTGCATTTCGATGCACATGCGCCTTTTCCTATGCTACCGATGTGCGGCCAGGGATTCTGCGCTGTTTTTCTGTTGCACATTCCAGAACGAGGGTGTCTACTGGGCTGCGCTGAGTTAGGGGCGGCTGATCCGTTTCGCACGTATTGTAGAAGACAGACTTTCGTGGTCACGTAGTCAATGCTTCCCCTTGCTCTCTAGCGCTCTCCCTGGTCTCTGGCAGCCAGACCTGGGACCCGACCGCTGGTTTTGAAGCGGATTCTTTTGAGCACTGGTACGGGGATTGGTCGAGATTTTTATAGTTGCGTTCACTGAAGCTTCAGTCCCTATTCCTCGCCAGCGAAGGTTGGGGCAAGAACCTACCCTCTGAGTTGCTCCACTCGAGATTCAGAACACTCTCGAGGATGCGCCCAGTACTTTAACGCTGTAGTGACTAAGCCGTTTTCTGCAGCTTGGGACCGCATTTCCACTTGATCATTGCCTGCTGTGTTTCCATGGTGGTGCTACTTACTGGGCTGGGGCGCAGTGAATACCCCCCCGTCCTGCTGGGGGCTGATGGTGGTTCAGTCATACCTCGCTGACATGAGCTTCATTTCGTGTCCTTCTGACGGATAGTAATTGTCGGGCCGTTTGTGGTATATTGTCTGGCGTTGTTGCTTTAATATCCTTGCCTCGCTGCCCCTCTCTGGCCAGCTCGCGCTGCGCTTTCTCATCCGCCGCCCATTGGAAGTGCGGCTCTCCGCCCGCTTTGATCCGCCGCCGCCCGCTTCCTCGACGAGGTGGCCGGCGGCGGCGCGGACCGGACGCTGGGCACGGCGGTGAGCGGCTGCAGCGGCGCCGCCGCCTCGGGCCGCACGGCGGAGGGGGCCCGAGGCCGACCGGCGGAGGGGCCGCGCCCGAGGCCGCCCGCGGTCGGCCGCGGAGGGCCCGAGGCCGCCCGAGGTCGACCGCGGGGGTGCCCGAGGTCGCCCGCGCCGCCGCCCGTCCCACCTGCTTGGATCCGTCGGAGCGTCGCCGGCCACGTGCTGGATCGGGGCTTCCGCGAGGGAGGCGCCCTCAGTGGGGCGGGCGCCTGGGCCGCCAGCGCGGGGGTGTGTCGTCAAGCAGCGACGGAGTGTCTTGGCGTGCCTATAGGCCTACCAGACAATGTTCTAAGAACCTGAATTGCTGTGGTCCGCCAGCGCGGGGGTGTCTCCTCAAGGAGTGGCGGAGTGTCCTGGCGTGCCTATAGGCCTACCAGACACTGGTCTAAAAAAACCGTTGGTGCGTTCCACGAACTGTTCTTCGAACATGTCTGGCTTGCCCTGTCTTGTTTTATCACACCGGAGGTTCTAAGAACACTGGTTTTGTTATTGGGATATCTTTAGGTCCCAAGAGAATCTCGTGGTAGGCCCATAGGAATGCCGGGACGGTCGGCCCCTGCTCAATCTCTGGGGCGGCCCTCTCCCCTTCCACGCCAATACGCAAAGCTCGCGTTGAGGCGCGGGGCGCCGCGCGCGTTCTCTGCCCGCCGCCGGTGCGGCGCGGTCTCGTCGAAGCACGAGGCCGTCGGCCTGAGGGGGGCGTTGCTGGTTGGGGTTCGTTTTGTTTTTGCCGCCCCCCTTCCTCCCTCCTCGCCCCTCCTCCTCCTCCTCCTCCTCCTCCTCCTCCTCCCCCTCCTCCTCGTCAGCCTCCTCTTTTTCCATCCTCAACCCTCTTCCTCCTCCTCCTCCTCCTCCTCCTCCTCCTCCTCCTCCTCGCGCGTGCCCCCCTGCTGGCCGTGTTGCTCCTTCGCTGGCGCTGCGGCGCCCCTCCCCGCTGCGCGCCCCCCCCCTCTGCGCGCGCCCCCCCCCCCCCCCCCCCCCAGCCGCGGCGATTCCCGTGCGTGCTCCATTGCTGCCCGTGCTTCCCTGCTGGTGTTGTTTAGTGCCCCCCCCCCTTCCCCCGCGTGTCCCCGCTGATGCTGGTCCGCTGTGGTCATGCCGCTGCTGATGGTGGTTGGGTGGCCGCGGGCCGTCGGTGGCCTCGCGGAGTGTTGGCGGAGCCGCGCGTTCGCGCGCCAGGGATGCAAACAACCATCAACACAGTACCCTGCAGCCCCTCTTGCTTCTCATGCGGTCCTGCTCTCTTGCGGTTTGCCCTCTCTCCGTGTGGGCGCGTTCCCCGCTTGTCGGCATCGGTTCGTTGGTGTTGGCGCCTGCGCTGACGCAGGACACTGTCGAGTTTCGAGCTGCGGACTTGCCTGTGCGACACTTTCCCCTCTTCCCTCTTCTCCTCCTCCTCCTCCTCCTCCTCCACCTCCTCTTCCTCCTTCTCCTCCTCATCCTCTCCTCCTCTTTCCTCTCCCCGCCGCGTCGGGGCTGCTCCCCCTCCTACGTAACCCGTCATGAGTCACGCATCCATCCCTCATTTTGTTCGCCCTCTTCTCTTCCGCTCCTCGCGCCTCCCCCCTCCCGCCCGCAATCCCCCCCCTTCTCCCCGTTTCCCTTCCTCTCCAGACCCCCTTCCCCGTCATCTTCCCTTCCCTTTCGCCCTCATCTCCTTCTACCCCCCCCACCTTTTCGGCCCGACCCCCACTGTGCCAAGGCCTGGAATGGGCCCTCATACACTTCATGTGGCTGTCGAAGCGCGTCCGCCCGACCCGCCGGGGAGCAGGGGGAGGATCCCCAAGGGAGCGGCGACTTTTCTGTTGTCGACTTGCGGGGCTGCAGCCATGTAAGACGGCTATCGTGTTGACGTGCTTCACTCCTGGCCAGGGTGCAGCGAGGCAGAACATCCAGGGGCATTCAGCTACACCTGATTGAATCGTGCAATATCCAGTGCATGTCAAGGAACAGCAGTCGCTACGCTCTCTCCAGGTTGACCAGAGGAGAGGAGGTAGGAGGAGGCCGAGGAGGAGGAGGAGTTGGACAAGGATGACTAGGACAAGGAGGACTTGGACAAGGAGGAGGAGGAGGAGGAGGAGGAGGGGATCGAGGCCGAGGTCGAGGTCGAAGTCCAGGTTGGAGGTCGAGCTCGATGAGGACGTCTCGAGGATTCTGTGATCATCGGATGGCAGGTCGAGATTGAGGAGGGCGTCGAGGCCTTCCAGCCGCCAGCGGGGGACCAGGGCCGGACCCGACCAGCGACCAGCCCCCCAGCGACCGCGAACGGGAGTAGCCTGCGGAGGAGAGCACCACCGGCACCCAGAGCCCCCTCGCCTCGAGGGCGCGTGACCAGCGGCGGCCGGCGCCTCAGCTGCAAGGCTGGCGTCGTGCCCGCGATGTGCGCGTCTTCGACCTCGGTCTGCCACGAGGAGCAGGTCGTGGGAGCGGCAGCCCGTGAGCAGCAGCGGCCTTCTGTCGGTGCTAGGACGAGGATCGATCTGAGACGGCTGCGGCGCCCGAGACATCTGCCAGAGCCGCGGGATCTCAGAGATGCTCGATTTACCTTCACCCAGATGGATCCCCGTCCTGGCGTCGTCTGAGAGGAGCAGCAGCCGGCGTCCGCGAAGAGGGCACGGGCACCCATCACCGGGAGAGGCCTCTTTTAAGGCATGTCGACCTGGGCTTCCCCTACGGCCTCCTGGGCCGCCCCTAAGGCCTCCCCTAAGGCCTCCCCTAAGGCCTCCCCTAAGGCCTCCTGGGCCGCCGCCGGTTCTTACTGCCGCCTCCTGTGCGTGCGCCCGCTGTCGGGCGTCGCGTCGTGATTGACGGCGGGGCAATGTGAGTGGGCACTGCCCCTGGGGGGCGGAAGAACTTTTAAACCTCTTCGGCATTGTTATTCTCGACCTGTTGACCTCCCTCTCCTCCTCCTCCTCCTCCTCCTCCTCCTCCCCCTCCTCCTCCTCCTCCTCCTCCTCCTCCTCCTCCTCCTCCTCCTGCCTCTCCTGCCCCTCCTCCTCCTGCCTCTCCTCCTCCTCCTCCTCCTCCTCCTGCTCCTCTTCCTCCTCCATGTTTCTGGACTCTCCTCGTCTCCGTCCTGCATGCACCTCTCTCTCCTCCCAAGACTTCCCTCCCTGGTCCTTCCCCTCCTCCTCGGCCTTCTCCCCCCCTGGGCCCGACCCCGCTCAAAGCTCGCCCGGCCCGCGAGGCCCAGAGAGAACGGCAACACGGAGGAGTTCAGCATGGAGGTCGCCAGCGTGTGGAGCAGGCCTCGCCGGCGGCGGCGCCCGCCTCCCGCTGCCGAGGGCAGACTGCTAATCTTGGCATCGCTCGGACGTGTGCACTTTTCCTTCGGCGAGGACCATCGAGAAGCGTCCTTGATCATTTGGGGAAAAAACCACGCGCGAAACCGACAAAAGCACAGGAAATGGACGTCCGAGCGATGGCCAGTAATCAGGTGAAGCCGGGTTTTTCTCGCTGCGTGCACTGCTGTTTGATGGGCCTGTTTTCCACCACCACCACATGAGTTGGAGGGGGAGGTGGTCCTCCTCCTCATCCTCCTCCTCCTCCTCTTCCTCCTCCTCCTCCTCCTCATCCTCCACCTCCTTCTCATGGGGGTGGTGGTGGAATACAGGCCCATCAGCTGTTGACTTGTCATAGGCAAAGGTATCCAAGCGCACGTCAACGCGCCCGACGACGCACGCGAGAAGCCGTTCTTCGGAGGCCGTGGCAATGGCCGAGGAAGAGCCACAGGTCGCCGCCTGGGACCCAGAACCCACCGAAAGCGGCCCGGAACCAACAAGCGGGAGCCCGGGAGCCCGGAACCGGGAACCCGGGAACCCAGCCTGCCACCAGAATCGGCGGGAATTGTTCGCCAAACCTCTCAACTTCCGCTAGTACCCCTTCATTGCAAGCACTGATTCGAAATGGGCTTCCAAGGGCCTTGCATCCTAATCGCGCATTCTTCCTATACGGGTTGACTGTAGGCAAAGGTACCCTAGCATACGTCACGGCACCCGACGACGCACGCGAGAAACCGTTCTTCGGAGGCCGTGGCAATGGCCGAGGAAGAGTAGCCCCAGGTCGCCGCAGGTAAAACCACAAAGGAGGAAGTGCTGTAAGGAAGCCCAGTTGGAGCTGACGGAGAGGTGGTGGCCTGTCACGGTTGCGGTTCCCCACTGCACTTCTGGCGCGATGGCCTTCGCCCCGAGGACCACGGGCGCGGGCAGGCACCATCAGAGAAAGCTTTTCCAACGGGCATGGTGGTATATTTGACCTGCCTGGGTATCATCGTGACCTACAATATATATATATATATATATATATATATATACATATATAGATATCTATATATATATATATACACATATATAATTAGGAGGGTGTCCCAGGGGCCCCGGAGTGCGCTGATTTCTCTTCCGGCCGTTTTGGACCCGGCGGGGGTGCCAGAACGCGTCAAATGAGGGGAAGGGCTGGGGAAGGCGGGCGACGAGAGGGCCCGAGAGACGTCCAAGAGGGCGCGCAAGATGACCCAAGAAAGCTCCAAGAGAGCCCAATACCTTGCCAAGACCGCACAATAGCGTTTCTAAATTTGTCCAGCATGGCTTGAAGACAGCCCAAGAGGGCTTCAAGACGGCCAGGATGTCCTCAAAAGGACTCCCTCGAGACACTCCGGAGGCGAAACAAGTAGGTCTGGTCGATGGTTTTTGAAGATTTTTCGTGTTCTCGCTGTTTCGTGCTTCCGATGGTCCAAGACAGCACACGAGGCACCAGAAATCAGCTCAAGACGGCCCAAGAGACCAAAGAGGGCGCCAGGACGGCGCAAGAGTCCCCAGACGGCCCAAGAGTGCCCCAAGACGGCCTTAGAGGCGCCCACGATCGCCCAAGAGGGCCCCAAGACGGCCCCAAGAGGGTCTCCCAACAGAGCTCGAAGAGACCAAAAAACATGTTCGTTCCACAGGTTTTGAACAATTTTTGCGTTTCCGCCTGTTCCGCTTCCCGACGCTGCAAAACGCCCCAAGAGGCTCCGAGGATCGCCGCAAGACGGCCCAACAGGCTTCAAGAGCGCCCGAACACGGCCCAGTAGGCTTCAAAAGCGCCGACGAGACGTCCAAGACGGCCCGAGAGGGCGGCCCAGGATCGGGAACGTGAACCGAGAATCTGAGATCTTCGACCCAGGAGACCCCCAGGAGGCTTCAAGAGGTCCCCAAGAAGCTCCAAAGAGGCCCAAAAGAACTTCGAGAGACGTCCCGAGGGAATTTGAGAAAAACGGGGATTCCAACACTTGTTTGAAATTCGCTTGGCAGTTTCGCTACGCTTGCAAAACAAATCGGAGGTTGGGGGGTGAGATCGCAGTGGAACGGAGACCCCCAACCAGGAAATCGCTTCGTTTCGTTCGTGTCGTGCGAGCGGGCGAGGCGAAGCTGCGTGGGCGCGCGAGAGGAATGAACCCGCCGTTGCTAGGGCGAAGTCAAGACAAATGATTATCCTCCGTCCGTCTGTCCGTCTGGCGGTGGCTCGCGGTGTCCCGCGGTGTCCCGTGGTGTCCCGTTTTGTCCCGTGGTGTCCGCCGTTGCTAGGGCGAAGTCAAGACAAATGATTCTCCCCCGTCGTCCGTCCGTCCGGCGGTGGCTCGCGGTGTCCCGCGATGTCCCGTGGTGTCCCGTGGTGTCCCGTTGTGTCCGCCGCTGCTAGGGCGAAGTCAAGACAAATGATTATCCCCCCCCCGCTCGCCCGTCCATCCGTCCGTCCGGCGGTGTCCCGTGGTGGCCCGTGGTGGCCCGTGGTGGCCCAACAAGTGAGATCGATAGTGAGATCGATAGTGAGATCGACAGGTGTCCCGTGGGGTCCCGTTGAGTGAGATCGGTAATGAGATCGATAGTGAGCCCTAAGGTGCCCCGAGGTGTCCCGTACTGAGATCGATGTGGTGGCCCAAGGTGTCCCGTGGCGTTCCGTGGTTTCCCCAAAAATGAGATCGATAGTGAGATCGGTAGTGAGATCGACAGGTGTCCCGTGGTGTCCCGTGGTGTCCCGTTGAGTGAGATCGATAGTGAGATCGATTCTGCGATCGATGTGGTGTCCCGTGGTGTCCCGTGGTGTCTTATGGTGTCCCGTTGAGGGAGATCGATCATGAGATCGATAGTGAGATCGATAGTGAGCTCGAGAGGTGTCCCGCAGTGTCCTGTGGTGTCCCGTGGTGGCCCGTGGTGTCCCGTGGACATCCGTTGAGTGAGATCGATGGTGAGATCGATAGTGAGATCGACAAGTGTCCCGTGGTGTCCCGTGGTGTCCCGTTGAGTTAGATCGATAGTGAGATCTATTGAGTTAGATGTTGGTTCCCCCCCTCTCCCCCCGTCCACAACCTTCTTCTCACCCGAAGGGTGGTCGTATAGGTAAATATAATGTTGCCTTCCTTCTCCTCTTCCTCCTCCTATTCCTCCTCTGTGCGGCTCTCTTCACCCTCTCCAAATCCCCATCATCCTCCTTCTCCTTCTCCCCCAGGGAGTCCGTTCACCTCCCCTTCTCCCTCTTCATCGGGCTACGTCCAGCCGCGTCGAGTAGAAGGGCCCCCGAAGTGCCATTTGGGCCTGTCTCAAGCCGTCGTGGGTGACGGTGGACCGTAGGAAGTCTTGGAAACCACTTTGGCCGTCTTCGTGGTTGAAGCCTCGGAGAAGACGTGCAATGGAATATAGAGATTCCTAAAGAGTGTGACCGTCCAGCCCCGCTAGAACTTGAGCGCGCGCGAAGCGCGCGCAATTGTTATAGTGTATATATAGATGTTTAGATTTGCGGAAGTTATAGAGCATTGGACACATATATGTGCTCATCTATATATATATACACATTTAGATACTTATTTGTATATATATATATATATGTGTATGTGTGTGCATGCTTGATTCCGTAGGTGTGGAGCAGCATCGCTACCGCCAGTGTGCATGCTTGATTGCGTAGTTGTACGGCTGGCTCGTGGGAGCACGACCTCAGCTCTCTGACGCAGACGAAGTGGAAGCCCTACTTCCGCCAGGACCAACGTTTGAAGACGAAGGACGATGGCGTCGACGGCCCAGCCCCGACAGCAGCATTGCCACGCCAGCCCGACGACAGGCCAGATCCGACCGCTGCATCGTCGAACCATGCAGTCTTCGGACCTGCGCCACACCTGGGTCCTGATGTTGTCATTACTCAAGCACGTGGAATTGAGCTGCCAGCCCACCATCCATGGGATGGTATTCCACGCGTGCATTACCTACCACGCATGGCCAGTGACCGCTTGATTGGGCCCCGACGTCAAGGCATCTGAACAGCCCGCACGGCGCCCTCATTTCTGGCGGAGCCGCATCTTTGTCATATCGAAAATGCAGTCCAGAGCCATGCGCGAGGAACGTCACTTGCGCATGATGAGCCTCCTCAGAGACGGCGAGACGCCCGACCAGCCAGAATTCCACGACAGCCGGGCAGGTTTAGGAGGCGAGGAGGACCGCGAAGCGAATGGGACGTGAGGCCCAAGGAGACGAGGAGGACCTCGAAGCGCATGGGACGTGGGGCCCCACAGCAGATGGTCCTCTCCGACTACGAGAAGATCCTGACATAGAACGCACCAGCATGTTGGCATGGTATCATCTTCATTCAGGGGATCCCGACGAGAAGTCAGCAGGTGAGACGTCGTCACATTGGTGGAACGGACCGCCAATGGGATTGCGCATCCCTGGACGCGCTGGATACTCACGTTTCGCACAAGGTGGCGTTGAACACCGCAGAGACGAAGCGGGGTTCCATCCGTTCGCCAATTGCCACGAAGCATTCCTGATCATGGACCTGATCTACATCTTCGCAGAGAACATCGGCCGAGCATCACCAGCATACTTGTCATCGCGACCCTGTGCTCTCTACGCCGAGGACGAAACCAGCCCGTCACGACGACGCCCTCGACAGTACATGAATTCCCGTGCTTCGAACCTTTTGGCGTGACCCCGTCTGCGGAAGGGGAACCCTCAGGGGGCTCTTTAACCACAACCCTGTACCAGAGGAATGCCTACCTCCAGGAGCCCGTTTCTTTACTCGCGGCGATAGCGGGCCTTACGCGGGGGGGGCGGGAGGGAGACATAACGTACCGCCCCTCACCCCACCCGCAGTGTGGTTCCCGCATCACCCCAGCGTCCGCGCGCACGACGACGGACCAGCGACGAGCGACGATCGCCGACGACGACGACGACGACAACGACGACAACGACGGCGACGACGCGGACAACAACGACGACGACGACGACGCTGACCGATGACGACCACCGACGACGACGACGACGACGACGGCAACGCCGACGACGACGACCGACGCCGCTGGAGTTCTCCTGAGGTCTCCGGAGGTCCCTGGAGGTCTCCTGAGGCCTCTGGAAGCTTCCAGAGGTCTTTGGAGGTTTCCCGAGGACTCTCGAGTCCTCTGGAGATCTCCCGAGGCCTCCCGAGGCCTGGAGCCTCTGGAGGCCTCCAGAGGCCATCGAGAGCCTCCGAAGGCTTCTGGAGGCCTCCAGAGGCCCTCGAAGGCTCTCGACCGCGTTCAACGACGACGAGAGACGGCGAGCGACGACGAGCAACAACAACGACGACGACTTCGACGACGACGACGTTGACGACGACAACGACGACGAGCGACGAAGACGACGACGACGAAGAGAGACGATTACAAGAGACGAATTGTGGCGAGCACATGCCTGCGAAGGCGTCCTTACCTCCACGTTGCGTGTAAGAGGTATGCTCCTTACCGTCCTCCTGATTCGTCGTCGTCGTCCTTCTCCTCCTCCTGCTCCTTCTCTTGCGAACACCACAAGTGCCTGATAGCACTGCAACTTGCTGGCGACCACCGCGGATCCTTATGGGGATCCTTTGAGGGATCCTTATGCGGATCCCTATGCGGATCCCTGTGGGCATGCCCGTGCGGATACCTACGCGGATTCTTATTGAGATCCCCATGCGGATTTTTACACGGTTTCCTAAGGAGATCCTTGTGCGGATACGTATGTGGATCTCCATGCGAATCGACATGCGGATCCGTATGCGGATATCGTTGATCGGATCCCTATGCAGATTCCTATGCGGATCTATATACGGACACCTGTGCGGATCCGCATGCAGATTCCTATGGGAATCCCAATGCGGATCTACATGCAGGTCCCGTTGCGGATCCCGATGGATATCCCTATGCGATCCCTTTGAGGATGGATCCGTATGCGGATGACTATGCGGATGATTATGCGGATCCCTTTTCGGCTCCCTATGCCGATCCCTATGCGCATGGTGGCAGTGCTGGGGGTGCTTTGGGGGGGAGGGGAGCGTGACGTTGGGGGGGTGGGGCTGAGGGCCATGACGCGCGTTATGGCCCAGGCAACAAAGAAACACGCTCCAGCAGAAGAGACGCACGATAATGCACAAGAGGCAATGAAGAAACATGCTCCAAGGTACTTGCGCATTCAGTCGGACCTTTCCTGGATGGATGTGTGATAGTTGCTGCTTCTATGTCTATGGCTCATCATTCGAATGCCCCAGTGTTCATTCCAAGCACACGTGAATGGCTTCAATGGCCGCCTCGTTACAGTATGCATTCCAGGCACCAGCAGTGCCGGTGAGGCACCTAGGCATGAAACAGCATTTTTCTGCGTGAGGGAGGTCGAGAGAGAGGCACCACACGACGCACTGGCACCGGCCAGAGCATTTTCGTGGAGGCCGCGGCGGCCCGGGACCAGCGCGGCCTCCAGGGCAAGGTGTCGGCTGCACACGTACCCCACATGGTTTCCACCACATGTCTGGCATTATCGGTTACTTGCCACAGTGCTCACCACATGGATGGCTTATACCACAGTGACTGCCCGATGAATGATACACCTCTTCTCGAATCGTTTCTATCTCCATTTCTCTAGATATAGATAGACGATGTTGCATCGCGCAGCCTGCACACAATACGTTGCACGAGGTTGTTTGCACCATATTTACTGTTCCACAGAGTTTGCACGTTTACAGTGCAGCTGCTTCTTGGTTTGAAAACAAAACTCTGACCGATTGTATCATCAACCTGTTTACGGGTCCAGTGACTATGTACAGATTCGTTATGCGGACGCCCAAAGGAGGGGAAGGTGGAGGAGAAGGAGGAGGAGGAGGAGGAAGAAGAACCAAGGATTTAAAATGCCCCAGAGAAAAAAACTCCCTTCCTCCGTGCGCGCAGGGTGCTACAATTCCAGTTCGCCGATGACCAGTTTGAGGGGCACTTGTCCAGCCAGCTCGGGGACGACGCGGACAGTGACGAAGGCCTGGTCGCGCCCCCTGAGTTGCCATCAGTTACCGAGGCAACCGCCCACGAGCGCCACGAAAACGCGCTGGCGGGCAGCCCCAAAGAGGCGAATTGCCCCCAGGTGCTGGGTCTCAGCGCGCAATTGTGAACACCTCTGTGACATGCAGGGGTGCGAGGAGATGCCTGGGCCGAGGAGGAGGAGGCGGTGGAGGAGGAGGAGAACAACCAGGATGAGGAGGAGGAGGAGGAGGAGGAGGAGGATGGTACTCAACATCACAAACGTGGAGGCAAGTTTTTAAGCCGTTTTTGGGCGTCGGGGGCCCTTGCCAGGCCTCGGGACTGTCAAACAACGATTCGGGACGAAATACTGGTCTTGGGGACGTGGTCCAGACCTCCAAAGCCCTCGCATCGAAAAAATTGGAGCGGCCAGATGTCTGGATCGTTATCGTCGTCGCCCTCCGGTTCGGCCTTGCGCTCATGCCAATACGAATACGCCAACACTTCAGCGTCTCACTCGCCCGTCCCGATGTTCCTTTTTTGCGTGGTTGCCAACACAGGCAGGCATCATTTGTTAGTGTCCCGCCCACCCGATACGACCCTTCCGCATTGCGCGCGTGCAGACACGCACACGCATCACATTTTCGTGTCGCCGCCCGCGCGACCCGAACGAACCTAGAGGGTAGGCCTCTTCCTAAGCCTGCCCCTAGGGCCTTCCCCTAGGCCGTTCCTGGGCCTACACGTAGGGCCTACCTTTAGGTTTACATGGGCCTACCTCTATGGCCTACCCCTAGGCCTACCGTAGGCCTACCCCTAGAGCCTACCCCGAGGCCAGCCCTGGATCTACCCCTGGGTCTTACCCCGAGGCCTACCCTTGGCCTACCGAGGCCTACCCCTGAGCCCTACTGCTAGGCCTACCCTATGCCTACCCCTATGGTTTACCCCTAGGTCTACAGGAGGCCTACCCCCAGGACCCTAGGGTAGGGTTCCCCTACGCTGCCCTGGGGCCAGCGGTAAGGCCTCGGGTAGCCTAACCCCTCCGGCGTCTACAACCTCAGGGTCTTTAAAGTTGCTGGTGATCCCCCCAAAAGTTTTCGGTTGGCAATGCAATACGTCGTTCCCATCATCTTCCTCCCACGCAATACGGGTGTCCTGCTCAGCCTGTGTGGACGAGGATCACGAAGAGGACGAGGAGGTCGATGGGGAGGAGGAGGAGGAGGACCAGTGCAAACCCAAGACGCATCAACGATGTGTTGGAGAACGCTCGTTTACAAAAACAGCTGGAACTGTGCCAGAGCACCATTCCTGGGACTTACAATCCACGACTCACCCTGACAGGCCGACATCATGCCAAATCCCCACTGTTTGGGACGTTCACCATGTGAGTCCTTCAAACTGTGGTAAATTCTTCACGCGGATGTGCGCGGCGCGAAGGCGAGAGCAACATTTTGAAAGCATATTGCCCTCCAACCGTGAAGTTTTTGCACTTTTCAGACGAATGCGTGCGGCGTTGAGGCGAGAGCCACATGTTGGAAACGACCCGTTCGAATCCGCGAAATCCTTACATCTTTGCCCAGACGAATGTGCGCGACGCCAAGGCGAGAGCCACATTTTGAGCACGACGTGTCCTCCATCCGCGAAGCCCTGTTAAATGTTCAAGACGAGCGTGCGTGGCGCTCAGGCGAGAGTCACATGTTGAAGCATATCCGCCCTTCACCTGTGAAGCTGATGCAAACTGCAAGCTTCAGGATCATATGTGGTGAGGAAGTGTCATGCGACATGCACAGCCCGCCCTTTCGACGTCCTCGGGGTGCGACAGGGAGGAGTTCTTCATAAGGATCAGAACTGGAGGAAGGAGATGGGGATGCGGAGGAGGAGGAGGATAAGGAGGAGATGACGACGGCGGCGACGACGACGGCTGAGGCCTGAGCGGTGGTCGCCGAAGGGGAGTAGTTCTGTTCCAAGTACTGTTGGGGGTCCCGATCCGTCAGTGGGCCTGCGCAGCAAAGTATTTGTACCTCTGAGGTTACCCCCTTTCCCTTTCCTCCCCTCTCTCCCCGGACCCTCGACGGTCCTGAGTTCTTCAGTCCGCGCAAGCACGACAGCTCTCGACCACAACATCTCGTGAGGAATTTGCGCCGTGGGTTCTATTCTGCTGGTCCTGAGACCTCCGAGAGGGCCCCCCCCCCGAGGCCCAGGGCGAGCGCTGGCCGTCGTGAGGTGTTTAACATGCCGCAGGAGTCTTCAGAACCCTGACATTCCATGATGGCAGAAGAGGTTTCGGGACACTTAGACATGAGCACACACGCGTATAATATAAACAACACTCCCCCCCCAGAGCGTCCCACACATCTGGAACATCTAGGGGTCATTCCCGGTATGCCCCCGGGCCTCCCAGGGAGGCCCCAAAACGCCCCAGGACGGCCCAAGACGCCCCCCAAAGAGCCAACAAAACGCAAAACACGAGCCCAAGACGCTGCCCCAACAAAGCCTTCCGACGGCTTTCAAGGCTCCCAGGATCGCCGAAGAGTCAACCAGAAGGTCTCAAGGAGGCCCCAACAGACCTCCGAGTGGCGTCCCGAGGGGGCCCGAGGGGGCTCAACATCGTTGATTTGCATTGGTTCTCTTCATCGTTGTTGACCTTCTCGCGTTTTCGAGCTTCCAACACACCAAAACAGCCGATGAGGCTTCAAGACCGCCCAATGGCCGGCGGAAGAGGCCCCCTTAGAGAGCGCAAGACGGCCCCAGAGAGCCTCAAGACTGCCCAAGAGGCGCCCAAGACTCGGGGGTGGACAGACCTCCTACCCTGACACGTCGATTCAGGAATTGGCTGTTTTCGGTTCGCGAGAGGGCGTCGCGGCCGTCATTTTTGCGGGTCCAGGTCCGTCGGTTTCGGTCCCGAGCCGTTTTCATTCAAGAGTGGTTTATTAAAGGGAGGTTTGTCCACCGCCGAAAGAGGCGCCCAAGACGGGCCAAGAGCACCCGAGGACCACTCAAAATATGCCCGAGGGCAGGAGCAGGAGGCCCCAAAGGGGCCTTGAGAAATGTTCAAGACCCAACCGAGGCCCCCAACAAGCCCCCTATTCTTGAGAGGCCAATCAACCCACGAGGCTCCAAAAACAGCCCAAGAGAGCTCCGAGAGCCGTCCCGAGAGGGCCCGGAGAGGCCACAATCGATGAATTTTAAAGTTTGTTTTCTGAGGTTGTTGCCTTTCGCGTTTTCGAGCTTGATAGCCGAAGAGGCCCCCAAGAAAGATCACCCCAAGACGGCTGAAGAGGCCCCCAAGAGAGCCCAAGACGGCCCCGGAGAGCCTCAAGATTGCCCAAGAGGCGCCCAAGACGGCCCAAGAGGGCTCCAGGATAGGCCCAAGATGGGCCCGAGAGCGGGAGCAGAAGGCCTCAAGAGGCCCCCGAGAGGCCTCCAGGATCCCCCAGAGGCCCCCAAGACTCTCCCCGGACCCTAAGGTAGCCCCCCAAAGAGGCCCCTCGAGGCCCCAAAAGCAGCCCTGGAGAGGCTTCAAAACTGCCTCCCAGGAGCACCCTGCAGGCCTCTTAGGCCCCCTCGATTCCTCCGCACTACATGGTAGCAGGGTCGAATCGAACAAATTATCCCGGCAAAGCAACCTAACAGCGATGTGTAGGAGCATATTTGGAAGCATTATCCTTAAGATTCAGATGATAATCCAGTTGTAGAATTCTGCTGTTCTCGCAATCGTAGTCGCATTCGCGATGACAGTCGCAGTGGCAAAGGCAGTCGCAGTCACAACCTCAGCCTCAGCCTGCCTCAGCCTCAGCCTCAGCCTGCCTCAGCATCAGCCTGCCTCAGCCTCAGCCTCAGCCTGCTTCAGCCTCAGCATCAGTCTGCCTTCAGCCTCGGCCTCAGCCTCAGCCTGCCTCAGCCTCACCCTGCATCAGCCTCAGCCTGAGCCTCAGCCTGCCTCAGCATCAGCCTGCCTCAGCCTCAGCCTCAGCCTGCCTCTGCCTCAGCCTCAGCCTGCTTCAGCCTCAGCCTCAGTCTGCCGTCGGCCTCAGCCAGCCCTCAGCCTCAGCCTCAGCCTCAGCCTCAGCCTGCCTCAGCATCAGCCTGCCTCAGCCTCAGCCTCAGCCTCAGCCTCAGCCTCAGCCTCAGCCTGCTTCAGCCTCAGCCTCAGCCTGCAGCCTCAGCCTCAGTCAGCCTGCAGCTTCGGCCTCAGCCTCAGCCTGCCTCAGCATCAGCCTGCCTCAGCCTCAGCCTCAGCCTCAGCCTGCTTCAGCCTCAGCCTCAGCCTGCTTCAGCCTCAGCCTCAGTCTGCCTCAGCCTCAGCCTGCCTCAGCCTCAGCCTCAGTCTGCGTTCAGCCTCGGCCTCAGCCTCAGCCTGCCTCAGCCTCAGCCTGCCTCAGCCTCAGCCTCAGCCTCAGCCTGTCTCAGCATCAGCCTGCCTCAGCCTCAGCCTCAGCCTGCCTCAGCCTCAGCCTCAGCCTGCTTCAGCCTCAGCCTCAGTTTGCCTTCAGCCTCGGCCTCAGCCTCAGCCTGCCTCAGTCAGCCTCAGCCTCAGCCTCAGCCTCAGCCTGCCTCAGCCTCAGCCTTAGCCTGCCTCAGCCTCAGCCTCAGCCTGCTTCAGCCTCAGCCTCAGTTTGCCTTCAGCCTCGGCCTCAGCCTCAGCCTGCCTCAGTCTGCAGCCTCAGCCTCAGCCTCAGCCTCAGCCTGCCTCAGCCTCAGCCTCAGCCTGCCTCAGCCTCAGCCTCAGCCTGCTTCAGCCTCAGCTCAGTCTGCCTTCAGCCTCGGCCTCAGCCTCAGCCTGCCTCAGCCTCAGCCTGCATCAGCCTCAGTCTGCCTCAGCCTGCAGCATCAGCCTGCCTCAGCCTCAGCCTCAGCCTGCCTCAGCCTCAGCCTCAGCCTGCTTCAGCCTCAGCCTCAGTCTGCCTTCAGCCTCGGCCTCAGCCTCAGCCTGCCTCAGCCTCAGCCTGCATCAGCCTCAGCCTCAGCCTCAGCCTGCCTCAGCATCAGCCTGCCTCAGCCTCAGCCTCAGCCTGCCTCAGCCTCAGCCTCAGCCTGCTTCAGCCTCAGCCTCAGTCTGCCTTCAGCCTCGGCCTCAGCCTCAGCCTGCCTCAGCCTCAGCCTGCATCAGCCTCAGCCTCAGCCTCAGCCTCAGCCTGCCTCAGCATCAGCCTGCCTCAGCCTCAGCCTCAGCTTGCCTCAGCCTCAGCCTCAGCCTGCTTCAACCTCAGCCTCAGTCTGCCTTCAGCCTCGGCCTCAGCCTCAGCCTGCCTCAGCCTCAGCCTGCCTCAGCCTCAGCATGAGCCTGCCTCAGCATTCAAAATGTGGCCCGGGAATGGAGTTCTGGGAACTCGAAGAACACGAAGTGGCCTACAGTTTGCTCCGGGCATTCAAAATCATGCCCAGGAATGGAGTTCTGGGAACTCGAAGACCACGAAATGGCCTACAGTTGGCTCCGGGCATTCAAAATCATACCCAGAAATGGAAATCTGGGAACTCGAAGAACACGAAGTGGCCTACAGTTGGCTCCGGGCATTCAAAATCATGCCCAGGAATGGAGTTCTGGGAACTCGAAGAACACGAAGTGGCCTACAGTTGGCTCCGGGCAGTCAAAATCATGCCCAGGAGTAGAGTTCTGGGAACTCGAAGACCACGAAGTGCGCAACTGTTGGTTAAAAAAGGAGTCCCCGGTTTTCCCCGGCATCCCCCGGATCCTGCCCAGACCCCCCTGGGGAATCAGGATGCTCTCTTTTGACCCCACTAGAAACCTATCAGTCTTCGCTGTTAGGTAAAAAGGGAATTCCAGCGATGTTTAAAACATGTCACGCCGAGCCCCATCAAGACTTCGGGGTCACATTTCAAAGATTTTGTCTGGGAATTCGGTTGATCTCTGTGACGCTTTCCTGGAACTCTTGGGTCGTATTCGTGTCGTTGTGGCTGTCCTGGAAGAAGGCGTCAAACATCGAGATCCCATGAGTTCACCTATCAAGCCTAGCTAAAACTTCAGTGCGCGCGCGCCAGGAGGAAACAAAAAGAGAGGACCTCCCCAAGCCTTTCGAGCGTTTTACCTCAAGATGGCCCCAAGGTTCTTCCAAAGGCTCTCGAGGCGCCCTCCAGATGCCTTCAGAGAGACTCCCGGGAGGCTCCAAGGCACCAAAAGCCTTCCAAGAGGCCCCGACAGACCCCCAAGACGCCACTGGCATGCATCTAGGAGACTTTCCACCCACAGCCCAGGCCTGGCAATTTGAAGAAAGGAATGTCCACAATTCCTTTTTGTTGAAACTCGCCCCGCCCCCCCTCGATCTACTCTCGCAGACCCCCGGAAGCTTTGCTGAAGGAAATACATGGTTTCTGAGTTTCCATAGATTCCCTATCTATACTCAAGTCGGGCCTGTCCCTCTACAGAAGGGAATGTTCAAAGATAGTCAAACAATAGCCTGAGGACGATGTTTATGCAATGTTTTATTATGTTTGGATTTTTTCTTGGTATGTTTCATTTTTCGCCCCAAGTCCCCCTTGTAGGGGGACAAGCCCGACCTGATTCTATACACCTCCGAGGCTTGCGCAGGGCAGCTCCTCCAACACAGTCCCTCGATGCAAGGAGCGCCGCCCAGGTGGCACCGAGGGCGTCCTTTCAGGCCCCGAACATTCATCCAAGACGCCGCCAAGAAGGCCCCGGGAGGCATCCGAGCAGAACATGGCATGCATCCAGGAGACGTCTGACCCACAGGCCAGGCACGGCACATGGAAACCAACACATGGGTGTCCCACGATTATGTTTGTATTCTCCAAGTTCGCCCATTGTGCACACTTGCACAAGAAACCACAATTAAGCCCGCCGTCACCACCCAAGAACTATTCCAGGAAGCCGTTGAGGGTCCCAACTCGTCGAGCACCTAAGGGGAAATGCATGGCTTCTGCGCTTCCGCACTTTCGCTCCTATACGTTTCGTGCAGGGCCTCCGAGAAAGTCCTTGGACGATGCAAGGAACGCCAAAGATGAGACTTCATGCGGTAGCCTGCACAGCGTAGCTAGAACTTGGGCTCGCTCGAAGCGCGCGCGATGGCTCTAGCACATATTTCATATATATATATATATATATACACATATGTGTGTATATGTATATGTGTATATGTATATATTTATATGTATAATTAGGTGTATATGTACATGTATATATGTGCACATGCATGTCTGTATATTGTCCACCGCCCCCTTGGGACCTAGGACTTCGGTCCCCCGGACGGTGGACATGCGTAAATTCTGGCCTCGCAGCGGAGACGCCCAGACAGGTGGATCCCCAGTGCGCCAGGAGCGGGGGTCCCATCGCCCGCCCCCCCCCCTCCCCGCTGCGGATCGTGAACCGAACAACAATCAACGGTCGAAAGTTACGATCCACGTGCATCTGCCCATTCTGGGCTCATTATACTCGGCGTTGTGAGCTGGTGCTGGCGAGGGCTGGCAGTCGACCTGAAGTTGTGCACGTCCATTGGGCATTCGTGCCCTACGCCAACCCCCAGAGGCGCGAAGGCAGTCGCGTTGCGCGCATCGCGGCTGGGTCTCCAGAGCGGCGGCGGAACGGCGCGAAGGTAACCGTTCATCGCGCATCGGGGGGCGCCGTGCGCGAAGTTTGGCGACCCAGGCTTCGTCGCAATCCCGGAGGGAGAAGGAGAAGGATGAGGAGGAGGTGGAGGAGGAGGAACAGGAGGAGGACAATGAGGAGGAAAAGGAGGAGGAGGAGGAGGAAAAGGAAGAGGAGGGGGAGGAGGACGGGAGGAGGGAGGAGGAGGAGGAGGAGGAGGAGGAGGAGGAGGAGGAGGAGGAGGAGAGGCTCGGGCACGAGGGTCGCCTCGCGCCGCGCGCGCCGCGCCGCCGCGCTTGCCCCAGGCGACGACCCGTCGCACTCGCAGCACGGGAGGCTGCGGGAGCTGCGGGGCCTGGCCCAGTCTGGGCTTGCCAAGGCGCCCTCGGCGGCGGGCGACGGGTTGAACCGATCTTTGGGAACCTCGGCGGGCGGTGGACATGGGCAGGTTCGGGCTCCCTGGGGCCAACATGCAGAGGAGGCCAGTCCACAAGAAACCTTCCACAAGAACTCCAACCCTAAGACCCCAGGATGTCCATGGTTTTCTTGTGTGGGAATGTCACCATTTCCACAACAGAACAATCGATCACCCAAGAACCGCGGAGGACCCTGGAGGCAAGCAGGGTGTTTCTTGGTATGGGTCTCCATTGCATATCCATTTCCAGCGCCCGCTGGGGTCTTGGGACGTCGGCTCCCCCGGCAGTGGATACGGATCGATGCCCACATTGCAGGGGAGGAGGAGGGCGGAGAAGGAGGAGGAGGAGGAGGAGGAGGAGGAGGAGGAGGAGGAGGAGAGGAGGAGGAAGAGAGGAGGAGAAGGGGGCGGAGCAGGAGGAGGAGGAGGAGGAGGAGGAGGAGGAAGAGGAGGGGGAAGAGGAGGGGGAGGGGGAAGACGAGGAGTGGGAAGACGAGGAGGAGGAGGAGGAGGAGCAGGAGGAGGAGGAGGAGGAGGACGAGGGTGGAGGAGGAGGGGCGCCGCCCCTCGTGCTTGGAGGCGGAGTCCACTGCGATCCGATCGGCACCGTGCAATATTGGTTCCGGCCCGCTCGGGACGGTTGGATCCCGACGTCCCAGCGATACGATGTTGCCCGTTGGCGTTGAGTCGGGCCTGTTTTTCTACAGGAGGACTATTCAAGAATAGTAGAAAATAGTCAGGGGACGATTTTTATATTATTTGGGCTGATTTCTGTTGGTTCTTAATTGGGCTTATTTGGACGAGTTGTTTTTTACTTTGTTTGGTGATTGTTGGACTTCTTTTTTGCCTAGAATGCGCCTGTAGGAGGACATGCCCGACCTAACGCCGGCGTTGCTGTGCATCCTGGCGCGGCCAGTGCGATTCGATTGCGACGCCGCACCGCTGCGGCCGAGCCGACGCACGTTCCGGCCCGGGCTCGGCGTGCCCTGGCCCGGCGGAGACCCGCTTCGGCGCAAGGGCGTTTGCGCTTCGGTCGGCTCGGCTGCGCTGCCATCGGCTGCGTGCGGTCGGCACTTCGGCCCGGTCGGCTGTCGTGTCGGTGCTGCAGCGTTGCGCCCTCGCGTAGACTGCTTCCGGAATATGTTTCCTTTCTGCTCGTTTCGGTTCCGTTGATTCGTTATCGGATTGCTCGGCCGTCGGATGTACCGCCGCCGTGGACGGCCTCGCGTCCGCAGTGCCAGCGTTTTCTGCCTCTGCTGGCAGGGGGGGGGGTCAGACCCCGCCCACCCGCAAAAACCAAGAGGGGGGGGTCCGGACCCCGCGCCCAGGAAGATGATTCGGGAAGGGCCAGAAGCCGCCCCCGGTGGGCACTGACTTGGTGTGATTCGGTTTTCCCGTTCTCTGTCTTCCTTTCTCCCTCTCTCTGTCTATCTGTCTTCCTTTCTCTCTTTCGTTCTCCCTCTCTCCCTCTGTCTTCCTTGCTCTTTCTGTTTCTATCTCTCTGTCCCCCTCTCTCTCTGTCTCCCTTTCTCTCTCTCCCTCTGTCGTTCTCTCTCTCCCTCTCTCTTTCTTCCTTTCAGTTCCTCATCCTCAACGCAAGGAACCCCTTGTACTGGCTCGCCAACGGAATTCAATTGCGGTGGCCTTGCATATATTTTTTGTTGCAGCGGGTTGCACATCGATTCCTTAAGCGGCTGATTCCACATGGATTTCTGATGTTGCGGATTACACGTGCGATTGCCGTTGCGTTTTCGAGGTAGGGACGTCTGCGTCAACAGACGCAGCAAACAGTGAAGCTGGAGGCTGTGCTCTTATGCGTGAGCTGCCACAGTCGGAGCACTGCTTGGGTCATGCCACTCTGGTTGCCCACGGGCCTCTCTTCCGTGACCACTGTTCTTGTGCCACTAGTTGTTGTGGTGTGACCACTATTAGGGTGTGACGACCACACTTGGGGTGTGACCACTCTTGGGGTGTGACCACTCTCGGGGTGTGACTACCATTGGTGTGTGACTACCATTGGGGTGTGACCACTATTGAGGTATGACCACTATTGTGTGACCACTGTAGGGATGTGACCACTACTGCGGTGTGACCGCTATTTAGGTGTGACCCGTATTTCCAGGAACCTCTTCGGCACCCGTCCTTGCTATGATACTTTGAGTTTCTGGGTGGCGGCTGGTTGTTTGCATTGTTTTTATTCGGGGTTCGTGCTCCAAACATTACCGGGCACATCAGTGGGCACCGTCCTCCCCTTACGGTGTTTCCTCGTGGTCCTTTCGTGTGTCCTCCCCCTCGTCCTGTTCACCCTTGCCATCCTTGCGCCGCTCCCGACGCTCTTGCCGACGTTCTTTCTGGGCATGAAGTTGGACGCGCAACGAGGCGCAGTCATCCGACATGCAAGAATTTACATATGTGTATGTGGTCGGAGGTGAGATCGAAGTGACACGGCATCGCCCCCGCCGTGGTCTGCCGCGCCGTGCCCGAGCGGTTGCGAAGCTCCCACCACCCCCACTGGATGCGCTTGGGGGCGCCTGGGCCTTTATCGAACATTGTAGAGTCCAAAGCACGGCGGGCCACCATAAGCGGTTTTCATTCTGATGTGCGGGGGCGCCATCATCGACCCTTTGTGGCCTTTTTACATACACAAATGTTACACTGGATTTCGTGCGACGGTCTTATAAGAAGCCTATCAAACAGAGGATTCTTGTTGTGGCGGCCTTGCAGGGATGATTCCTTTTGTGGCGGCCTTGCACAAGGATTTCCTATGTGGCCGCTGTACAGCAAAAGTTCTTTGTGTGACGGCCTCCAGAAGGATTACATGCAGCTGATGTTTCAAAAGGAAACCAGGGAAGTAATGATCACACAGCACACGAATCTACGAACATTAAATGGTATCATGTTTGTGCTAAATGCTTAACACAATAAACAATCGACACAATTTTCAACCATCGGAGCTCCGAAACGGTGTAGCATATAGCGCTTTCTGCTATCGGGCCTCCGAAACGTTGTAACACAGCAGTTTCTGCCATCGGAGCCCCACACAATGTCAAACATATAGATTTCATCCACTGGAGCTCCGAGCACAGCGTTTGCAGCCATCGGGATTCCGAAAAGCTGAGCTTTGCAGCGTTCTGGAGCTCCGATGACTGAAAACGTTATGTTTTGCAGCGATTGGGAGCTCGAACGGGTGAGAACGTTTCGCTTCGGAGCTCCGATGGCTGAAGACAATGTTTTCACAGCGTTTCGGAGCTCGAATGGTTGCCAATGATGTGTTTTCCAGCGTCTCAGAGCTCCGATGGCTGAAGACGTTGTGTTGTTTGGTTCAAGTGACTGTCAGCCTCCAGCACCAACATCAGGCATAGCATTGCGTTGACGTCAATTGCATTGGATCCCACAAGTTTCATAGATATAACGTATGGATACAACATATAGCTTGGGTTCTTTTCGCAGTACCCACAACATATCACCTTGCTGAAAAAGGTCGCCACACATGCATTCAATGTGTAAGGCCGCCACAGGGAGAACCCCACTGTACAGAACGGGTCTTTTTGGAACCCCCTCAGACAAGAAACTATTTTGGTAGGCCGCCACAGGAGAACTCCGTGCGCAAGGCCGTCGCAAGAGGAAATACTTTGGCAAGGCCGCCACAAACCAACGGTTTTTTTGACGGCTTATACGAAATGGGAGTTTTGTGAGGTCACCACGGAAGGATCTCCTTTTCGTACGGTTGCCGCCGTTTTCTGACAAGGCTTCACACCATGAGGCCCTCTACGACCGCCCGAACTTGACAATCTCGATATAAGGTCGCACCAGAAGGACTCCTTTCGCAAGGCCGCCACAAAGAGACATTATTTTCTTAGGCAGCTGCATGGAAAATCCTGTTGGGCGGCCGTCGCAAAGATAATCTGCTTGTAAGGCCGCCATACAGGGAATCCTGTGTGTAAGACGGCCACCAAGGAACAATCCGTAGTGAGAATGTGGTGCAATTGTGGAACAGGTTCCCTGTTTGGTAGTTTGTGCAGGTGTCGTCGGGTCTGAACAGGAAGGACACCAGCCAAAACCCTTTATCGGGGGACATACTTACGCCCTATGGGGCTTCCGGGGGGAAACTATCAGGAAACCAATGCCCACATCTTCAAGTTGTGTTTCAGGGTTTGGACTTACACGTTCATCAATCATTACGCAGTGCAGTCGCCCTCTGGGGCAATTGATGCATCTACCAAGACGTGGCTGTCTTTGGTGGTTTTGTTTCAGAATGCAGAAAATATTGCTCAGACATTGCACTGCGGTGCGGACGCCCTCTGGGTCTTTGAACTGTTCTTGATCGAACGGCGAGCGTATGTGTATGCTTGTCGTTGTTGCTGCGCGTTGCGCAACACCACGCTCAGAAAACAACGATGCAGACGCCCTCTGGAGCTTTCCGCTGAACCTGACAAGAAGGGACACGCATGTGCACTTTCGAAGGTGTCCAATCGGATGCGGACAACAAGGCTCAGAACGCGCCGCAGTTCAGGCGCCCTGTCGGGCTGTCCGACGAACCGAATGAGAAGGGGAACGTACGAGTATGGTTTTGTTTCTCTTGTTTTTGTCTTAGGATTCGGAACGCAAGGTCAGATACCACACGCCGGTGTAGATGTCATCGGGGTTCTCTGACCAGCATCAACATTCGGCGCAGTGTTTGCGATTTCTTGGTTCTTGCATTTCATGTTCCACTGCATGTAGAAACATGCTAGTTTATCCCAGCGTACGCCAATTAGTGCATCTGTTGATTTGATCGTTTCGCTCATTCCGCCGGCCCGT
Organism: Prorocentrum cordatum; assembly: GCA_963575745.1. NCBI lineage: Eukaryota > Dinophyceae > Prorocentrales > Prorocentraceae > Prorocentrum > Prorocentrum cordatum. The sequence continues at coordinate 311,534 of CAUYUJ010021159.1, forward strand.
ATTGTGCCATCGCAGGCGTTTGTCTGCGCGTTCGTGGTCTCTTGGGGCTTCTTGGAGCCTCTTTTGGGGCCTCCAAGGGGCCTCGTGGGCAGTCTTTGCGGCCTCTTGGGGACTACTGGGGGCCTCTTGGGGCGGAAGGCTTGAATTGGTGGTTCAAGTTCCCCCTCTGGGGACCCTCTTGGAGCGCTTGGGGCGTTCTTGGGCTCGTGTGGCCGCCTCTTGGGCCGTATTGGGCCATCGTGGGGCCATCTTAAGAGCCTCTTAGGTTGTGTTGGGGCGGTCTTGGAGGCCCCTTGGGCCCTCTTGGAGCTTCGGAACGCCGAAAGTGGCGAGAAGGCTGACAACTCCCTAAAACCTTGGGGGGAATATCTGATGTTTGTTTGTCTCCTGTGGCGATTTGGAGGCGTTTGTGGCCCCTCTTGGGGCCGTCTTTGGGCGTTCTTGGGCCCGTCAGGCCGCCTCTTGGGCCGCCTTGGAGCTGTCTTGGGGCATCGTGGGGCCATCGTGAGAGCCTCTTGGGTTGTGTTGGGGCGGTCTTGGAAGCCTCATGGGCCCTCTTGGAGCGTTGGAAAGCTGAAAAGTCGAGAAGGCTGACAACTTTCAAAACCTTACGGGAAATCCATGATCCGTGCCTCTTGGGAGGCCTCTTGGAAGCCTCGGGGGGCGTGTTGGGGGCATGGAGGGCCATCGTGAGGCCATCTGGGACGCTGTTGGCTTCTGGCCGTAGGGCCTGCCACCACTTTGTAGACTCAGTTGGGCCGCTCTTGGACGGTTCCAGAGGCCCCCAGGCCGCGCCCAAGAGTTCTCGCTCTGGCACCACCAGGGGCCGACACGCGCGCGCGCGAGTTAGAATAGTGTTAAGTTCTTATCGGGGGTCTTAGCACGTCTTTGTCCTCATGGGCCGGCAAATTCGGTTTGGGATCTCTTGTTTCTGTGATTTCGGTGTTGGTTGTTGTGTAAGTTATTGACTTTGGGAACGTGTGACACGACATGGTAACAAGCAATCAATTTCAATGAGTCAGCACTAGCACTCTTGCAAACGACCGCTTGCTGAACACGGTTCGAGTCCACGATTGTCGATTCGTTTACGGGACACAGTCGAAGTGTTTGCATTACCAGAACGTTCCCGTTTCCACAGGTACAACAGGATTGACATGTTCTTTCGGGGCCATTCCCAATGAGGTCCAGTTCAAGTCATACATTGCCAATGCGATTATTTCGAGTCGCGAACGTTGCGAGACACGCAGGGTTTTTTTCACGTTTGGGGGAGTTTTCTCGTTGCGCATGAAGGTAAACGTTCCTTCGGGTTCCTTCGAGCATGGGTGAACTTGCATCTTGCCACTGCCATGCCGTGGTTTTGCTGGCGCGTCAACTTCTACATTGAGCTTGTCAGGATCCCGAACAGGTTCACGGTGGTCGAGTGGAGCGGCGTTGGGGATCAAACGGTTCGCAAAAATATGCGTTAGCGTATCACCCGCATTGCGCCGATGAAGCGCCGAAGGTGCTAAAATCGTTCACAGCGTAGCAGGGCAGCTTACATCGCGTCCATCACCGCTTCATAATGATTGTATGTGGGGGGGTCCCGATTGTATCGTTGTTGCACGCGTAGTGCAGGTTCCAGTCCATAGCACGCAGTGTCTCTCAGCGCGCGCTCGTGCATCGCGCTTCCCTTACCTAGCGCAAACAGAGAACGCTGATCGCGGTCAAATACTAGCTCCACATGGTTGACTACTTGTAACGCGTTGTCATGCCATGAGGTCGTCTTGCTACGCAAGACTACGCTATGGTATGTTTGGTCGGATTCTGGTTTCTCTAACGATACCACTCCTAAAAGCCACAAACCGACGGATGTGTACTCGGGTGGTCCAGATGCCCCCCCCCCTCCCGACGAAGACGACGCCGCCGCCGCCGCCGCCCGCCAGCGGACGACGACGACGACAACGACGACAAAGACGACGACAACAGCGACGACGAACACAGTAGAATAGGCGTGGGGAAGATTGTAACAGGAGTAGAGTAGAGTAGGGTAGAGTCGAGTAGAGTCAGGTGGGGTGCAATAAGGTAAAATAGAGTAGGGTATAGCAGAGTAGAAAGATGTATACCCGATGCGAGTAGGTAGAGCCGACTAGAGAAGACTCGATGAGTAGAACAGGGCAGAGATAGAGTATAACGGAGCCCTGCAGAGTAGAAGAGTAGCGGAATATAATTGAATGGAGTAGGACAATAACAGACTATAATATAATTTGCCAGGGTACGGTTGAGTAGAGAAGGGTGGAGAAGAGTAGGTCGCATAATAGAGTTTGGCAGAGTAGAGTAGGGTAACATCGGGGAGGGTACATTGGGGTCCTAGTGGGCTTTCCCGAGAGCTTGATCGAGTCCTCGTAGCACATTATCAGAGCTGGTGCCTGGCGCGGGGGCCGGTGACAGGTGCGCCGCTGCCGCCGCTGACGCTGTTGCCGTTGGCGTCGTCACTGCCGAGGGGTGCGGGTGTTGTTGTTTCCCTGAATCATTTTCTGGGAGGGGGGGGGGCGCCGAATAGTTCTCCCAGTGTGGGGGTTGGGGACGGGGTTCTGGGCCTCCCCAGTTCCTTGCGGTGGGGATGAGCTTGGGTGGGGGATCCCTTTGTGTCCAAACGTCCCTTGAGAGAGTGTGTTCAGAACGTCCCTTCAAATGTGGATCGCCCCCGTGAGATATCGTATGCTCCCATCCTTTGTCGCTGGAGATAGTCCGTTTCGCGCGCGTGGCCCGGGCTCGAACCTATCTCGAGAGCCGAAGGTCAACGGGGCCAGGGGCGCCGTCGCAGGACGGCCCTCCTTGAGGCCGACCCTGCTGCGGGCCCTGAGGATCCTTGGCATCGCTCGGACGTGTGCATTTTTCTTTCGGCGAGGACCACCGAGGAACATCCTTGATCATTTCGCCAAAAAGCCACGCACGAAGCCGTCAAAACAGAGGGAATGGACGTCCGAGCGATGGCCAGGATCCGAGCCGGGATGGAGCCCCCTGGGGTTCCAGGGGATCGCTTCTGACCTGGCCGCGGACAACGAGAGGGGTGAGGTTAAGTCGGGCGTGTCCCCCTTCAGGGGGATTTTCGACGAAACATAAAAGATTGTCAAAGAATGCCCCCAAATGGTAAAAACCAGAAAAAAAATTGTCCCCAGGCTATCCGTAAGGGCTTCGCCCCATGCCGCAGGCCCCCTGTCTTGGATAATGGGAGATGCAAAAGCGAAATCATGAGGTCTGGGCGCCGCCGTGCAGCAGTGTCGGGACCTCTTTGTTTTTTGACCCTGACCCTACGGATCTGCGTCACGGGTGCCACCGAATTTCAGAAATGTTGCAAATCCCTGATGTTGTTGGACCCTGACCCTGCTGATCTGCGTGAGGGGTGCCGCCGAATTTCAGAAATGTGGCAAATCCATGTGTTTTTGGACCCTGACCCCGCCGATCTGCGTGAGGGGTGTTAATTTTTACCCCCCTAGAAATTCTGAGAACCCTCATTGGCCGTGGTAAAGATTTACCCGTTTTGGGCCTCCCACCCTCGCGCGGTCCATCAACAAGGAACAGTGTGCAGCAAGAGGGGAACAAGGAACAGTAAGCAGCAATAAGCAGAACTGAAACTCTGGAAACTGGAAGCTGCAACTGGTACAGGAAACTGCGAAGCTTCGTCCTACAGCCTGGTGGCCCCACGAGGAGGCCGGCGGATTTTTGGACTATTTTTGAATATTCCCCTTCTGGAGGGACAGGCCCGACTTAAATGTGAGGTGGGTCGCGGCCTTTTTTAGTGGGCCCCCCGCTTGCGAGGAGGCCGCCCGACGCTCTCCAAGAGCCTGCTCTCTCTTGGAAGCCTCTGGAGAGCGGGGTCCGGACCTCCGACTTCGTGTTTGCTCTTGCGCGGGGTCCCCAGCTCTCGCCAGGGGAGTACTTTACGGTCATGGGGTCACGGAAACGGGCCCTGCGACGCCGAGAATGGCCCAAAGGACGAGGCACATGAGGTCTGGCTTCGATTTCTTCTACCAGTCCTCCTCTCGGGTCGGAATAAATATGGGGGGGGGGGGGGGGAAATGTGGCGACGACCCCTATCGCATACAGCTGGTTTCGGCCCCGACGCCATGAGGGTTTTTCGATGCGTTGGCGCCTCCGGCGCCGGGAGGCGCAAGGATCATCTGGCTGCACGCATCTTGCTGCATGCTCGCCAAGCCCCCCGCCCGCGGACAATACTTTTGTCCTTCTCCACTGCAGGATGGAGTTCCCGGCCCCTTTCCCCAGAACCTTAAGTCGGGCCTGTCCCCCTACAAGGGGATTTTCGACGAAAAATAAAAGATACCCCAAACATAGTCAAACAGTAGTCCAAAAATAGTCTGGGGACTAATTTTGGGGTATTTGTGGACTTGTTGTAGTATTTTGGGGGTATGTTTCATTTTTCGTGGAAAATCCTCTGTAGGGGGACAGGCCCGACATAACCAGAACCCCAAGGCGCACTGGATATGGATAATTTTGCCCTCGTAGAGGCTCGATTCTCATCCCTATCCAGTGCGCCTCGGCCTTATGGCGCCCCCTACAAGGAAGTCCAGGTTGCATTGAATCTGGACACGAATCTTGCCCGCACCGCCTCCGCTCTGCTGTCCGCCCCGTCCGCCCGGCACGGCCCTGCGTGGGCAGGCGGTGGCGCGGGGGCGCCCGAATGCCCCGGGAGGTCCAGCGATTGGAGCTGACCACGAGACAGATTACCAGTTTGAAACATATCCCTATCCCTATGTTTGACATCACCTCGCCTCGATGCCGATCTTTAAGGATTCCCTCAATTTCTGAGGGCCTATCCCTAAGATTGTCCTCGCTTGTTGCTCGCCCATCTTAGGGATAGGGATACGTTCGAGGCTGGTTAACAGAGGTTGTGCGTCGGGGGGCGTTCAATGGTCAGTATCGTTGAGCCGATCCCTATCCCCAATGGGGCATGGTAGCTCAGCCCCGCCAGCGCACCGCCCCAGCTGGGGATGGCCCCTCGAAGCCCGAAGGCAACAGCTCAGATCCCCACCTCTTGGCATCGCTCGGACGTGTGCATTTTTGCTCGGCGACGGCCATCGAGGACCATCCTTGATCATTTGGCGAAAAAACACCCACCCACACACACACACACACCCACCCACCCACCCACCCACCCACCCACCCACCCACACCCACACACACCCACACCCACACCCACACCCACACCCACACCCACACCCACACCCACACCCACACCCACACCCACACCCACCCACACACACACACACACACACACACACACACACACGCGCACGAAATCGAAAAAAAACACGAGGAATGGACGTCCGAGCGATGGCGAGATCTAGGGGGATACCACGGCCAGTGGGGCCTAGGTCACGCCAGTGGGGGTAGGGATCGGTTAAATGACGCTCAGCTCAGTGGGGGGGGCAGCGAGGGCTGCAGAAAAGGGGGGCCCTCTAGGGCCCGTAGAAGGGCCCGTTAGGGCCCCTAAAAAGGCACCTCTAGGACCCGACAAATGCACTTCCTCCCCCCCCCGCCATTCATCGCCGCCCACTGAGCGACGCCCAAGGAGGGCTGTTCGGAGTTCTGGGCGTCCGAGGGCCCGTCGTGGGCGTGCAGGGGCAGTCGGTGGGCGGCTCAGGGTGAGAGGCGATGGTCCTCAGGGCGTGCGTTGATGAGCCCTGCGCGTGTGCTCAGCTCCACCGATGGCACGCAGCCGTGTCGGCCCCCGCTGCGCAACCCGCGTCGTATCGAAGTGCTTCGTTGGACAAGGGGTCATCGAGAGCAGAGCCAGCCCTGAGGAAGGGGTGGAGAGGGCGGTGGTCAGCAGCTCGAAAGAGAGCAGCAGCAGCAGCCACTCCTGAGTGACCCTGCGAGCCCCCTCCGACGCATCCGCGGGGCCTCCTGCGAGCCTCCTCAGGCCGATGAGGGAGGCGACAGCTTCACGGCTGATCTCACAGGGAAGCTCTGCGAGCAATGAGTCACCGGACTTAACATGTCTGGCGCGCGATTTGGTGCAGGTTTCCAGCCTCTTTGTCGACATCTGGCAGCTCATTTGCAATCAGAGAATGGTGTGGCTCGGTTCAGCCTGTCTCAGAGTGGGGGGAGGATCTCCCGAACCTCTGATATTGCTTTTCTGGTGACGCTGGGGCGTCCCTCGATGTCTGTCTCGGGGGCTCCACAAGCCTCCGTCCTCGAGCCTCCATCCCACGAGCGTATCCATGTCCATGCCCTTCTGTTCTGGACTCAAGGGCGCGATCTCACGAATACGCGATCACATGGATGTCTTCCGCACGGGACAACGGCGCATCGCCGCCCCGTATCCAAAGGAGCCGCGGCCGAGGAGAGCACGGCCCGCGGGGCCGTGGGTATACGGATACGACCCCTGGCTGTGGCGTTCCTCGAACCTCGAGGCCTCGAGCCTCGGTGATCGAGCCCTGGCCCTCCAAGCCGACCCTCGCTGCCGACAGCAGGCCGACAGCCGCAGGCCTCGAGCCTCGAGCAGACGAGCGCGACGACGGCCACGGGGACGACGACGGCGCCGGGGCGGCGACCCTCGGCCCCTGCTCCGCCGCCCCCCGCTCCAGAGCGTTGCGGAAGACTCGGAGCGCTCCGGGACTCTCTGAGGAGGCCGCGGCCCGCAGAGACGTCCTCCAGAGCCGCCGGATCTCGGAGATGCTCGATTCCTCCTGGCCCGAATTTGTCCTCGTCCTGGCTTCTTCTTCTTCTTCTTGTTCTTGTTACTATCCTTCTTCTTCTTCTTCTTCTTTCGCTTCTTCTTCTTCTTGTCTCTCGGCGCTCTTGAATGTCAGGGTCGGAGTCCCCCTCCCCCCTTCCGCTGGGACCCTGGCCGGGCCGCTCGCGCGCCGCAGTTGAAGAAGCGCACCCCGCGCAACTACGTGGCCCAGCACCTCCGCCAATCCGCCATGGCGCTCTCGCTCCACCACACCCCGAAGGCGGCCTTCCGCTCGGTCTGCTCACGCTGGCTGGGCACCTGCATTGGCCAGCATCGGGGAACACAATCGGTTCGGACGAGAGTTGGGGATACGTTCGGGTTTAATTAGTAGGTCGACCCTGCCCAAACAAGGGTACCCTTGTGTCCTGTGCTTTGCGAACCATGCCCTCTACGTTCCGCTGGCAATGTGGCCATCGGAAGAGTCTTGTGTCCTCTCGCGTGTCTTCCCCAATCCACTCCGACTGCAACTAGGGGAAAGGGGGGGCGGGGGGCGAATTCTGCTGCATGCAGCTTGTTTCGGCCCGCCTGGCTTGGCGCCCTCGTCGCCGGGAGGCGATGGGAAAACCCGCTGTGTGAGCTGATTCGTTGACCCCTCCTTTGCCAGTCCCCGCCTTTCGGTCGACCCGATCCAAGTAGGGGGTGAGGCTCTTGAAGGGAGAGGTTTCGCTTGCTCTTGGGCGTTCTCTCGCCTCGGGATGCCTTCCAGCGGCCGCGGCTCGTCGCGGGCTTTCTGTGGTGCCCGTCCTCCCGAACGACAGCCCGAGGCCCGAACTGTGACCGGAAAGCCACCAGGCGTCGACGAGGGGGTGAGGTTTGTTGGGAGTTTGGATATCACGCTGAGGGGAAGGAACTCTCCCCGATGACGATGACGATGACGATGACATCGTCGTCGTCATCGTCATAATCATCGTCATCTCGTCATCGTCATCGTCATTGCCATCGGTCCCACGTCGCCTTCTTCTTTCAGCACGTTCACTGGCCCCCTCCCGCCCGCGCACGTGCCTCTTTCCATGATGCGCTACCCCCCTCTTCCTGACCCCTCTTCGGCGCACCGACCTCGAGGATTGGCCTGACATGGGCTACAGTACTGTGGCTGACAATTTTCGCACACATTCGCACTTGCCTGGCCCATCGCCCTTGTAGCTTGGCCAGTGGAGGCATTGGCCCTTGGCCCACGAAGCGCTTCGTTTGATTCCCTGCGCTCTCCTTCGCCTCAGGCCACCACACACTCGAAAGCATAGAGTGTCTGGTGTTGTTTGTGTTGTTTTTCAATGGTCTGCCTCTCGAGGTCGTTCTCGGGTCTCGGGGCCATCAACAAAACGACTCATGGATGACAAACCTGCCCTGGGAGAAGGGGTCCAGAGGTTCGGGGGCCTACATCTCGAATAACATCCTCCTCCTCCCTCTCACTCCCGCCTAGGACGTCGAGTGTGTAGTTATCGTCTGCGGGAGAGTGTGCCTCTGGAGGGGAGCAGGAGCAATGACGAGGAACACCCCAGGCGATACACTCCCCTTGTGGGGCGCATTTTAGCTTGTGCGCATCGGGCCAACAGGGCGATTTGACCGACAGCACGCCTTTAAGGGTCACCCAGATCGTGTTCTTGAGTGCCTTGATGCCCGACGCGGGTCTGCGCTCGTAGAGGGCCTCGGATTGCAGGGGACAGGGTTGCAGTGGACACGGGGTCGCAGGATTTCCCTCGTTCGCTCACTCTCGCTCGTCGGGCCCTCGACGATGCATTTGAGTTGTTGGACTTTTTGTTGTTGCCTTTTTGGGAGTTTCGTCGGGGGGGCTCATCGGCGCCGCATTCCAAGCGAAACGAAGCCCACGTTGCCGTGGACCAACACAACAAGTGCGACAGCCTCGATACCGTCGGGGCTTGTGCGGCCCTGGGTGGAACCCCATATGGGGCCACGAAGCGTGTCAGGCGTGTGCCGAAAGGGGAGAGGAATGTGTAAGGCCCGAGGGAGGGTGGACTGGCGCTGCTGACTCAAAACGAGGGCCCCACACTGACACCACAGGATTCTGATGACAAAGGGAATCGGGTGTTGCTAGAAGTGTCGTGATGGGGTGCTCTTGAAGCCATCTGCGCCCCCCCCTGGGAACGCCAGGGTCCCCCTTGGCCACCTTTGGCAACACCCGAGCGAGGCGGCCTCGATCCCTCGACCCGCACCTTCCGCACCTCCCGTGTGGCAGGTGCCGCGCTGCCGCGGCCGCCGAGGCCGCGGCAGCGGCGGCCACCAGCGAGGTCGCAGCGGCTGCGGCGGCGGCCGCCACGGCCGCATCGCGGCCGCGTCTTCCGCGCGGAAGGTGCAGGTCCAGGGACCCTCGCGAACCCTCCTCCTCCTCCTTCTCCTCCTCCTCCTCCTTCTCCTCCTCCTCCTCCTCCTACTCCTCCTCCTCCTTTTCCTCCTCCTCCTCCTCCTCCTTCCCCTCCTCCTCCTCCTCCTGGCCGCACGCGTCGCGCCCGCGCCCAACGCAGGCGGCGGGCAGGCCCGACGACTCCACCGAGGGGCCCCTCTTCGAGTTCCCCGCGGAGGAGGCGCGGACCCCTCGGGCTAAAAATCTGGAGCTCGAGCTCCTGGAACGAGACCGCGTGGGCTCTCACGAGTTTAGAAGGTGTGTGTTTGCTTTCTCTGTCGCGATGTCTTCGCCTTTCGTGCCTGTTTTCGTCGGTACTCCGCGGGCTTCCACCCTCGGGATGCGTTCTGGCCGCTGCGCCCGGCCGAGGGCGTTCCGGGGGTGCCCGCATCGTCCCGAGCGGCTGCAAGTGGCCCGAGTTCTGTCCCGAAGGCCGAGTGCCCCTCCAGTCGGGGGCGGCCAAGAGGGGGGTGATGACTAGGGTTACGGTGAAGTCGGGCCTGTCCCTCTACAGAAGGAATCTTCAAACATAGTAAGAAAATAGTCAGGGAACGATTTTTTTAGCAGTTCTTTGTCTATTTTGAGGTATGTTTCCATATTTTTAATTTTTCGTCCAAAACCCCCTTGCAGGGGGACACGCCCGACTCAAGACGAGGGGGGGGGGATATCTGGCGGGGGCCATGAGATCTCCCGATCTCCCCAGGTTGCACGGCGCGACTTCTTGTTTCAATGCGTCCCCAGTCCCCGCCCCCCCCTTGGCAGCGCACGTGCCAGCGGCCATGATTTGCACCCCCCCTCCCCGACGCCCTCTTGGCCGCTCCCGACTTCAGGGTCCGTTTCGATCAGGTCGAGTCGATCTCCATTCGGGCTGGCCCGACCCGAGACGATTCTGATGTCCTGACGATCTGGTGCATGCGGCCCGATGCCTGCATGCCGTTGTCCCGCATCCCGGCGCAGCCGATCCAATATTCTTTGCTTGACCCCGGGAGGTCGACAAAGGAACACGTTGCACGTTCGAAAGCTGATGCTCTAAGCGATGTTTTCTTTTCCAGGGCTCCTGCTGAGGAGGAGACGCGCTGACACCGCCTCCCGGGGCTTCGTCGTCGCGGCTGGAGCCCCATGTGACTTCCGAATGGGCGCGGAGCATCGTCGCGAGCTCTGCCTCGGAGTTCGGGCCGGGAGGCACCCCTGGAGCGGTCTGGGGAAAAGCGGCGTCGGTATTCAAGCAGTGGCGGGCCGTCCTGGCTCGCCTATAGCCCTACCAAACAATGTTCTAAGAACCTTTTCTGTGGTTTCCACGAAATGTTAGAACATTTCTGGCGGAGTCTGTCTTGTTTTATCATTTCGGGTTTTTGTTCAAAGAACATTGCTTTCGTTCTTAGAACATTTTTGGGTTTTCAGAACATTTCGTGGTAGGACTATAGAAATGCCGGGACGGTCAGTCCCTGCTCAAGGTATAATGTAGTGGCCTCCGGCCAGTGCCGCCGATCCGGGGTGCTACCCATTCTGCTTGCAAGGGATGACCCTTTATGCTGAAAAGTAGAGCGCTCGCTCGAGACATCCTCATAAGATAGAGATGTTGAACTCGCTTGGGCAACCTTCGGATATTCGAGAGTGACGATCTCGGGTGAACAGCCAAACTCATGGGATGTCCCCTCCCACCTTCCAGGCCTGAAAGGCGTCAGCCATGGCGTCAGGCCCCGCCCCCCCCCCGACTCCCCCGTCCCGGGCGTGAATGGCGTCAGCCATGGCGTCGGCCCCCGCCCCCCAGCAAGACTCCCCCTTCCCGGGCGTGAAAGGCGTCAGCCATGGCGACGGCCTCCCCCCCCTCTCCTCTCCCGAGCCTGAATGGCGTCAGCCATGGCGTCCCCCTCCCCCCGACAGAGTGAAGCTTGAGCGAGCTCCCCCCCCCCCCTCCCCCCTCCCAGGCCTGAATGGCGTCAGCCCTCCCCCCCCCCCTCCCCCCGCGACTCCCTCCTCCCGGGCCCGAATGGCGTCAGCCATGGCGTCCCCCCCCCCCCCCTCCTCCCTCCCGGGTCTGAATGGCGTCAGCTATGGCGTCAGCCCCCCCACCCCGACAGAGCGAAGCTTGAGCGAGCTCCCCGCCCCCATCCCCCTTCCCGGGCCTGAATGGCGTCAGCCATGGCGTCAGCTCCCCCCCCCGACAGAGCGAAGCTTCAGCGAGCTAAAGCCCACGCTCTCAGAAACTCACACGCCGGATCGGCGGATTTTTCTCCCCCCGCCTGGTGGGGAGCCCGCCCCACCAGGACTTCGAGTATTTCGTCGTCCTCGTCGACGGTGTCGACGCCGTCGTGGCTCTATTCTTCTTTCCCTCCTCTACGCCCTCTTTCTCTTTCTCCTCCTCCTCCTCCTCCTCCTCCTCCTCCTCCTCCTCCTCCTCCCCCCCTCCTCCTGCTCCTCCTCCTCCTCCTCCTCCTCCTCCTCCTCCTCCTGCTCCTCCTCCTCCTCCTCCTCCCCCTCCTCCGCCACTGAGCCACTGATGGTCTAAGAGTCCGAAGGGCGCGACCATCCCCCCCCAAGGGCCGGGCGGCCCTGGGGGGTGCTGGGCCAGCCAGCCCCACGCGACCTTTTCTGGTCGAGGCCGCGGGGCCGGCGGAGCGGGGGCAGGCGAAGACGGGGGCGGCGAGGGGCCGAAAGGGGGCGCCTCTTGCAGCCTCCTCCTCTTTCTCCTCCTTCTCCTCCTCCTCCTCCTCCTCCTCCGCCGCTCGAAGACAGGGGGACAAGGGGCGAGGATTGAGGCCCTGGGGCTCCTCTTGCAGCCTTCTTGGGGCTCCGGGGACGCTTCCCGTCGCCCTGGAGCCGATGCGGATGCCGCTGCTTGTCCCGGGGGATCCTCGTCGCCTTCGGCTTGGTGCTCCTCGGAGTCCCAGTTCTCCTCGGGATCCTCCTTGGGGGCGAACGAGGCCCGAGCTGAGCGCGAAGGAGGAGGGCGGGAGAAGGAGACTCTAGGCCTCCTACAGATGGGGTCGGAGCAGATGGGGTCGGAGGATCGCGCCGCATCGCCGATCCCTTGCCGAAGCGACTCGATGGGCAGCCCGCTTTGCTTCACGTCAACGTCGCCGATACATCGCCGAAGTCGTCGATGCATCGCCGGTGCATCGCCCGTGCATCGCCGATGCATCGGCGATGCGGCGCGATCCTCCGACCCCATCTGCTCCGACCCCATCTAGGGGGCCTCTAGAGGTGCAGGGGGGCGCGCTCCGTGCCGCCGGTGTCCTCCTCCTCCTCCTCCCCTGGTCACTCGCCCCCGCTTCGGCTCCCTCCCTACCCCTCCCTCCGTCTTTGTGGGCCCGCTGTGCGGGCTCGGCCAGGAACTGGGTCCCTGCTCGGTGGGCGTCCTCGCTGTCTCAAGCAGTGGCGAAGCGTCCTGGCTCGCCTATAGCCCTACCAAGCAATGTTCTAAGAACCTTTTGTGGTTTCCACGAAATGTTCTTCAAACATTTCTGGCGGAGTCTGTCTTGTTGTATCCCATCGGACTTACGTTCTAAGAACATTGTTTCTGGTATTCGAACATTTGGGGGTTCTAAGAATGCTTCGTGGTAAGACTATAGGAATGCCGGGACGGTCGGTCCCTGCTCAATTGTCGCTGTCGGCGTTTCCCGGGCGCCGGCTCTGGGTCGGCTGAGCGTGGATGTCCGGCACGTTGGTCTCGCTCTCCACTCTCGATGTGAGGCACACCTGCTGCGAGGAGGTCCAGGACATGGCCTTGAGGTGGGAGTCACCGAGCGCGTTCCAATACTCGCAAAGTGCCTAGTCGCAAACGTCCGGAAACCACATGCCGGCTTTGATGTAATTCATCGTAGATCCCCCGCGAGGCATCCAGACCATCTGCGAGTAGTTACTTTGCGAGTAGTGGAACGCGCTTGTCTAAGGAAGGTCGGCGACCAGCGTTGCCAGTAGGACGACCTGGGCGGGTCCAGGCTGCTGCGCGCAGGGCGGTGGCGCCGCGCAGCGGGGCGCTACAAGCGGACCGCTGGTACTTCGGGGACTCGTGGCCGGGCCGCCGATCGCCGACCTGGCCTCCAACACCAAGCTGGCATGCGATTTCTTCACGAAGGACGCGGTGCCGAGCGCGCAGTTCAAAGGTGCAGCGCGTGGCCCTGCGGATCTTCGCCCTCGCGGAGGCCGCGAAGACGGACGTGGCGCCCGCGCGCCCGATCTGGAAGCCTGTTGACGGGGGGCGGCGCGCCCAAGCGTCGGAGGGCCACGGGTTTGAGCCAAAATGGCTTGAGCCAAAGTGGCTGTAGTCGCTCCTCCTCCTCCTCCTCCTCCTCCTCCTCCTCCTCCTCTCTCCCTCCTCATCTTGTGTTAATTATGTAAATATGTAGATATGTGTGTGCTTATCCTCCTCTGTTCCCCTTCTAGCTCCTCGTCCGCTCTCGTGCCCAGTTGATGGGCGAGCTCCAATCACAGTGTTCTGAGCAAAACTCTTCGGCCTTTGGGGCTGCCCAGCGTCCCGACGGTCATGGCTTTGAGCCCGCTCGGCGTGCCTAGAGGGAGGTGGGCGGAGCGCGGTGATGGTCGTCATGGGCTGGGGGGGGAGGGGTCCTAGTAGTGTGCATCGGTGCCCGTGAGCCTGAACCCCTCGCACGGCGCACGTAGCACGTAGCGGCGCTATGGGGGCGCCCATTGGGGAAGAGCGGGTGTCACCCGACGGGGGGGCGCCATTGGACATCACGCAGCTGGTTTTGGCGAGGATGCTCTCCTTCAGCAGCCGCCAAGCTTCAACCAGCCAGGAAATAGGGTCGGCCGCTCGCCGGCACGTGTCCCCACCAAACGGGTCAATTTCGCCTCCACCATGTACGGGAAAATCCGCGCTGGAGGTGAGCGCGTGGACTCCACCAGCGCCAGCTGCGAGGAGTCGGGGAGCGACATGTCGGAGTTCGGCTGCGACGTCGGCTGGAACACCTTCGATCCGAACGGCGAGGCTTCCCCGCCTGCGACGGCCACGCAATTTCCCATGGCCCCCGCCGACGTCTTCGTGGTTTCTACCGCCAGCTTGTGTTCCTTAGGCTCTCTCGCTCTCGTTCGCGGCTGCTCCTCGGCACCACTCGCGTGGTCTCGCAGCCGACGGGGTCGAGGCCATCGAGGGCGTCGACGAGCCGATCGGGGCTTCCCTTTGTTGGCAACAGGTCGGTCCGCTTTGTGAAAGGGGCGCCCGCGGCGGCGCGGGGGTTTCGAGTTCGGCATCCCATAGAGGCCAGGGGGCATTCGTGACGCTGCGGTCCGCGACGAGGTCTCCACCGCCAGAAAATTCGAGCCCTGTGGCCCCGCACCAGTAAGACTCGTCCCCAGAAACATGTGGGAACCACCTGGGGACGCAAAGTGACGGATTCTCGCTGCAGGTCGGCCCGCCTGGGGGGGGCGCCCGCGATGGTGTGGAGTCTTCGCGCGCGGCACCCCGAACAAAGGCAGCATGGCGGCCCGCTCGGTGAAAGTGGCGCCCACGATGGTGTGATGTTTTCGTGCGCAGCATTCGAATGGGAGCAGGTCGGCCCCGGCCTGGTGAAAGCGTTGCCATTGACGGCGTGGAGTCTTCGCGCGCGGCAGCCCGATGGCATCAGGTCGGCCCGCTTGGCGACAGGGGCGCCCACGATGGTGCGGGCTTTCGTGTGCGGTATCCCAATGGCAGCAGGTCGTCCCTCTGATGGTAGGGGCGCCCGCGATGGCGCGGGGTTTTCGGATCCGGCATCCCGCGGCGGCCAGGAGGGACGCGCTGTTCAGCGATCTGCGACAAGGTCGCCACCGCGAGAGGGTACCAGTCTACCTCCGCCGCCACCTTGCGAATCTTGCGAGCAGGTCAAGCCGACAGGCAATAGGGGTGACCAGAACATCATGGGCCCTGGCGTTCGGCATCCCACGGCAAGGACTTCGCTGCGGGCAGGCAAGGTCGCATTCGCGGGCAGCAGATCGACGACCCCGACGTGAATATTTTCGATTTGCTGGAGGGGGGGTGCGATGACGACGCCTGCCCATTAGTTGACGCGGGGGTCAACCACCTCGCGGCCTGCGCCAGCCGCCCTGCCGCCGCGCCGCCTGCTCACGGGGGGCCCGCCGATTGGCCGCCGCCGCCATTCGTCCGCCGGGCGCAGCCGTCGAGGGGCCCCCCGAGCAGCGGCGCCCCCCTCGGCCCCCGCCCATGGAAATGCGAGGCAGGGCCCCCGCGGCAGCGGGGCCCCCGCGGCAGCGGCCCCGCGCCCGCCGCGGAGAGAAGGGGGCCGATGCGCTCGGAAGAAGAGCCGAAACTCTGCGCGATCACATCGATGACGGGAGAGTCGGAGCATGTCGTCGAAGACGAGGACGTCTCTTTCTACCTGGGCGCGGGCGGACCGCGCCCCGTGCGCGCCCTCCCCGCCGCCGTGGGCGGCCGCGGAACAGTCGGTAACCTGATTCATATGGCCACCAGCATATCCGCGCAGTCAGCGTCACATGCGCTAGGCGGGTCGCGCGCGTAGAAGACGCCCTCGCTCCGTTCCGCGACGAGGCGGCCCCCGTCGGGGGCAGTCGGCGCTGGCCTGTTGATGGGCCGTTGCTTCGCGGGGCCACGGCTGGCGAGGCGCGCCGTTGGTCCTTGCCCAAGGATGCGCTCCCCGCGGCGCCGCCGTCGGCTGGCGCGAAAGAGATCCGCGCTGTCGTCAGCAGGCTGGCCAGGATTCGAGCCGTCGGCAGCCCCGGCGGGCCTGCGAGGAGATGCGTCGCCGACGGCGCCCGGTGCTGGAGCTCGTTTGCGCCTCCCTTCGCGGCGAGGCGCGTTGCCGTGGCGGGCGAGGGCCTTCTCCGCGAGGCCGCGGAGCAGCTCGCAGTCCCGGGCCGACCCTCTCGTGCCGCAGTCAGCCGGGCCGCTTCGCAGCGGCGTCGCCGGCCATCTCGAGGCGCCGGCCGCGGCTGCCGGTCTGGCGGCGCGGCGCTCGCGCGGCCGGGCAGCCGAGAGTCCGTTTCGGCACGTGCAGACGCGTGTCGCCACAGGCGAAGCCAGCGCCGCATTCTTCGAGCCTCGACGCGGGTTCCCGTCTCCGCCCCGCCCCCTTGAGCGATGGGATCGCGGTGCGCCCCCGAGACATCAAGGCCGGGGGGCGGCGTCAGTCGCGGGCCCTCGAATCGCTCGACCCTGGGGCGAGATTGGCTCCTCCAACGGTGAGAGTTGACAACGGTGGCAGACGGTGTCGCCCCCCCCCCCCCCCGGCCTGGCCGACCCCCCCCGCGCGCGGCCCGAGCCGCGCGCCGCGCAGAGCACGAGGTCACGGCGACCAGGTTGGCCCCTTGCCTCGGCGCCGACACGGGCGCCGGGCGCCGCGGAGGCCGCGACGCTCCGCTCGGGCGGGCGGTCATGAACGCGACAGTCCGCGGACGGATCGCCAGCGTTGCCGAGGCCAACAAGCGGCGCGGGGCGCGTCTGAGGTTCGCGGGGGCCGCCCCCCCCCCCCCCCCCCCTTCCCCGCAGGCTTCGGCCACGTGCGGGGCGCCAGATCTACGGCGATTTCGCCCAGTCGCCGCAGCAGTTGCGTCAGCGGTTGGGAGCATTTGCATCAGTTGAAAGTTCTGGGAAGCGCCTCGCCGCGCCCCCCCCGCCGCGCCCTGGAGATCGGGATCCCGCCGGGAAGTTGATCCGCGAGCAGATGGGGATGAGTGCGGTGGTCGCTGGCGCTAGTACCCATTCGAGGTTCCGCGAGCTTCTTGCGCGCGCGCTCGGAGCAGGTCGGCGCGCGGCCCCATCTTCGCCACCCAGGTTTTCCTCCTCCAGACCAGCAAGTTGCCAGTCGGGCCCGCTGCGTGGGCGCAGAGCTTCCCCGATGCGCAGCGGGGGCGGCGCGCCCCCCCGCGCGCCGCCGACCGCGCCCATGGATCTGCGCAGCTCTTCATTGATTCGTTGGCCCCAGGCGTTGCGCGGGGATGCTGGCTGAAGGCAGCTGGGTACTGTTGCGGCAATGGCCTTCAAGGAGGCGCCGACCTCGCCCCCCTCATGATTCCACCGGGTATCGGCGGATCGTTGCCCAGGCAGCCCAGCGTCGACGCGCGCGGCGGCGTTGACTGTCGGGCAGATTTCGCCCGGCGCGTACGCGGGAAGGAGACAGTTTCCATCGCATCGGGGAGTGCACCTGCAACGTGGACAAGCCCGTTCACAAGGAGGAGCGACTGCCTCAGCCCGCGGGCTCTCGCCGAAATCAAGGCTTTCGAGCTCGTTTAGTTTTGTGGGTTGATCCCGTCGCCCTGGGCCACCACCCCCGAATCAGACGACGCCGAGGACTGGGCGCGCGTCGGCCATAGCAATGGCGACCACTTTTCGAGCACGGGGCGGGGCAGCTATGCTGGCGTTGTTCGGAGATGCCCGCGGGGGCCCCCGATCGCCGCCTCCTGGTCTCCGTCGAGTCGGCCTCGTCGCGTGCTGCCCGGCTTAGAACGGCAACTCCATGTACCTCGGGGCGTTCGGCCTTTTCGCGCGCCCCCGCCGCGCATTGCGTCGCGGTGAACTCGGGGCGCAAGTCGCGCGTGGAGGCGTCTACGGGGGCCCGTTTTCTTCTCATTGACAGCGTGGCAGTGTGCGAAGGTCGCCAGCGTCAGCGCGACCAGGCCCCAACTGGGCCCGATTGCGATTAGTGGCGCCGCCTCGGCCAGCTCGCGCGCGCGCGGCCTGGCGGCGCGGTCGACATGGACCGCGCGCCGCCCTGCCTTGCCGCCCAGGAGGCAGCGGGGCGGCGCGCCCCCTGGAGCGGTCTTGCCGTGGCCGACGCGTTTGCCGACTCCGCGGCGCAGGCGGCGAAGGGCCCCCGCTGGCGCCCGTAGCCGAGGTTATGGCAACTCAGGTGCGGCGGCGGCTGCATCGCGCGACACTGGGCGCTGCGGAGGCGGGGGCGCGCTGGCGCCGGCGAGCAACCCGCGCTCGGCAGGCAGCCCTTGCCATCAGCATGGTCGCCGCGTTCCCTTCCTGTCTCCGGCCGGGCGCAGCTCCTAGGGGTGCGGGCGCTCGAGCTCCGACGAAAGCATGGCGGATCGGCTCCTCAGCGAGTGTTGTGGCCCGTGCTCCGCGCCCGCCGAGCCCAGTGTCCGCGGCGGGCCCTTGGGCTCGCAGGTCCAGGCCGGCGGCGGCCCCATCTGCGCGTGCACCGGGTGATGTTCCAGCGCGACATCGACTTGGCAATGCGGTCTTCGCGTTTTCGTTTCTAGCCCGCTCGTGGGCGAGCCCTGCGGCAGCTGCCCACCCAGCGGGCCCGCGGCCACGGGCGCCGTCTACCCTGTCCGACATGGCCAGGGGGATTGCCCATGGACGGGGCGCGAGAAGCAGGCAAGGCCGACCCGGCGCCGGCAATGACGCCGTGGTCAGACGCAGCGAGGCAAGTGGCGTCGCAGGAGACACTGGCTCCAGCGGCAGGTGGCCCTGTCCCCGCCTCTCGGGCAGCCGCCTGCGCGGACGCGTTGTCGAACGTCTTGCGCGCCGGCTTCGGGGCGGTCGAGCCCCCCAGCTCCGCGCCAGTGGACGGCGCCCCCAGAAACATTGAAAACATGACATTGGGGCGCGAAGTGACGTGCATCAGGCGCCGGCGAGCCCCCCCCCCTCGCGCGCCGCGGGCCCCGCGCAGTCGGCGGCGGTCGCGGCCGGCCAGTCGGTCGACCGAGGCGTGCTGCAGCCAGCCGGTCGACCGAGGCAGAGTTTCTCGTCCTGCCCCAGGGCGCCCACTTCAGCCCACACGTCGGCTGCGCTGGCCCCCTGGCCCCTGCAGGAGAGGTTCAAGATGTGCGATCTCGATGGGCTTCCCCTCCGAACGCTCGCCGCGCGCGCTCGCCTTCCCCGCCGCCAAGCGGCGCGCGGCGCGGCCGCGACCCCGCGGGCGGCGGCGGCGGCTGCAGCCGGCCCCGAGGCCGACGGCGGCCAGACGACTGCGAGGCGGCTCGAGGCGGACGCGGTGGTGTCTCAGCCCGCCCGAGGCGTGCGGCGAGGCCGCGTCGTGACCAGCGGCACCAGCGCGGGGCGTCGGCCACGCGGATTGCCGCGCCTCGCCCCGTCGCGCCCCCCCGCTTTGCGCCGCCGCCGAGGCCGGCCATGCGGGGGCCCTCTAGGCCGCCGCGGCGAACGAAGGTTAGCGCACAGTTATCCGATGGCGCTTTGACGCGACGCGCGGCCTGCGGCGATGGCGGGCTCGGGCGAGGCAGGGCCGCCCCGATGGGGGAGGGCCGAGCAGCGGGTGGCGCCGCCGCCCGCTGCGGAAGGGCCGTGGGGAGCACGCCAAAGCGGGCCCTCAGTGGGGGCGAGGCACGGGCGAAGGCGGCGGCGCCCCCCCCTCCGCGAGTTGCTCGGGCCCAGAGCAGCGGGGCCCCCGCCGCGGCCGCTCGCGGGCCGCCGGCCGCGGCCGCCCGCGGGAAGGCGGTCGTGCGCAAGCGCTGGCGCGGCGGTCGGTAGCGCGGAGGCCGCTGCCGCCGCCCGCTCGGCGGCCATGGGCTGGCACCGCGGCGCTGGTGCATCGGGGCCTCCCCCGTCGTGTCGCGACGGCCGCCGAGCCCCGCCAGCCGCGCCCCGCGGGGCGCCGCCCGCGCGCGTGGACCGCGCGGCGGTAAGAGGTCGTCCCATGGCGGCCGCGTCACCGTGGCCAGGCCTCCTCCCTTCCATCCCGCCCTCCTTGTTTCTCTTTGGACCTCCCTCCCCAGACGCCGGGGTCTTCGACGAGCAGGGGGAAGGCGTGGAACCACCAGATCACCAGATCAGGCAGCGGACACGAGGCCACGAATCCCGTGCAGGCGCTGCTGGATTGGACTCGTCTCGCTGTGGGCTGATCTGTACTGTAGTGCGCCCTGGCGGCGCCGCACCCCCGCGGGAAACCCGCCCCCCCCAGGTCATCGGGGCTTTCGAAAGGCAGGAACAGCTCCTTGGGAGCAGGTGGGCCAGGAGTGGTGAAAGGGAGTGATCTGGCCCATGGGAGGGGATCGACCCCCGATCTCCCACTGATTACCGATCGGCGCTTGGTGCCCCCGCCACTTCTCAAGAAGGTGCGGTATCGCGGTCGGGGGCCTATCGCCGATGTGTCGGCGATGCAAGCGCCGATTTGAGGTCCACGTTCTCTCTCCGAGACAGTTCCACCCGTTCTGGTTCGGACCAGGAGGCGGATGTGGCCGTTGGATGTTCCACCCTGCAAGCTTCAAAAAGGCGCAGATCTTTTCCCAGAGAAGACAGGCGAGGCGAGAAGGAGAAATCGAGAGGAGGAGGGGGAGGAGGAGGAGGAGGAGGAGGAGGAGGAGGGGGAGGAGGAACACCAGGAGGAAAGAGGATGGAGGAGGGAGGACGGAGTAAGGATGATAATCGAGAGGTGGAGCAGGAAAAAGAGGACAGCGACCGCGGCGTCGTCGACCACGACGACGACGACGACGACCCCGACGTCCGAGGACCAACGACTGACGACCGACGACCGACGACCAATGACCGACGACCGACGACCGACGACTGGCGACCGACGGCGACGGCGGTGTCCGCGGCGGCGGTGCGGACGACGACTGCGGCGAGAGCCGACCCGCGGCGGCGGTCCCGGGGCCATCGCAGATTGTGCGCTTCCTGAAGCAGATGTTCGACCACGGTGGCGACTGGAGCCGCGGCCTTCTTTGCTCTCCCGCCACTGGCGTGAAGGATGCCAGACGGAAAGGGAGGGGAACAGAGAGTGGGCGGGGCCCTCGGGGGGCAGCGGGCCCCACACCCCGGCGCCGCCGGCTCCCGGCAGCCAGCGCGGCGACGGAGAAGTGAAGGGAACGAAAAGTCAGGAGACGACGGCGAGGTCGCAGGCTGGAGATCTGTATCGGGGGAGCGTAAGACCCGGGTCTGCCAGGACTCGGGTTCGCCATCGTTTTTGACGACCGCGCCTCGGATTTTGACGAGGAGGAGTTTCGTGGGATATCTGCAGCGGGAGGTCTCGTCAAAATGCAGGCTCGGCCTCGTCATTTTTTTGACGACCTTGTCGGGGATTTCCGAGTCCCCTGTACCCAGGTCTTACGTCCCCCTGACTGTAGGGGGGGCGTGCGAAGTCTGCTGCGTGTGCAGCTGGTTTCGGTCGCCGGGCTCCCTTCCTCGATGCACTGGCGCTTCGCGCCAGGACGACCAGCTGCGTGAGCTGGTCCGCTAAGCCCTGAGGCCTCCCGCCCCCTTTTCCGTCCGACCAGGGTCTGGAGGAGGAGTGGGAGGAGGAGTGGGAGGAGGAGTGGGAGGAGGAGGAGGAGGAGGAGGAGGAGGAGGAGGAGGAGGAGGAGCATTGTGGCCGCGGCCCTCCGCCCGATGCACAAGCTTCGGAGGGCCGCGCGTGTCTCCTAGATCGGCGCTGGCCCCTCCCCTCCGTCGGCGCTCGGTAGTTAGGGGATGGCAGTCAGTGCGAGAGCGAGGGGGGATCGATGGCTGCAGGGGAGTGGCCCTAGAGGGGCCATGTCCCTTTACCGCCCACCTGCGTTAACGTCAGGCGCCGATCCAACAAAGCCGCGCAGGCTCCGAAAGTGTATGCTTATGTACTTGTTCGTTTCCCCTAATATCCGCTCCCCCCCCCTTCCCTCAGCATGAGGGAGAGGGGTCCTGAGTCCTGAGGGCAGGCTAGCTGCGCTCGCGCCGCATCTGACGTCCTACCCCCCACCCCTCTCCGTTGAGTCGAACCCCCCTCTGCTCGCAGAGCCGGGTGTCGGGAGGAGGAGGGAGGAGGAGGAGGAGGAGGAGGAATCTCATATATCCTCCTCCTCCTCCTCCTCCTCCACCTCCTCCTCCTCCTCCACCTCCTCCTCCTCCTCCTCATCCTCCCCCCGCACAGCATAGCACGGTGCGCCCAAGAGTGGCCCCGAGGGAGCGGGCTCCTCAGCCTGGCGCTGTTCTCGGCATCGGGGCGGCAGCCCTCCCCCCGGCCTCCTAGGGGCCAGGACGCGTTTCCGCCAGGACCCAGCCACCGCAGGGGCCCGCGCGCTTCGGGGCAGCCCCGCGCCACTCCTGTCAGGAGCGAAGGAGTCGCAGGCCTAGAAGTTAACACCAACACCAGTATCGGTGGTGTGCCCCCAGCAAAGATCCCGATCTCCAAGGTGACCGAACTATTCTAGCTTCCAAGGTGACCGAAATATTTCCAGCCACACCGAAATCTAAGATCTTCTTCCCCCTGTGGAGGCAACCCCCTGTGTTGGTGTCGGTGCCTATTTCCAGGCCTCCGAAAGAAGGAGGTACACGTCGGTTCCGAGAGTGGGCCTTGCGCGACCGTTCGTATCGCGAGGCTGGTCTCGAGGATTGGGGGGCCGTGTCCATGCGCGTGGCTGGGCGCACGTCTTGTGCGGGTTCTCCAGAAAGGGTTCTCAGAAGCCGGGGCGGGCTTTTCAGACGCCCCCCTGCCCTCTCAGAAGGCTGCCCCCCCCCTTCTTGGAAGGATCCCCCCCCGTTGCGCCACCTTCTTGTGTGTCCCGCCATCGACAGGCGCGCCTTCCCTTTCTGTCCCTCCCCCGTCCCTGTCGCCCTCGCCGTCGTCGTCGGTCGATCCCTCGCCACCCTCCCTGTTGCCCTCGTCGTGGTCGTCCGTCGCTTCCTGACCCTGCCGCTGGGCCCCCTCGCGGTGGCAGAGAAGGCGTCGTGGCCGACGCGCTGGCGGCGGCCCCGGCGGCCAGGGAGCGGCCGGTCCCCGGCTGCCCGCTTCGTTGGGCGGAGCGCCGCCAGGGGCCCGAGAGCGGCCGTCGTCGAGCGAGCGGGCAGTCCCGAGCGTCGAAGGTGGAACGACGACGGGCCAGTTTTCCACCACCACTACCATGGGCAGGAGAGGGAGGAGGAGACGCCAGTAGAGGGTGAGTCCAAGTCGCCCGAACCCACTCTACACAGAGAAACTAAACAAAAACTCGAGGGCCCCAGATCAGTATCAGCCAGGACCCAGGACCCTCAGCCGCTATCTAGGCGGCAGCCCACTCCTCAACCTCTGGAGGCGGGTCTTCTGAGCGCTGAGAGTCTTGGGGACCTCCGAAGGTCCCTGACAAGGGGCTTTGAGACCAAGCACCCGCCCAGACTCCCCAGCAAAGCACGCACACCGCTCACAGAAGACGTACGCACCCGCCTCAGCCATCCGATGGCCGAGGTCGCGGAACAGGGCCAAGTCGGCAAAACGCCGAACCCCAGAGCCCTCCCCAGAGCCCGGCACCCAGGTGGGGCCCGTCTCAAGGACCCTTGCCGCCGCCTCCAGGGCGACATGGACCGCATCGGAGGTCGGCCTCCAATCGGAGCAGCGAGAGAAAGCACGGGCGGCCTGCCAGCGCTGCACCTCGGTCGGCGTGCAGCGCGCCGAGCAGGACCTGAGGGCGCGGAGACCAGCTGTAGTCCTGGTGGCGACTCCACACCGCCTGCATCTCCATTCCTGGGCGGCGTCGCTCCTATACATGCTGTGGCACGCGAGGGGCTCACCAGGCTCTAAAATTTCAACGGGGGTTGGGCGGGGGCCAGGCCTCGGACGAGAACGAGCAGCTCCCTCCGACAACGACGACGCCCCAAGCCCCAGATCAATGGCCCGACCCCCAGCCCAAGCCAGATACTTGGCGAACTCCTGACACTCCTTGAGCGCGATCCGAAACAGGTCAGCCGTGCCCTGTCCAACCATCTGGCTGGCAGCACCAGCCTTAGCAAAGAAATCAGCCCAGGCATTTCCCAGGACGTACAAAAACGGCGGGCCAGATCCAGGGGTCGCCAGGGCCGCATCCGACAGGTCCCTATGGGCAGGACACCAATGGGTGGTGGGCGGGACCCCTCCGCGACGCACGACCGCCGCACGAATCTGCCGCCACACCGCGGCATGCTCAGCCCCTGGACCTTCAGACTCCGCACTCCACTCCTGAGTTTCATTGGCCAGGCCCAAAAGATCAGTGACTATGACCTGCAGCGACGGGATTTTTCCACCGCCCGCAAATAGGCGACTCGCTCGGCCTCGCCAGCCGTCTGACTGGCGCCTCCAAGCCTGCCATAGCACGCTCTTAGTGGCGTGCCCGACGCGCACAGCTGGACGACGCCCCAGCCACACGCCCTAATCTCTGGTTGAGACGACCACATACCCGACCCGTCCGTGAATGCAGCATTTGACCACTGCGAGGGATCAGATTCCCAATCCCCCCACCAAAAAATCGGCGGGTCACACGGAGGGTCAGGAGGTCTCATCGGGAGCAACGGGAGCCCAACCGACAACTCAAAACTCTCAGGGTCCAGAGCGGCCCCTGGGCGCCCAACAGGCCCCTGGTCCAGAAACCGATCACGAGTTTTGGCCAGGGACTCAGAAATAGGAACTTCATCTTCAAAATCCAACAGCCGCTCACGCAGCACAGGGCACTCGAGCAACAGTTGACCACACGTCTCTCTGCCCGCTCCGCAGCCCCATACACTTAGGATCGGGGGCGAGCCCTTTATCATGCAACTTGGCCTGGGGCCACCAGGAGTCAGACCAGAGAGACCGAAGGATTCCAGCCGACCTGGGGTTTTTGAGCGCGGCCCACTTGGACCCAGCGTAGGCGCGGATCCCACGGGGCCACAACTCGGCGTCCGCGGGGGAACCAGGAAAATGAGCCTGGATGCGACGCATCTGCCAGCGCTGGATGCCAGCACGAAGCAGCTTGATTAAATGCTGCGGATCAATCTGTAGCAAAGAGTACACCATTCCTTGATCGGAACGGATCAGAACAGAAGACTCCATGCACCAGTCAACACGAAGGAGAGACAGCGCCACCGCCGAAAGCGGGCCCGAGGCATGGAGCCAGGAGAGTTTCAGCCCCCGCTTTTCGGCCAAGGCCCTCCAGGCCCTCTCGAGCGTACCCAGGGACACAGTTTGCATCCAAACAACCTGGGCGTAGTGTTTGACTGGGGCGATCGTGGCTTCAAAAATCGGGTCACACCACGGATCCGCCTGAGACGCCAAGTAGACCGTCAGGGACCCCCCACGACCCTTGGCGCCCACCAAAGCCCCCGCAGCAGCTCTCAACTTCCGAAGTTCGGCGTCCGTGGTCCCAGAAACTGCACAGCAATGACTAGCACCTGGAAGCAGGCCAGTGCGCCACAGGACGGACACACGAGCCCTTGTCACCTTCTGTAGAGGATAAACACGCTTCATGCGACAACCAAGCTTAGCGATTCTCTGTCGGGTGAGCGGCCGCCTGCGCTCACGCCCAGAGAGCTCGTGACCAAGGTTACGCATGTTACGCTTGGCTTCCAGCCGAACCGCTCGAGCCCAGGGTTTCGAGGCCCGCAGGACCTTACGATTGGCCACCACGTAGCCAGACTTCCCCGAGGCCGAGTCCTGGAGAACGATCCCCAGAGGTTTAACATCAGCTTTAAAGTTGGCCAACGCAGTAAACAGTTTAGAGATCCCACCCGCCCCCGCCCCCACCCACTGAGTCGTGAGGTCATCGACCAATGCGCGGGGCACGACGCCACTCGCTCGGACTCGCCGCACAGAGCGCAGGGTGAGGAGCGTGAGGAGGGAGGTAGAATGGGCACAGCCTGCAAGCATTCCCTGCCATGATACAGAGGTCTCTGAAAAGAAATTGAAAGCCTTCAGTACCCTCGGCTGGCGATGGTATTCGATCACCATCCAGGCCAGCCGAAGGGGAAAACCATGGTGGCGGGCCTCACTAATCAGCTTGCCAGGGCTGACGGATTCGTGGGCCTTCCACGCGTCCACCGCCGCAGTCGCCGTGTGCCAGCCAAGCAGCGACGCGACCTCCACCATCAGGTTATGCTCGAACGCCGCCGCCGAGGAAGTGCGACCAGCACCTCCAGCTCCCCAGACATCAAGAAGGTCTGTCTGGGCAACCCACTGCCGACTGATGGAGCTTCGGGCCTTAGCCCACACCCGAACCAGCGTCTGTACCAAGGCGATGAGACGAGACCCGCCTCCTTCCTTCGGCAACCTGACCAGCGTGGTGAATATGCGGTTGTCTGGCCAGAATCCCAAACTCTCGCACCGTTGAAACATTTTTGACAGCGCGATGAGACCTGCGTCCGAGAGGTGCCACAACGCTCGAGGAGCAATCCCCGACTGACCCACCGCAGTCTTCGCCTTGAACTTCAGGCAGACAACCCGCAGCATGGCCACGGACATCTCGGGCAGGTGGTCCCAGTCGTCGAAGTCGGAGGGCCGAGACCACTGCGTGAGGCCATGCGCCGTCCAGATCTTCTTCCACTTTTCCATCCCCCGCTGCACTAATTGATGGGGGCTGGCCCGAGTGGTCTGCTCCAGCACCTCCTGCAACGGATGAACACGGGTAAAACGATGCGCCAGTGAAGCACCGCCACCAAACGCATCACGAGCCCACTGACGCCACCTGGCCCCTTGCTCACGCTCGAACTTCTTCCTAGCGTCATCAGCACGATCCAGGAAGCATTGTACTGTGTGTCCAGCCACAGGGTCTGTCCAGACCGTGATGCCACGAGCCAAGAACTGCGCCAGGTCCACATCCAGCTTGCCAAGCGTCTCCGACGCCCGACCAATCTTCAAGTAGAACTGCTTCAGCTCACACAGCAACTCAACCAAACGAGACGTCTGAGCAATAATGACCGAGCACACCACGTTGGCCGCCGTCAGCCTCTGCCCAAGCTCACAAACCTGCTGCCACATAGCGCGACCATGCCTGAGCCAGCTTGCCGCCACCTGCAGCGCCGCCACCTGCGGGGTCTGGTACACTCTCCGCCGAGGGGGCTTCCACTCAAGCTTCACCATGCGAAAGGCAACGTCACCCCCGCGGCCTCCATGCGACGAACGATCCAAATGTCTGTGTCCCCATCGATCAGAAAGCTCACATTCAATACTATGCAACACATGGTCCCAAGCGCGCTGCAGGCCCACCTGGCCCTCAGCTGTCAGAACACAGTGTAATGCACGTTCCCATTCACGAGTCCGCGGGAACGGCGCACAGCCAATCGGGGCCTCGGACCCCCGGCCACGAGGCTCCACGGGCAGGCGAGCCCACGCCTCAACGTCTTTCACAGCCAAGGGAAAGTGAACAGGGTGATGTGGGTACAGCTCAGACTCCAGATCCACCCAAGGTGGGTCCACCCGCAAAGCTAAACTGCTGCAAATGATGCCGAAGTCGATGATGCTGCCTTGGCCTTTCACGCAAGTACTCTCCCGCGGAACACAATGGACTCCTGGAAACCCTTGGCTCCAACCTGTCATCAACACATCCGAGCTCATGTTGAAGTCGCCAACACAAGCCCAATCAAGCTTTAAAGCCGAAAGCAACAGCAAGTAGTGTTGCAGGTGGGCCTGAATGAACGCGTTCTCGTCAGTGAGTCCGGCCGAATCGTGGAAATATGCTGACACATCTACGATGCCATTGCGCACTCCCCAGTGAACATGAGCAGCACAAAGTCTTCCAGGCGCCATGTCCTGGTCGAAGTAGGGCGCCGCAGTAACCGAGATGTGCGTCTTGGTGAGGATCGCCACGCCTCCAGAGGTTCCACCACCTTCTGACGGCACCGCAGCACTCCACACACCATGATAGCCGAGATCCTTCGCCTGATTTTGTAACGAACCCAGCCGAGACGAGATACCATGATGCTCCTGCACCGCGATAATGGAACTGGGCGGGCCAGCTGCTAAAAACTTGATGAGAGGGCCGCCGCTCGAGACGTTCGCCGTCGTGATGAGGCCCTTGACCACCCTCTCATCGCCACCGCGCCCACCTGAATGTAAAAGTTGCCCAGACGGCTGTCCTGACACATTTTTCGAAGCTGCTGCGAGCTCCACGGGGGACGAGAGAATCGCCTGCGGCTGCTGGTGCCCTCTGCCACCCGATGCCACAGAGGGCGAAGGTGGTGATTAGTGCATACAGCCGCTGGCGTCGGAAACCGAAGTAGACAAGCCGCATGTCGACCATGCCACTCCACTAGGAGGTAGCACATGTGGCGACCTCTGCTGAGCCTGCTTCGCAACAGGCCCAGTGAGTGCACCGCTCGACGCCGAGGCACCAGTCGCCCCCGAACTCCCAGCGCTGCATGCCGAACCCCCCGAGGTCGAGGTAGTAGGCAGAGACGAACTTGAGAAAGTACCAGGCGTCATCATGGCGAACGACAATAAACATCGTAGCACGAACATGATTATCCAGCTATTAATACGGGCTCCAGGCCGTCGCGCCACTGAAGGCCTTCTTGGCCATCGCCCGCAACTCTTCAACTTCTGACGGTAGCTCTCCGACAAAGCCGACTGCCGAGAGACCTTCCCGCAACTTGTCTTCTTCCATCCCGTCAAAGTCAGGCTCCGTGAGCTTCGGCTTCTTCTGGGACGGCTCGCCATCAGAACCAGTGGAACCCCCGCCCCCATCAGACGCCTGAACAGGCACCACCAGCTTGTCCACCAGCGGGTTGGCCTTGACCGCAACGAGTAGCTCTCCATGAATGCCAGCCGCCGCCAGCAAAGCGTCCAGCACCGACGTGTCGATCTGCCCACCAGCAGCAGGCTTAGCACCATCAGGAGGCTGCGGAGCAGATTTGCCCAGCTGCTGCAGCTGGCCCTCGAGCTCCACGATGACCACCCTCTGGGCTGCTGCTTTAGACTCAGCTTCTGCCGTATCTTTCTGCAATTGCGAAAGCTCAGCCGCCTTAGCAGACGCAGCCTTCTCCAGCTTCTGCAACTTAGACGTCTCATTCTGCAGCTTAGTGGACAACTGCCGAATCTGCGCACACAGCGGCTGCTTGGAACGCCTCTTCTCCAGCAACGCGCTCTTGGCCGCCAGCGCCTCGGCAGCCACATGCTCCATGCCTGGCGCGCCGACACATGCCGCATGGATGCCCTCTTGAGCCCCCACCTGCAACATAATCTTAGCGTCCTCATCATCCTCCGACTTGCTCTGCTCGGCGAGCTGCACCCCAGGCTGCGCCCCACTGGGGAGTTTCTGGGCATTCTGCTTGCGAAGCTCGGCAACCTCCGCCTGCAGCCGAGCGAGCAACTTGGCCGTGTCCGACGCCGTTGCCCACGGAGGAGAGCGCTCGGGCTTGGGCTTGCGCACCGACGGGACCTTGGGCTCCACA
Source organism: Prorocentrum cordatum (assembly GCA_963575745.1). Lineage (NCBI taxonomy): Eukaryota > Dinophyceae > Prorocentrales > Prorocentraceae > Prorocentrum > Prorocentrum cordatum. The sequence goes on from CAUYUJ010021159.1 coordinate 340,631, forward strand.
TTGTGAAGGAAACACGCCCCATTGTGCATCCCTCCACACCCGTCTGTGACCCGCCCAGCACTGTACATCTTGTAACCTGGATTGACCCAAGGTTCACCAGAGCGCTGCACACAAAAGCGACACAACCAATCCTGCTTCTCAGGCGGAAGGCCCATGGCAGCGACGGCTGGGGAGTCGGGTTGGAGGCTAGCGAACCCCTCGACCGAGGGACCTCCGTACACACAGTTAGCTGCCGCGGACTAGCGGTATCCGTTTTTGCCAATGCGGGCTCAGCCCGCCAAAGCATAAGTCTTGAGCCAAAATGGCTACGGAGGAGAGGGAGGAGGAGGAGGAGGAGGAGGAGGAGGAGGAGGAGGAGGAGGGTGAGGGGGAGGAGGGATCAGGTGGAGGTAGGAGAGGAGGATCAGGAGGAGGAGGAGGAGGAGGGATCAGGTGGACGACCCTATCCTCCCTTCCCCCCCGTCCTGCCTGTGGTAGTGGTCGTGGGAAGACGGGCCCATCAAAGGATCGGCGCGGTGTCAGAACTACACTTTTTGCGTCGGCGGCTGGGCAGAGGGCGACTGCGCTGGCGACGGAAGGCCAAAACGGGGATGCCGTTAGAGCGAACTGTTCCACCACGTACGCGGCCGAAGGAGAACAGGGATCAGGCGGGCGGCGCGCGTCAGAAATACGCATACGCCGTCACGATACGATCCCGATGTGCCAAGCTCGGCCTCTGGACCTGGGAGCGGCTGGTTCGCCGACTCGCACATGTGGGCGTTCTCGGGGAGATGTTGCCGCAGGGCTTCGGGCCAGACGAAAGGGGAGGATTGGGAAAGGTGGTGTTACGAAATCTGCTGCAGGCAGTTGGTTTCGGTCCCACCGAGGGGCCCATTCCTCGAGGTCTGTCCGCCCTTCCTCTCCCCCTCTTCGCCTTCATCGCCTCTGGTGGCTGCATGTATATGCTCGAATGCTTTCTGCCGGGCGGCGGCGGACCTGCCCCGGCGCCTGCACGTATGCCTGCGGGCGGTGCTCGAGCCGGCTGCCGTATCCAGGAGGCCAGGAGGCGTGGCACCGCATGCCAAGGCGGTTTGCCAGGGCTGGACCTATACGGTGTTGTGGCGATCTCGTGGGCCGTTTTCGTGTCGACTTCGTTTTGCGCTAGAGGCGGATGGAGGACAAAACGACGGAAAACGAAACCAAAACGAAAACGACAAACACCGTTTGGGTTCAGCCCTGTGGTTTTGTATGGAGGGAGCACCGTCTCTGTCTGGTCGGACGAAAGGGGTATTGGGAGATGTGCGGCGTACCACGTCTGTTGCATGCAGGTGGTCTGTGACACCCGTCCGATCCGACCTGACCTCTGGATGGACATATGGGACGCTTCCAAATACGTCCTCTGATACTTCCGAGCCCAGGCCGACGACTCGAAAACACAATGTCAGATGTGTTCCCATGGAGACAAAAGCTCCCGACAAGCCTCGCACACCCTGCATGCCGCGGCCGCCAGGCGCCACGTGTCCCAGAGATCCCTGGGGACCACGCCCTGCGTCGTCGGCGAATGACGATTGCACGCCGCGGCCGGCAGGCCCAAGTGTCTCGGTGATCTCTGGGGATTCCGCTTGACGGCTTCCACAAATGATTTCATAAAGAACACGTGCGCATCATGTACAACGAAGGGCATGCAAACATGACATGCGTAGTACATAGCCAACATGAGCAGCAAGCAAAGCACACACACACACACACTCGCACACACACACACACACGCACACACACACGCACATCCCTGCTACGTAACATGCGCACGCGACAATGTTAGCCAACGAGGACCCGTAACAGCGTGATTCTAGCAATGTATGTGGTGCAATCTATGTGGTGCAATCTTGGTAGTGCAATATGTGTGGTGCAATCTGCGTTGTGCAACTTAGGCGTACAGGCATTGTGTTGCAAAAGTTGTGGTGTGATGTAGGTGGCGTGACCTACGTTGTGCAATATATGTTATGCGATCTATGGTGTGCAATATGTATGGAATAGCGCTTTCTACCGCTGCTGGCGAAAAAAAGGGGGGGGGGCTACTGGGGGTTCCCAACCCGTCCCCCCCCCCGTCGAAAATTGGGGGGTTCACTACGGTTCGACCCCCCCCCCTCCAGTCCATTATGAAAAGGGAGGGGCGGTCACTACCGGTTCGAACCCCCCCCCCTCGCAGCCGGCAAACGTTTCCCGCTCCTCGGAACAGTTGGACAGTGGTGGGGATTCTGGGACAGTGGTGGGGACGGTGGTGGTGGGGACAGGTGTGGAGACAGTGGGACATTGGTGCGGACAGTGGGACAGTGGTGGGGACGGTGGTGGTGGGGACAGTGGGGGACAGCGGGACAGTGGTGGGAGCAGTTGGGACAGTAGGACAGTGGTGAGGACGGCAGTGGTGGGGACAGTGGTGAAGGCGGTGGTGAGGACGATGGTGGGACAGTAGTACAGTGGGGAGAGTAGTGGGGACAGTTTGGACAGTGGGACAGTGGTGGGGACAGTGGGGACAGTGAGACAGCACAGTGGGACAGCGGCGGGGACAGTGGGGACAGTGGGACAGTGGTGCGAACAGTGGGGACAGTGAAACAGTGGTGGGGACAGTGGTGACAATGGGGATAGTGGGACCCTGGTGGGACAATGGCGGGGAGAGTGGGGACAGCGAGACACTGGTTGGGGCACTGGTAATGGACAGCGGGGACAATGGTGGGTACAGTGGGGACAGTGGGACAGTGGTGGGGGCTGTGGGACAGTGGTGGGGACGGCGGCGGTGGGGACAGTGGTGTGGGGACACTGGGACAGTGGTGGGGACAGTGGGACAGTGGTGGGGACGGTAGTGGTGGTTGGGACAGTGGTGGTGGGGACAGTGGTGGTGGGGACAGTGGTGACGGCGGTGGCGAGGACGGTGGTGGGACAATGGGACAAGGGTACAGTGTGGACAGAGGTGGGGACAGTGGGGACAGTGGTGCGAACAATGGGACGGATCAGTGGTACAGCGGCGGGGACAGTGGGACAGTGGGGCAGCGGGCACAGTGGGGACAGTGGGAAAGTGGTGGGACCGTGGGGAAAGATGGGGGAATGGGACCGTCGTGGGAACAGTGGTGGGGGCAGTGGGGACTGTTTGACAGTGGTGGGGGCACTGGTGGGAACAGTGGGGACGGTGGAAGAACAGTGGGGACGGTGGTGGTGGGGACAGTGGTGCTGGGGATAGCAGTGGGGGATGTGGTACGGACGGTGGTGGGGACGGTGGTGCGGACGGTGGTGGGGACGACGGTGTTGTTGGGGACCCCCCCTGGTTTTCTGGAGGGGGGGGGGAGAGGGGGGTTCGAATCGGTAGTGACCTCCCCCGGTTTTCTGGAGGGGGGGGGGTCGAGCTGGTAGTGACCCCCCTGGTTTTCTGGAGGGGGGGGTCGCGCGGGGTTCGAACCAGAAGTGACCCCCCTCGGTGTTCTGGAGGGGGCGGGTGTTTCGAACTGGCTGGTAGTGACCCCCCCTGGTTTTCTGGAGGGGGGGCGCGCGGGGTTCGAACCAGCAGTGACCCCCCTCGGTTTTCTGGGGGGGGTGTTCGAACCGGTAGTGACCCCCCTTGGTTTTTTGGAGGGGGGGGGTTCGAACCGGTAGTGAGCTCCCCCAGTTTTCCAGAGGGGGGGGGGGGTAGGGAGGGGGTTTTGCTGGGGGGAAGGGGGGCGGTGGGCTCAGCAGGAGGGGGGTATTTTCGAAGGGGGACCCCTGGGCTCCGGCGGACGAGGGGGTGGAATTTTCCACAGTAAAGCGGCGGTGGATCGCGAAGTGAGGTGACCTGCCAGATTGCAGAGGCGAATGGTAATCACGAGAAGGTGGGCGAAAGCGACATTCGAGCAATCGTCTCGTCGTGTGCATCACCGCCCAGCCAGTCGGGCTTCGTGATTCCAGGGCCGCCAGTTTGGATCATCAGGCGCGAGCTCACCTTGCATGGACACGCAGATCACGCACTCCCGATCCGCAGCCGCTGCGCTTACCTGTGCGCATCTGTTCACTCAGCCGCCCCCGAGCCGAGGATCACGGAGAACTACGCGGCAAGCGGGGAGAGGGCTCGGAATTGGAAGGCAGGGGATTTGTTGGCAGGAGTCGAAGAAGTAGGAGCAAGACGGCAAGACGAGCCCAGGAGGCAACGCGAGGGATACTCGCTGGGGCGGGCCATGGGCCATGGGGCAAGAGGAGAGGCAGCACAGCCGTCCTGCTTCCCTCACCGCTCGCCCCGACATGCGCCCACCCGCGTTGCGATGCGGGCGGCGGAGAAGCAGCTGGGCAGCTATAGGGGCTGCCCGGGGGCTGGGCGCGCTGGAGGCCTCGCGTGCCCACAGGGCTGGACCCAAACGGTGGTTTGGCGATTGCGTGGGCCGTTTTCGTCTCCAGCTCGTTCTGCTGTAGAGTCGGATGGAAGGCAAAACGAGGGAAACACGAAACCATAACGAAAAACGAAAAACAACCGTTTGGGTTCAGCGCTGGCGTGCCCCCCGCAGCCCCATCCAGGAACACTCTCAGGAGGGAAGAAACACACAGACGCAATTAATCGTCGACCCCCAGGAAAATATGGGGAAACATGGGAAGTGGGGGGGAAGACGAAAGCCCAGAGGATCTGGAAACATATAGGGGGAATCCTGTGATCTGTGTGTATTTATTTAATCGCTTCGCTCATTCCGCCGGCCCTGGAGCGCTATTTGGGGTCTCTTGGGGCCGTCTTGGGGACCTCTTGGGGGCTTCTTGGGAGCGTCTTGGGGCTCCTTGGCGGCGTCTTGGGCTCCACTGGGGCCTCTTGGGGCCCCCTTGGGGCGGGAGGGGGGGTGGTCGATTGCAGCCACCCCCTCGGAGGCCACGATCCTCATGAGGAGTGGCGAAAAATAGCCTCCCCCCTGGGGATCGCCCGGGACCCGAATCCTATGATTTGTATGTGCAGTGCCGTTTTTAAGACATGCTCCGCGTGCGGATCATGTATTATAAAATGCTGGGATTTAGTATTAAAAACAACGTTGAGTTCATGCATATTTTTATACACAAAAGAGCCATGTAAAAATCCCATGTATTAAAACCTGCCCTGCATTTCTTTGTGTCCCTGGGCCCCTCCGGGGGCGCACGCGGTGCCGCGCCCCACGCGCGTCGCCGCCGGCCGGCGCGCAGCAGGGGCACCGGGGCCGCCGGCGCACGGGGTGCGGGCCCGATGCCCACGGAGGTCGGCGCCGCTGCAGGGGAGGCACCACACCCAGATCCCCTCGAGTCATGCAAAAATCATGGCGAGAGGTTTTTCGCCAAATCATGTCCGGGGGCCCTTACCGGCCCTCAGGACAGTCAAACAACGACTCGGGATGATTATCTGGTCCCGGGGAATCGGTCGGAACCTCTGGAGGTCGCGTCATGAACAAATCATGACGTCGGGGGTCTTGGCAGCCAGCCACTTGCAGGAGGGGACAAAAACACACTGACACAATGAATCGTCGATCCCCCAGAAGGTATGGGAAAAGATGGGAGGCGGGGGGGAAGGCAGAAACCCAGAAAATATGTGTGTGTATTTATTTGCGTGTGCCTGGGCCCCTTCACACTTGGCGGGAACAGGGCGCAGCCATTCAAGTCGGTGGTCTTCGAGCATTCCCGCGGGGGGGCCTCTGAGCCGGCCTGTCTGGCTCCGTGCGGGGGGCTGCCTGGGCCGTATCGCGGAATCGTCTTTCCAGGCTACTCGGCCTGAGGGCCTCGCGGTCCGTCATCCCGGACCGATGTTTGGCAGCCCCCTCGGGCCCGGTCAGGGCCCACAGACGCTGGAAATTTAGAGACAGCTCCTCGCCGTGATCCTGTGCGCAGCGAGGAGAGGGGGCCCGGGTTCGACCGCAGAGAGCACGGGGGAGAACATCCCGAAGACACCGGCAGCGGGCCGGGCGGAAGACCGCTTGCGGGGGAGCGCGCGTTCTTCCGCGCAGGAGACGCTGAATCCATACGGAGTAAGTCCATACGGAGTGCTCGGTCTGCGTCTGGGCTTGTGTCCTACCCGAACTCAGCCTCTCTCCTCAAAGGGGGTCACGTCCCCACCGAGTGCGTCCACACGGAGCGCTCGGTCTCCGCCTGGGCGTTTGCTCTGTCGGGGCTCCGCCGCTCCCGATGCGGGCCAGGCTTCGCGCGGGTGGGCGCGGGGGCGCGGCGCCAGCACGCGGGCCACGCGCAAAGGGGGGGGGAAGGGGGAAGTCTGCTTAGAAGCTCACCTGCGTCTTAGAAGCCAGGGGCGCCGTGGATGTGGAAAAAGCTCTGGCCCCTGGAGGCCAGGGTTGTACCCACTGGCCCCCAGCAGGCACGAGGGCGCGCCGACCACAGCAGTGCGGGCAAGATCCGTTCCCCAGAAACCAATGGCGCCGTGGATATGGATAAAAACGTGGCCCCTGGAGGCTACGGTTTTACCCATATCCACAGTGATCGGCCTTGGGTCGCCCCTTCCCAGCAGGTCCAAGGCGCAGCAGGTTGGCGGCGCGCAGAGAGGGGTCAGTGGAAGGGCGGACGGCTTCTCAGAAGCCCCCCTGCTTCATGGCAGGCGCGGGCCTTCTCTGTAGATGTATGGCTGGCGCCTTCGAAGAAGCAGCCTCCTCCCAAGAGGCCTCCCCCCTCCCCCTATCCCCCCCTCGTGCGCGCCGCCAGAAGTCAAAAGGAGGCCTGGGCCGCCGTCGCCAGCGGGAGGGGAGAGGGGTTGGCGGTGGACGCGGAGCGGGCGGGGGGAGGAGGAGGGGAGAGGACGGAGGAGGCAGGGAGGAGGAGGAGAGGGGGGGGAGGTGGACAGGAGGAGGGGGAGGAGGAGGGGGGGAGACAGAGGCCGACGACGAACGAGAGCGCGCGCTGGGGGAGAACATCCTGAAGATCACCAGCAGCAGCTACCAGGACGCCCCCCGCGACCACGACGGCGCGGCCTCGACGGGCCGAGGCGGCGCCCTCCTCCTCCTCCTCCTGCTCCTCCTCCCCTCTTCCTCCTCCTCCCTCTCCTCCCTCCTCCTCCCCTCCTCCTCCTCCTCCTCCTCCTCCTCCTTCCTCCTCCTCCTCCCTCCCCCCTCCCTCCTCCTCCTCCTCCCCCTCCTCCTCTCTCCTCCTTCTCTCCTCCTCCCTCTCCTCCTCCTCCCTCCTCCTCCTCTCCTCCTCCTCCTTCTCCTCCTCCTCCTCCTCCTCCTCCTCCTCCTCCTCCATCTCCTCCTCCTCCCCAGGACTCGCCATGGGTCGGAGGCGACGACAGGGACGAATAACCCAGGTAGGTTCGCGTCGTGTCGACCGGCCGCGACACCGCCGCCGGCGTTCAACGTTGAACGTCGCCGGCGACAACAGAGACGGTCGATGTTGAACGATTTGTTGTTTCGGAAACGGCCGGTCGTTCAAGGTTGAACGATCTCCTCGGTGTCAGAAACCAGCGCCCGAGTCGGCACGACACGAGCCTGCCGTATGCACATTCGCTCCGGAGCGTCGCCGACGGCCGCTGGATACGTGTATGGACCTCCCTGGGGCTGTTCGCCCTCATCGTCGTCCCCCATGCAGTGGGGGAAGCGGGTCCTTCAGGAGGAAAAGAAACACACAGACACAAATAATCCTCGATTCCCCAGAAAATATGGGAAAATATGGGAAGTGGGGGGAAGACAGAAACCCAGAACATGTGGGAGGGGAATCTTTTTGTTTGTGTGTATTTATTTGTGTGTCCTGGGGCCCCGTCAGTCCTGAGGGAAAAGGGTCTCCAGGTTTTTCGCCGCGGTCAGGCGCGGGCCCCGGGATCCTGTCAGAAGACGGCTCGGGATGCAGAGCTCGTCCTGGGGGAAGGCCCCCCTGGGTCCAGGGCCCGCTTCCCTCGGGACCCGCCGCGGCGCGCTCCCCGCGCGCCAGGGAGGGGGCTCCAAGGGATCCGCGCGGCCCTTCCCGACGATTTGTGCTCATGCCGTGGTCTATTCGTCCAGTAGACTCGCCTGGCATCGCTCGGACGTGTGCACTTTTTTCTCGGCGAGGGCCATCGAGGAGCATCCTTGATCATTTCGCAAAAAAAACACGCACGAAACCGAAAAAAACACAGGGAATGGACGTCCGAGCGATGGCCAGTCCAGGGCCCGCTCCCCTCGGGACCCGCCGCGGCGCGCTCCGCGCGCCAGGGAGGGGCCCCAGCACGAGTCCAAGGATTTCCGCGCGGCCCTCCGACGGTTTGTGCGCATGCAGTGTTCTATTCGTCCAGAGCTCGCCAGAGCGAGGGTCTGCTGGCACTGTCTGGCGGGCCCGTCCCGAGCCTTGGCCGTTCTCCGGTTTCGCGGGATGTCTGCTATAGGGGGGGGAGCTCGTCGGCACGGCCAGACGCAGCTCTGATCCCAGGAGTGGTCCGGGAGCCGATCTTGGGCCAGTTGTTCTCATTCGCCATGCTACGAAAGTGTTTGTTTTCCATTCGCCGTTTTTTGTTCTTGTTTCAATCGCCGTCCTGTCTTGTTTTTTTTTTTGTGTGGGACCGATTTGAGCCATATGTTTCATTCGCCGTTTTTTGTTCTTTCCGCGGCGGCTGGGGTTGACGCTTGCCGCCGCGCCAGCACTGCAGCTGATGCGTCGCAGAGACAGCATGTTTCAGTTCGGTTTAGCGACGTCGTTTCCGTACAGCGCACAGCGCTCGCTGTTTTGGGGGGCGGGGTCGGTCAGAGAGCAGCGGGCGCTTTGTGCGTTCTTATGGCGTTTGGGCCAATCCTAGCGCAGACCTTTCTCTGTCACGGCATTGCAGTCACTTCGGCTGCATTGGGTTCGACTTGGTTGATTACATGAAAACTTGCAACGGGTGCACCTATGATCCCGTGTCGCGGGTTCACAGCCCCCCCACCGCCCCCGAAGCCAATGGGTTCACCCCCCCCACTGGATGGGTTACGCCCATGAGCCTCGCGCAGACCTCGCCAATGGGATGGCCCCCCTCTTCGGTCGTGGCCCTGTGGGCGTGGCGTTGTGGTCGGTACCAGTTCCCCCCCTCCCCCTGTGGGTATGGGGTGGTTCGTTGTCGTCGCCTTCTTCCGTCGGCCTTGGCGATGTCCCCCAGTGGGTATGGGGTGGTTCGTCGTCGTCGTCTTCTTCCGTCGGCCTTGGCGATGGCATCGGCTTCGGCGTCGTCGTCGTCGTCGTCGTCGTTGTCGGCGTCGTCGTCGTCGTCGTCGTCGTCGCCCCCCCGTTCCATCTTGGGGAGGTCTGTGGAACCCTGGGGGCCATCCAATCTTGGGGGGGCCTGTGCAGCCTCGGCCTGGGATCATATATGCGAAGCAAGGCCCAGGGGAAGATTCTGCGGAACGCTACAGTTGTACCCTCCGATGCCCCAGCCCCCGCACCACCCAGTGTCTGCCTGGAACCCCCCTCGAGGTCGCCCAAGTGCCCCCCCACAGGCCCCCAGATGCACCCCAAGAGGGCCCCGAAGAAAGTTTTGAGACGGCCACCCTCCTTGTTCATCATTCGCTCTGCTCGTTCATCCTGCTTCTCCCTCCCACGCTTTTTCGTGATCCCCTCTCCCTCCATCATCCCTCCGTTTCTACTTCGTCCCGTCAATTTGTTCCCTTCTTCCCTCTACCCACCCACCATCCCTCCTCATCCCTCAATATTTTCAATCCTTCTCCTTTCCTCCGCCTCCTCTCCATCCTCCGAGGGATGGTGGTAGGTAGGAAGGAAGCGGGAGGGAGGAAGGGGAAAGAGCGATGAAAGGTATGAAGGGAAGCGCTCTTGGAGGGAAGCAGGCCTGGGAGGCTGAGGAGGCAAAAAAGATGTAGGGACAGTGGCAGGAGCCCTTGTGCATAGCCAGAGGGCGGCGTGGTGGTGGACGATATGGAGGGGGAGGGAGGACGCGGACCTGGAGCAGGAGCAGGGCATTCGAATCTCCCCAAGCAGTCCAAGGTCCCAGCGGGTGTTGAAAGATTCGGCGAAAGTGTTGGCCGATTTCGGTGAGTGGCAGGGTTCCTAGGTTCCTAGGGTTCCTGGTTTCCGGGTTCGGCTTGCTGGTTCCAGGCCGACGTCGGTGGGCGTTGGGGTTATTGGGTTTCCGGGTTCCTGGAATTCTGGTTGATCTCTGTGATGTAGTGTGCGTGTAACAGATGTGCATGCGCCACTCGCCGCCGTTTGGTTTCTAGTGGTCCCCTCCCCTTTTCCCTAAGGCTAAACACGCATCAGCAATCAACATATCCTTATCGATCGGCTCACCATTGAACTCATTAGCCACTTCTCTATCGATTTCACGATTGACCTCACTATCGATCTTACTACCAATCTCACGCTCGAACCCATAGATTGCACGAGCGATCTCACGGGCGATCTCATTATCGATCTCTCTGAATCGACTCCACTATCGGTCTCACGATCGACCCCACGATCGTCCTCACCATCGACCTCAGTATCGGTCTCAGTGTATCCATATTGCGAATCTTCACGCCGTCAACTGGTCGGGGCTCTTCTCCAGTGTGCTCGACTTGTTTCTATGACGCCTCGGGTGGCTTCTCAGAGCTGCCGCCCGGCCGCCGCCCGTGGCCTTCCAGATGGGGCCCGAGCAGACGGGGTCGGAGGATCGCGCCGCTTCGCCGATGCATCGGCGATGCATCGGCGATGCGGCTCGATGTGGTGATGAGCCTGTTTATCACCACCACCACAAGTTGGATGGGGGAAGGAGGAGGAGGAGGAGGACGACGAAGAGGAGGAGGAGGAGGAGGAGGAGGAGGAGGAGGACCCCCCCCTCCAACTTATGGTGGTGGTGGTGGAAAACACGCCCATCATGTGGAGCCCAATTTTCTCCGCGCTGGCGTCACTGGTCCATCGCCGACGTCGCCGATGCATCGCGGATGCGGCGCGATCCTCCGAGCCCATCTACTCCGACTCCGACCCCATCCAGGAGGCCTCCAGTGTACACCCTTGTGGCCCCGGCCACATGCAAGGGCCCAGAGTGGCCCTGGCCAGACACGGCGGTGGTGTGTAAATGCCCTCTGCGTGCCCCGTGCCCGGCAGGGGTCAGCACGCAGTGCATCAAGCACCTCAAGGCTCGGCCCCGCCCCATGCGCACCTTGGGCGCCAGCCCCCCTATGGCCTTCCTTTCCGCAACGACCTTTCACTCCCTCCTCTCCTCCTCTTCCTATCCCTCCTTGCCTCCCTCCCCCCCTCTCTTCCCCCCACCTCCTTTCGCGCTTCCACCACCACTCCCAGCACCTCCCCCCTTCTCCACCTGCCTTGTTCCCCTCTCCTCCTCCTCCTCCTCCTCCTCCTCCTCCTCCTGCTCCCGATTCTATGGCGGCAACGGCAGCGACTCTGACTGCGACGCCGTCGATGGCGGCGGGAACGACGAGTCCAAGCCCTGACGATTCCGGCTCCGTGTCTGGCGGCGACGACGGCCTTGGTTTCGATTCTGAGTCCGTTGGCGACGGCGAGGACGACGCGACGTTTCTGATTCCGATCCCGCCGGCGACGTCAGCGATTGTGATGATTGCGATGATTCCAACACCGACGACTCCGCCTCTCGTCCTGACTCCGACAGCGGCGATGACGACGACGGCGTCTCCGACTCCGCCGACGGTGGCGGCAGAGACCACGGCGTCGGCGACGTCGACGGCTTCGCCGACAACGGCGACAGCGGGTGCGGTGACCACGCTGGCGCGCGGCGCCAGAGCCTGGACCTCTTCACGCTGCGACACAGCTGGACGGCGCTGCTCAACCTGGCGGGGGCCTCGGCCTGGGCCCGCGCCGCTGCACGGGGGCGTAGCAGCTGCGTGCCTCGATTCGCGCGACGTTGCGTTCCTTGGGTTTGTGTTCGGTATCGCGTTCGGTGTCGGTTTCGCTGTCCTGTCGGTTCGTTTTCGCTTCTGGCCCTACCCCTCTCGCCCTCCCCTCCCTCTGCTTGGATGGACTCCAGCGGCAGGACGGATCTGTGCGTGCGTGTGTAAGCCGCCTCTGGAGTAGGAGAGGTGTGAGGCGGCGCAGCACAGCGGATGTGTGAGGCGTCCCAGAGGAGGAGAAGGAGGAGGAGGAGGAGGAGGAAAAAGGGGAGGAGGAGGAGGAAAGTGGAGGAGGAGGAGGAGGAGGAAGAGGAGGATCAGGAGCAGGATGAGGAGGAGGAGGAGGAGGAGAAGAGTGGAGGAGGAGGAGGAGGAGGAGGAAGATGAGGAGGCGGAGGAGGAGGAGGAGGAGGCGGAGAAGCAGGAGCAGGAGGAGGAGGAGGAGGAGGACTCAGAGGAGCGTGAATCATTGATATTGATAGGGTTCAAGATTTCCAGGTTTTCCTGTTCTTCCGCGCGGGCTCCAGGGACGAATGGTCGAGCGCATTCCGTCGCGCAGGTTCTTGGCGTGATGTGCGCGGTGCATTTTTCGCGCATCGGAGCGGCCTCTGAGATTCCACGCTGTATGCTGTGTTGCTCTTGGGGGGTCCGCGGGTCGTCGCCGTTGCCGTGGCGCTGTTTTCGAGGTAACCCCTTCGAGTGCCGTTCGCGGGCGCAACGCGCGGCGCGCGCTGCGCCCAATCGCGCGGCGCGGTGCGTGAATGAGCCGGCCGCGCCCGTCGGACCGCCCTGAAAAGATTACTGGATTGCAGAATGTTTCAGAAAACGCTTCCCTCTGCTTGTTGGCGCAAGCGGTTCAGGAATTTTTCAGAAAGGAGCCCAGACATTTCAACACAACAAAAAAAACAAACGTTTTGAGGGGTGAAGCGCGCCCGCCACGCAGGGCATCTGAAGAATTCTGAAATCCTGAATTTTACAAAATAGATTTCGGCATTTTTTAAAATCGACCCCGGAATTTGTCAACATCGATTCTGGTAGATGTCAAGAAGTAGGTTGGACATTTTCAAAAACGTCCCGCGATTTCTTCTAATTTACCCCCCGAGAATTTTCCAGAGTCCCGCGTGATTTGCCTTACCAGGTCTTTTTGTAAATGCGCCGAGGCGCGCGGTGCGCGGTGGCGGGCGATGGGGCGGTGCGCGCCACCTTCCCCCCCCCCCGCGCTCGGCAACGAGAAGGGGGATCAACAAGTGCCAGAAAGCCCCCTGCGGGCGACCACTCGATTGCGAATGGGTGACCGACCAGCGGCGCCAGCCAGAGTCGACAATACTCGACGCAAAGCGCACCCCGCGCGAAGAGGAGGAGGCGGAGGAGGAGGAGGAGGAGGACGAGGAGGAGGAGGAGGAGGAGGAAAAAAAGGAAGAACAGGAGGAGGAGGAGGAGGAGGAGGACGAGGAGACGAGGACGAGTGCAAGGAGGAAGGTGCGTCGATCCGAGCGGATCATCGTCGAGGTGACGAGAACAAAAAGGGGGGGAGGGAGGAGGAGCAGGAGCCTCCTGTGGCCTCCTGTGTGCGTGCCCTTTTTCTCATCTTCTCTCTCTCCTCATCCACTGCCCTGTTTGCGCGCCCAGGTATTAGATCTTACGTTTCTCAGGTTGTGCGTTATGTGTTGGGTCTTTGGCCATTCCGTTCTGAACACAGAAACACCTTATAGCCCTCCGCCTCATGTAGAAAAAAGGGGGGAGAGAGAGAAAGGGAGAGAGGGAACCACATTTTGGGCTGAAGTGTAGTCGCTTCGCGTTCGCACCAGCCCATCCATAAGCGAAGTCCAGAAGAGTTACCATGACCAGGGATGCGAAGTATGACGCAGTGGACAAACGGGTTGGATAAGACGTCGTACCCCAAGATGGAGACGGATGAGGATGGAGGAGGAATCGGAGGAGGAGCAAGAGGAGGAGGAGTAGGAGTAGGAGTAGGAGTAGGAGTAGGAGTAGGAGTCAAGCTAGCCAGCTCGAGCGAGTCAAACATGGCATGCCCAGTCCCACCCGCCCTCCCACAACATAAAAAGCAAAGCTGGGACAATTGGGGGCCGAAGTCACACCGGCCAGCCGGTTTGGTACAGCTGATGCGGCCGCGATGGCGGCTGCCGACGGGAACTGGCGAGCGCGTGTTGAATGCCGCGCACGCATTGCCAGACGAGTCGAGAATGGCCCGGTACACCGCAGGAAGCCAGAGGTGGCCGGAGGAAGCCCGACGGTCTGACAGGACACCCCAAAGCATTTTTGTGAAAAAGCATTGGGTTTTTGATGTTTTTATGTTGAAATGCTTGCAAACACACGGTGTTCGGTAGGATTCTGACATGAACGCGCGAGTGTGCTCTTTGTGGTATTTTTTGCACAGGATTCGCGGCCTGGGTGCATGACAGAGCATCGCGAGTGCACCGCGCGATGACGTGAAATCGCTGGATTTGACCGAATTCTTAAGATTCCTATGGTTTTCCTATGATTTCAGCAAGAGAGCCCGGGCGGGAAATTTGTACAATTTTTGTGAAAAAGCATTGGGTTTTTGATGTTTTTATGTTGAAATGCTTGCAAACACACGGTGTTCGGTAGGATTCTGACATGAACGCGCGCGTGTGCTCTTTGTGGTATTTTTTGCAATGGATTATCGCCGTGGACGACAGGACGTCCATGTCGAGAGGAAAAAATAAGAAAAATGTTGATTTTGTATTGTTTTTTTACAGGTTAGGATGGGACCACCCGGATGCGGCCCCTATCTGCCGGCCTGAGGGGGGAGTAGGAGTATATTCTAATAAGGAATAAGGATAGGAGTAGGAGTAGGAGTCAAGCTAGCCAGCTCGAGCGAGTCAAGCATGGCATGCCCAGTCCCACCCGCCCTCCCACAACATAAGAAGCAAAGCTGGCACAACTGGGGGCCGAAGTCACACCGGCCAGCCGGTTTGGTACAGCTGATGCGGCCGCGATGGCGGTTGCCGACGGGAACTGGCGAGCGCGTGTTGAACGCCGCGCACGCATTGCCAGACGAGTCGAGAATGGCCCGGTACACCGCAGGAAGCCAGAGGTGGCCGTGTCGAGAACGGCCCGGTAAGCCGGGTCCCATTCCTGCCATGCATTTTGCGACGTGGACGACAGGACGTCCATGCGACGGTGCCAATGACGGCGACGACTCTAGAAGGATTTGAGCATGCGCTCGCGGCGACGCGCGCGCATGTCGCCCGCGTGGTATTTTTTGCACAGGATTCGCGGCCTGGGTGCATGACAGAGCATCGCGAGTGCACCGCGCGATGACGTGAAATCGCTGGATTTGACCGAATTCTTAAGATTCCTATGGTTTTCCTATGATTTCAGCAAGAGAGCCCGGGCGGGAAATTTGTAGATTTTTTGTGAAAAAAACATTGGGTTTTTGATGTTTTTATGTTGAAATGCTTGCAAACACACGGTGTCGGTAGGATTCTGACATGAACGCGCGCGTGTGCTCTTTGTGGTATTTTTTGCAATGGATTATCGCCGTGGACGACAGGACGTCCATGTCGAGAGGAAAAAAAGAAAAATGTTGATTTTGTATTGTTTTTTTACAGGTTAGGATGGGACCACCCGGATGGGCCCCCTATCTGCCGGCCTGAGGGGGAAGTAGAAGTATATTCTAATAAGGAATAAGGAGTAGGAGTAGGAGTAGGAGTCAAGCTAGCCAGCTCGAGCGATTCAAACATGGCATGCCCAGTCCCACCCGCCCTCCCACAACATAAGAAGCAAAGCTGGCACAACTGGGGGCCGAAGTCACACCGGCCAGCCGGTTTGGTACAGCTGATGCGGCCGCGATGGCGGTTGCCGACGGGAACTGGCGAGCGCGTGTTGAATGCCGCGCACGCATTGCCAGACGAGTCGAGAATGGCCCGGTACACCGCAGGAAGCCAGAGGTGGCCGGAGGAAGCCCGACGGTCTGACAGGACACCCCAAAGCATTTTTGTGAAAAAGCATTGGGTTTTTGATGTTTTTATGTTGAAATGCTTGCAAACACACGGTGTTCGGTAGGATTCTGACATGAACGCGCGAGTGTGCTCTTTGTGGTATTTTTTGCACAGGATTCGCGGCCTGGGTGCATGACAGAGCATCGCGAGTGCACCGCGCGATGACGTGAAATCGCTGGATTCGACCGAATTCTTAAGATTCCTATGGTTTTCCTATGATTTCAGCAAGAGAGCCCGGGCGGGAAATTTGTACAATTTTTGTGAAAAAAACATTGGGTTTTTGATGTTTTTATGTTGAAATGCTTGCAAACACAGGGTGTTCGGTAGGATTCTGACATGAACGCGCGCGTGTGCTCTTT
The DNA here is from genome assembly GCA_963575745.1 of Prorocentrum cordatum. Lineage (NCBI taxonomy): Eukaryota > Dinophyceae > Prorocentrales > Prorocentraceae > Prorocentrum > Prorocentrum cordatum. The sequence goes on from CAUYUJ010021159.1 coordinate 356,723, forward strand.
GTGGTATTTTTTGCAATGGATTATCGCCGTGGACGACAGGACGTCCATGTCGAGAGGAAAAATAAGAAAATGTTGATTTTGTATTGTTTTTTACAGGTTAGGATGGGACCACCCGGATGCGGCCCCTATCGGCCGGCCTGAGGGGGGAGTAGGAGTATATTCTAATAAGGAATAAGGATAGGAGTCAAGCTAGCCAGCTCGAGCGAGTCAAGCATGGCATGCCCAGTCCCACCCGCCCTCCCACAACATAAGAAGCAAAGCTGGCACAACTGGGGGCCGAAGTCACACCGGCCAGCCGGTTTGGTACAGCTGATGCGGCCGCGATGGCGGTTGCCGACGGGAACTGGCGAGCGCGTGTTGAATGCCGCGCACGCATTGCCAGACGAGTCGAGAATGGCCCGGTACACCGCAGGAAGCCAGAGGTGGCCGGAGGAAGCCCGACGGTCTGACAGGACACCCCAAAGCATTTTTGTGAAAAAGCATTGGGTTTTTGATGTTTTTATGTTGAAATGCTTGCAAACACACGGTGTTCGGTAGGATTCTGACATGAACGCGCGAGTGTGCTCTTTGTGGTATTTTTTGCACAGGATTCGCGGCCTGGGTGCATGACAGAGCATCGCGAGTGCACCGCGCGATGACGTGAAATCGCTGGATTTGACAGAATTCTTAAGATTCCTATGGTTTTCCTATGATTTCAGCAAGAGAGCCCGGGCGGGAAATTTGTACAATTTTTGTGAAAAGCATTTGGTTTTTGATGTTTTTATGTTGAAATGCTTGCAAACACACGGTGTTCGGTAGGATTCTGACATGAACGCGCGCGTGTGCTCTTTGTGGTATTTTTTGCAATGGATTATCGCCGTGGACGACAGGACGTCCATGTCGAGAGGAAAAAATAAGAAAAATTATGATTTTGTATTGTTTTTTACAGGTTAGGATGGGACCACCCGGATGCGGCCCCTATCGGCCGGCCTGAGGGGGGAGTAGGAGTATATTCTAATAAGGAATAAGGATAAGAGTAGGAGTAGGAGTCAAGCTAGCCAGCTCGAGCGAGTAAGCATGGCATGCCCAGTCCCACCCGCCCTCCCACAACATAAGAAGCAAAGCTGGCACAACTGGGGGCCGAAGTCACACCGGCCAGCCGGTTTGGTACAGCTGATGCGGCCGCGATGGCGGTTGCCGACGGGAACTGGCGAGCGCGTGTGGAATGCCGCGCGCGCATTGCCAGACGAGTCGAGAATGGCCCGGTACACCGCAGGAAGCCAGAGGTGGCCGGAGGAAGCCCGACGGTCTGACAGGACACCCCAAAGCATTTTTGTGAAAACGCATTGGGTTTTTTATGTTTTTATGTTGAAATGCTTGCAAAAACACGGTATTCGGTAGGATTCTGACATGAACGCGCGAGTGTGCTCTTTGTAGTATTTGTTGCACAGGATTCGCGGCCTGGGTGCATGACAGAGCATCGCGAGTGCACCGCGCGATGACGTGAAATCGCTGGATTTTACAGAATTCTTAAGATTCCTATGGTTTTCCTATGATTTCAGCAAGAGAGCCCGGGCGGGAAATTTGTACAATTTTTGTGAAAAAGCATTGGGTTTTTGATGTGTTTATGTTGAAATGCTTGCAAACACACGGTGTTCGGTAGGATTCTGACATGAACGCGCGCGTGTGCTCTTTGTGGTATTTTTTGCAATGGGTTATCGCCGTGGACGACAGGACGTCCATGTCGAGAGGAAAAAATAAGAAAAATGTTGAGGTTGTATTGTTTTTTAAAGGTTAGGATGGGACCACCCGGATGCGCCCGCTATCTGCCGGCCTGAGGGGGGAGTAGGAGTATATTCTAATAAGGAATAAGGATCGGTGGAGGAGGAGGGGGAGGGAGTGAGGAGGAGGCAGGAGGAGGAGGAGGGAGGAGGAGGAGGAGGAGGAAGAGGAAGAGGAGGAGGAGGAGGAGTGGAGGAGGAGGAAGCAGGAGGAGGAAGGAGGGGGAGAGGAGGAGAGGAGGAGGAGGAGGAGGAGGAGGGGAGGGAGGAGGATATGGAGGAGATGTAGGAGGAGACGGAGGAGGGGGAGGTGGAGGAGGAGTGAGGAGGAAGTGGAGGAGGTGGAGGAGGAGGGGGAGGAGGAGGAGGAGGAGGGAGGATGCGAGGAGGAGGAGGATGGTGGAGGAGGAGGAGGAGGGGTGGAGGAGGAGGAGGTGGTATGAAGGACGGAGGAGGTGAGCCTAGGAGGGTGGCCGGAGGAGAGGAGGAGGAGGAGCAGGATAGGAGAGGTGGAGGAGGAGGGAGGAGGAGGAGGAGGTGGAGGAGGAGCGAGGAGGAGGTGGAGGAGGAAGAGGAGGAGGAAGAGGAGGAGGAGGAGGTGGAGGAGGAGGGAGGAGGAGGAGAGGAGGAGGGGGAGGTGGAGGGGAGGAGGAGGAGGTGGAGAGGAGGAGCAGGAGGAGGAGGAGGAGGAGGAGGAGGAAGAGGAAGAGGAGGAGGAGGAGGAGGAGGAGGAGGAGAAGCCTTCTCGGAAGCCGCCCGCCCTCACGGCAGCTCCGCCCCTTCGGCCTTCTCCCAGGGCAGCCCTCCCCTCGCGCCAAACCCCCCCTTGTGGGGCTTCCGCCGCCCTGCGCGTCGGAGGGCCAGGACGACACACACAGACCGCCCGGCGCTCGCCGCTCGTGGGGCCCTTCGAGTCGTCGCAGTCAGTTCGTAGAGTGCCAGACTGCATGGGTTATCGACGAGGAAGAAACATAATCATAATAATAATAATAAGAATAATATTAATAATAATAATAATCATCATCATAATAATAGTAATAATAATAATACTAATAATGATGATGATGATAATAATAATAATAATCATAATCATAATCATAATCATAATCATAATCATAATCATCATAATCATAATCATAATAATCATAATAATCATAATAATACGAAGAAGACAAACATGACAGGGCCCAGGCATAAACGTTCGGAGTCCTGCGCTGGGCCCCCCTGGCGTCGCCGCCGGCGCCGCCCCTGGCGCGCTCCGCGCGCCAGGACGGGGGGGCCCAGTGCACATCCCAGAAGTCCGCGAGGACCTGAAGTCTATATGTGCTCCTGTCGTGCTTGTCTCTCTCTGGGCCTGCCTTCTCCGTGGGCTGCCCGTGCCGCACCTCGCTGTGCCCACGCGTCCCGCTGGATGCTCGGCCCGCCCGCTCGTTGCGTTGCACCTTCGGGGGACCTCGCCTGTCCCTGAACTTGGTGTCTTCCTCTCCTGCCCGACGCGGGCTCCAGGCGGACTCGACGCGGATGTGGCGTGGACTCGACGCGGCTTCGACATGGCTTCAGACGCGGATCCGACGCGGATCCGACATGGCTTCGGCACGGACTCGACGCGGATGGGGCCGCGACGGGACGGACACGGCGCTCGTGGGGCCCTCGCCGCGCTGCCGACCCGCGCAGGCCGAGCCGCCCCCCGCCACGCGGCGCGCGGTGGCCACGCCGCAGCACCACGGCCGCGCCCCGGTGCCCCTCGGCAGCCCCGCGGCAGGCGGGCCGGGCGGGCCGCGCCGCTCCGGCCCTGCGCGGGCGCGGCGCGAGCCCTTCGATTGCACGTGAAGGTGGCCCTTCGCCGGAGGGACCTTTGGAGCGGGCCCAATGTCGGGGGTGGACAGAACCCCCAACAGTGACACGTCGATTAGTGAATTGTCCGTTTTCGGTTCTCGAGAGGGCGCCGTGGCCGTTATTTTCCAGGCTTGCGCCTGCCAGGTTTGGGCCTCAGGTCGTTTTCACTAAACCACGTTTTACTAAAGGGGGGTCTGTCCATCCCCGACAATGGGGTCCTCCGATCGCCGAGTGCGATGCGATAGTAGCGTCTTGCGCGCTTGGGTTTTTCCCCCCCCGCCGTCCCCCCAAAGCCGCGCGCCAAAGGTCACTCTTACCTAGGGTCACTCGTCACTCTTGCGTGTAGTCGAGTCCTCCGAAGAAGTTGAATCAGTACAAGCATCAAATGTTGGTGCTCCGCGCGGATTTATTTCTCGGATCCGCGCTGGGCCCCCCGGGCGGAGTCTTTCCTGGCGCCGCGCTCCCCGCGCGCCAGGGAGGGGGTCCGGCGCGGATCCAAGAACTCCGCGCGGAGCGCCAACAGTTGATGTTCATGGCGCCTTGTTGTTCTTCTCTCCTGCTCGCGGCGGGAGGGGGGAGCAGCACGGCGCGGCTCCCAGAGATCCGCGCAGAGCGCCGGCCGTTGATGCTCATGGCGCTGCTTCTTCTTCTTCTTCTTCTTCTCGTCGCGCCGTGGGCCGCAGGGCGGGAGGCTTCTTGTTGCAGCCCTCGGCCCCTGGGGCCCCTCGCGGGCCCCCCAATTGCCATCTCCAGGAGCGGCTCGGGAGGAGCAGGCGGGCCCGGTGGGAGGGGCCGAGGCCTCGAGAGGCCCACGCCCGGAGCAGCTCGTGGCGTCGGCGAGCCACGCAGGCACTCAAAGGGCGAAGAACGGTATAAAATATGTTTTTTCGCTGTCGGGGGCGCCTGTCCCTGGGCGGCTGGACAGTTTATGTTATACCGTTCTTCGCTCGCTGAGTTACAGGGTCAGTGGGGGAGAAAGCACGCACACACACAGACAGACACCACAGATGGGAAAAAGTATGGGAAGTGGGGGGGGGGGGCGAGGAACACCCAGGAGATCTGGGAACGTATGGGGAATCCTGTGATTGGTGCCTCTTTATCTGTGTGTCCCAGGGCCCCTTCACAGGGGGGCGGTGGTCAGGTCCACGCGGGCGCGGCGCGAGGCTCAGGGTGCGGCCGAGACGCCAGTGGGCTGGAACGACCAGGGCGTCAGCAAGTGCGTGGCACCCCGCAGATGCGTACGAGAGTGAGGGGGCGGTGGGGACGTCGGCAGTCTGCGAGCCTCTGAAGAAGCTCGGCGCAGGCGCCAAAGTTTCACGAATCATGCAACGAGCCCGCCGCAGGCGTAGATGGTTTCTTCAAACCAATGTGGATGGGTCGCGGGTGGGTCCCGGGGTGCGTCGCGGGTGGGTCGCGGGTGGTTCGCGGGTGGGTCGCGGGTGGGTCGCAAATGGGTCGCGAGTGGGTCGCGGGTGGGTCGCGGAAAGGTCGTGGGTGGGGTCGCAGGGTGGGTCGCGGGTGGGTCGCGGGTTTGGCCGTGGGTGGGTCGCCGGGTGGGTCGCGGGGTGGGTCGCGGGGTGGGTCGCGGGGTGGGTCGCGGGATGGGTCGCGGGTGGGTCGCGAGGGGGACGACGACAACGACAACAACAAGACCAACAACAGCAACAGCAGCAGCAGCAACAACAACACCAACAACAATTGAAACAAGCAGCATCCCCACCATGTATTCTCCCTTCAGCCACGCGCCCAGGGACAATGAATGACCGTTCGGCCCCCTCATTGTGACAATACAAGAACCCCTGACCCTTGTCAGAGTGAGGGGGCCGAACGGTCATTCATTGTCCATGGGCGCGTGGCTGAAGTGAGAATGCGTGGTGGGAATGCTGCTTGTTGCGTTGTTGATGCTGCTGCTGCTGCTGCTGCTGTTGTTGTTGTTGTTGTTGTTGTTGTTGTTGTTGTTGTTGTTGTTGTTGTTGTTGTTGTTGTCGTTGTTGTTGTTGGTGGTGGTGGTGGTGGTGGTGGTGTTGTCGTTGTTGTTGTTGTTGTTGTTGTTGCTGTTGTTATTGGTGTTGTTGTTAATGTTCTTGTCGTCGTTGTTGTTGTTGTGGTTGTCGTTGTTGTTGTTGTGTTTGGTTGTTTGTTTGTTTGTTCGTTTGTGTGTTTGGTTGTAGTTAGTTAGTTCGTTTGTTTGTTTGTTTGTTTCTTCGAGTGTGTGTGTGTGTGTTTGTGTGTTTGTTTGTTTGTTTGTTGTTGTCGTCCCCCTCGCGACCCACCCGCGACCCACCCCGCGAGCCACCCCGCGAGCCACCCCGCGACCCACCCGCGACCCACCCCGCGACCCACTCGCGACCCACCCGCGACCCACCCGCGACCCACCCGCGACGCACCCCGGGACCCACCCGCGACCCACCCGCGACCAACCCGCGACGGATCCACATGGGTTGGAAGAAAACATCTGCGCGTGCGGCTGGCTCTTTGTACGCAGCACCCCGCAACTGCGGATAAGAGTGAGGGGGCGGGCGCGGGCGACGCGGGCGTCAAGCCGGCGGACCTCGTAGCCCTCACCTTCCCTGTCGATGGCGCTCTCCTCCTCCTCCTCCTCCTGCTCCTCCTCCTCCTCTTCCTCGTCCGCGTCATCGTCCTCATCGTCGTCGTCGTCGTCGTCGTCAGCCTCGTCCTCCTCCAACTCCTCCTCCTCCCTCCTTTTCTTTCTCCTCCTCCTCCTCCTCCTCCTCCTCCTCCTCTTCCTCCCCCATTCCGATCCTCCCCCCTCATCCTTTCCGTCGTCGTCGTCGGCCTCCTCCTCCTCCCCCTCCCCTTCCTCCTTTCTCGTCGTCCCCCTCCGTCCCCCCCTCCTTTTCCGCCTCGCCCTCGTCGTCGGCCTCCTCTTCATCCTCGTACTCGTCGTCTTCGTCGTCGTCTTCCTCCTGCTCCTCGCCCTGGTCCTCCTCCCCTCCTCCGCGGAGCGCGCGCGCGCCGGAGGGGTGGGTCGCGGGCTTGTTCAGTGAACGTAGTTTGGGTCGCGGGTGGGTCGCGGGCTCTCAACCTCCACCTGGAAGGTATTCAAAAACAGCCCGCCGCAGGCGCCGAACATTTTGATTTGTGCACTGAACGCGGTTTGGGTCGCGGGTGGGTCGCAGGTTGTCCACTTGGAGCGAATGCAAATGAAGCCCGCCGCAGGCGCCGAAAATTTTTGGTGGGTCGCGGGGTGGGTCGCGGGTAAGTCGCGGGTGGGTCGCGGCGGGTCGCAGGTGGGTCGCGGGCGCGGTTTGGGTCGCGGGTGGGTCGCAGGTTCTCCACCTGGAACGAATGCAACAGAAACCCGCCGCAGGCGCGGGTGGGTTGCGGGTGGATCGCGGTGGGTCGCGGGTGGGTCGCGGGTGGGTCGCGGGTGGGTCGTGGGGTGGTTCGCGGATGGGTCGCGGGTGGGTCGCGGGTGGGTCGCGGGTGGGTCGCCGGGGGGGTCTCGGGTTGGGTCGCGGGCGGGTCGCGGGCTGGGTCGCGGGTGGGTCGCGGGTGGGTCGCGGGTGGGTCGCGGGGTGGGTCGGGGGGGGGGGTCGCGGGGTGGGTCGCTGGTGGGTCGTGGTGTGGGTCGCGGGGTGGGTCGCGGGTGGGTCGCGGAGCGGGTCGCGGTTGGGACGACGACGACAACAAACAACCTAACAACAAACAACAAACAACAATAACAACAGCAACAACAACAGCAGCAATATCAACAACAACACCACCACCACCAACAACAACAACAATTACAACAACAGCAACAACACTCATTTTCAGACTGTTCGTTCTCATCTGCTCGAGTGTCCAATAACGCGTATTTCCCAAACCCTGGATACCCGCCCTCTCCGTCTTCGATCGAACCCCTTTTGGGGGATATACCTTTCTTCCCTGCAGGCCGGGCCCCGACAAGCGGCGGGGCGGCCGCGGACCGTCGGCCTGGCCAGCAGCAGCGCTGATCGGCGGGGCGGCCGCGGAACGTCGACCCGACCCCAAGAGGGACGGACAGGGGACCGACCACGATGACGACGACGACGACGCCGACGACGACGTCGACGACGACGACGACGACGACGACGGCGACGACGACGACGACGGCGACGACGACGAGCGAAAGCGATAGCGAAAGAGAGCGACAGCAGGGCCACAAGGACACGAAGTAGGCCACGAAGGGCGAGGAAGTCTCGGGCGGGAGCGGGGTTCCTGGCTAAATTGTGAGGAAGTCTCAGGCGGGAGCCGCTGTTGTTGTAAACCGGGGGCCAACGAAGCAGTTTGACTTGGAAGAACTTCCCTGATAAAAAACAGGGTGCGAACCCCAGGAAGGGCACTTCAATCGAAAAATCAATGTGCACTGGACGGGGGGGATCAACAATAATTATTATTCAGAAATGAGAGTTCACCAGCAACACCCATCATTTTCAGACTGTTCGTTCTCATCTGCTCGAGTGTCCAATAACGCGTATTTCCCAAACCCTGGATACCCGCCCTCTCCGTCCTCGATCGAACCCCTTTTGGGGGGTATACCTTTCTTCCCTGCAGGCCGGGCCCTGGCAAGCGGCGGGGCGGCCGCGGACCGTCGGCCTGGCCAGCGGCAGCGCTGATCGGCGGGGCGGCCGCGGACCGTCGATCCGACACCCAGAGGGACGAACAGGGGACCGACCACGACGAGGACGACGACGACGACGTCGACGACGACGGCGACGACGACGACGACGGCGACGACGACGACGAACGAAAGCGATAGCGAGAGAGAGAACGACAGCAGGGCCACGAAGGACACGAAGTAGGCCACGAACGGCGACAGCGGGGACACGAAGAGAATGCGTATGGGGCAACGAAGAGCACGAACGATCGGGGACCACGAAGGGCAGATAATGCGGGGCCACAGAAGGCAACGATGGGGCCACTGAAGGTAGCAACTGGGCCACGTAGGACAGTGAAGGAGGCCACACACGGCGACAGCGGGGCCACGAAGGGCATGCACACGGGGCCCAAACCGGCGCAAACGAGCGGGGCCACGAAATGCGTACGTACATTGGGCCGCGGAGGGCAAGAACGGGGCCACTGAGGGCAGCAACGGGGCCACGAAGGGCAGCGAAATGGCCACGAAGGGTGACAGCGGGGCCACGACGGGCATGCAAATGGGGCAACCCCGGGCGCGAACGAGCGGGGGCCACGAAAAGCATACATGATGGGGCCACGAAGGGCGGCGAGGGGGCCACGAAGGGCTGCAACGGGGCCACGAAGGGCAACGAGGGGGCCACGAAGGGCTGCAACGGGGCCACGAAGGGCTGCGACGGGGCCACAAAGGGCAGCGGGGGGGCCACGAATGGTTGCAACGGGGCCACGAAGGGCAACGAGGGGGCCACGAAGGGCTGCAACGGGGCCACGAAGGGCTGCGACGGGGCCGCGGAGGGTTGCAACGGGGCCACGAAACAAAACGAAGGGGCCACGAAGGGCTGCAATGGGGCCACGAAGGGCAGCGAGATTCCGATTCCTATGTAATCTGTTAGGGAATCATCAGCGTGAGCGCGACTCCTGGGTGCCTGGGTGTCGGGAGCGCGGCGCTTGAGCAAATTGCAAGAAAGTCCAACGCAAGGGCGCTATTTTAGAATGAGTTGCAAGCAAGTCTCCAGCGAGAGCGCGACTCCAGAGCGCCGGGGGAGCGATTCCTGAAGAAGTTGTACGGCAAGCGAGAGCGCGATTCCTGAATAAAACGCGAGGAAGTCTCGGGCGGGAGCTGGGGTCCTGGCTAAATTGTGAGGAAGTCTCAGGCGGGAGCCGTTGTTGTTGTTGTTGTTGTTGTTGTTGTTGTTGTTGTTGTTGTTGTTGTTGTTGTAAACCGGGGGCCAACGAAGCAGTTTGACCTTCAAGACTTCCCCTGATAAGAATAAAGGTTGCGAGCCCCGGGAAGGGCACTTCAATCGAAAAAACAGAGTGCACCAGACGGGGGGACCAACAATAATTCTTCAGAAATTCGAATGCAACAATAACAACAATAATCCGCATCGCGGAATTCCAGTTCAGCCACGCACCCAGGGACAGTGAATGACCGTTCGGTTCAGCCCCCTCACTTTGATAATTTGTGGACTTTGGCGCTGCGCGGGCTTCTCCAGAGTTTAGCAGACTGCCGACGTCCCCACCGCCCCCTCACTTTCATCCGTATCTGCGGGGTGCTACGTAGCATAATATTCGTGGCCTAACTCAGGACCTCGGTTTTTAGGGTTATCCCCGAGCATGTATGCGGGTGGTCTCGTCTGAGGCATCTGCAGGAAGGACCCCCTATCCCTGATGCGCTCGGCCCTCCCAATGGAGGACCCCTTCTTAAGTGTTTAGGGTTTACTTGCATTGGTCGTCAGTATCGCCGGGTGTGCGCGGCGCTGCCGTCCCGCAGGCCTTCCCGCGGCTCGGGCCGCGGCCGGAGAACCGATCGGCTCGTGAACGACGGGGGGGCGACTGACTGCACGCTGAAATCCACCCACTCAGGGTAGGTTCGCGCCGCGTCGACGCGAGGGCCACCCCAGCGTGGGCGGTCAAGAGTGGACGCCGCCAGTGGCCCAGAGCCGACCGCACCGAGCGGCCTGCGCTGCTGGAGAGCAGCGCTCGGCCTGGGCTGAGCAGCCCACGCGGCGTGAGCACCGAAGCCGCCGCGACGCGAGCCTGCACCTGACGGGGCTGCCCGCGGCCCCATTCCGTCCGGCCCGATCCCCGAGCGCGTCCGCTGGTCCGGCACGAACCGGCTCCTCCGCTCTCCGGCCCGCTCCCACGCGAGTCGATCCGCTCCCGCGCGAGTCGATCCCACGCGAGTCGATCGGGGCCGAGCCCGAGTCTGTCCGCTGCCACGCGAGTCGAGCCCGGGGTCCGGCGCCGCCGCCGTGCGGGCGTGGTGAGCCTGCCGCTCCCGCTCCCGCCCTGTTGCACAGGGCGTTGGGCACGTCATCGCACCGCACGCCTCGCCACGCTCGGGGGCGGCAGAGAGGGGGGTGGTGACTAGGGGGTGGGGGGGATACCATGGCGTGGGCCATGATAGTTCCCCAGATCTCTTGGCGCCTCTTCTTGTTTCATTGCCTCCCCGGGCCCCCCCCCTCGGGGGGGGGGGGCGGGGAGGCAATGAGTTGCGCCCCTCCCCCCCTCTTGGATCCCCCCTCGTGGCCGCCCCCGACATGCACAATCGCATCTCGGAGGCCACGGCCTCGCTCGCCTGGCCTCAGGCAGGCCCGGGCTGCCGTCCGCACGGGTGGTGGTTTGTTCGTCCGTCCCGTTTCGCGATTCGGCCCAGTTCAGACAAAAGAATTTGCTGGTCAAGAATTTTTCTTGGCCCCGAGGTTCGCTGGGGACGAGGAGATGGATCTTGTGGCGATGCCGTGTCGGCACCAGCGTCTTCCACACCGCAGCCGCTGTTCTGGTCTTGATGCCATATGTGTGGGCTGAGGACCGAAGAAGAACCAAAGACACGGACATGAACTGTTGGAACCGATCCAAGACATCCGCGCGGACCTACGAGAGTGTATGTTTGTGTCGCAGTCCTCCTGGTGTCATGCTTGTGTGGGTGTGTGGGCTGGAGATTCGTTTTCGTGTTCGCCACCTGCAACGTACAGCCCAGCTGTCGTCTGCATTCGGCGCACGCTGGGAGCCCTGCCCTTCGCATGTGTCCAGAACGGTGGATAATCATTCTACGCAGTGCCACTGGCAGGTCATCGCCGACGGCTTTAACCCGCTGGCCCGTCGGAGGAATAAGCGTGTGTGTGTGTGCATTTGTGAGTGTGTGCATGTGTGTGTGCGGGCTGCGAGGGAGCTGCCTACCTCGGGGCTTCTTGCGTTAGCCTCCTCTCCTTCGCCTCTCCCTGCCCATCCCTCTCCCCTGCTGGGCTTCTGCTCTGGGCGCTTGGTGGGCCCTGGAAACGACAGGGCCGTTTTTTTACCGGTTCCGTTTTGCCGTTTTTGTTGCCGGTTCCGACGCCGCTTTTTTACCGGTGTCGTCGCCGTTTTTGACCGGTTCCGGCTCCGGTTCCAATCCTGGAGCCGTTTTTTGCCGTTTCCAGTCGCCGTTTTTTTGCCGTTTCCATTTTCAAGGGACATTTTTTCCCAACCATCCTGTGGTGTTGGGTCCTCGTTTTGAAGAGACAGCGCCCCGCGTCCCACCTCCTCCTCCTCTCTCCTCCCCCTCCTCCCTCCTCCCATCATCATCATCATCATCATCATCATCATCATCATCATCATCATCATCATCATCATCATCATCATCATCATCATCATCATCATCATCATCATCATCATCATCATCATCATCATCATCATCATCATCATCATCATCATCATCATCATCATCATCATCATCATCATCATCATCGTCATTGTCATCGTCGTCATCGTCATCGTCATCACCCACTTCGGCACACCCCTCACACGTTTCGTGGCCCCATAGGGAGCTCCACCGAAGGCCCCAGGCTGCCGTCCGCATGCGTCCCGCACACCCATTTCGGCACACCCCTCACACGTTTCGTGGCCCCACAGGGAGCTCCACCGAAGGCCCCAGTGCTGCCGTCCGCATGCGTCCCGCACACCCATTTCGGCACACCCCTCACACGTTTCGTGGCCCCATAGGGAGCTCCACCGAAGGCTCCACCGAAGGCCCCAGGCTGCCGTCCGCATGCGTCCCGCACACCCATTTCGGCACACCCCTCACACGTTTCGTGGCCCCACAGGGAGCTCCACCGAAGGCCCCAGTGCTGCCCGCATGCCCCGCACACCCATTTCGGTCACGCGTGGCCCCACACCCCCCATGCCGTCCGCATGCGTCCCGCACACCCATTTCGGCACACCCCTCACACGTTTCGTGGCCCCATAGGGAGCTCCACCGAAGGCCTCAGTGCTGCCGTCCGCATGCGTCCCGCACACCCATTTCGGCACACCCCTCACACGTTTCGTGGCCCCATAGGGAGCTCCACCGAAGGCCCCATGGCTGCCGTCCGCATGCGTCCCGCACACCCATTTCGGACACCCCTCACACGTTTCGTGGCCCCATAGGGAGCTCCACCGAAGGCCCGAGGCTGCCGCCCGCATGCGTCCCCTACACCCATTTCGGCACACCCCTCACACGTTTCGTGGCCCCATAGGGAGCTCCACCGAAGGCCCCATGGCTGCCGTCCGCATGCGTCCCGCACACCCATTTCGGCACACCCCTCACACGTTTCGTGGCCCCACAGGGAGCTCCACCGAAGGCCCCAGTGCTGCCGTCCGCATGCGTCCCGCACACCCATTTCGGCACACCCCTCACACGTTTCGTGGCCCCATAGGGAGCTCCACCGAAGGCCCCATGGCTGCCGTCCGCATGCGTCCCGCACACCCATTTCGGCACACCCCTCACACGTTTCGTGGCCCCACAGGGAGCTCCACCGAAGGCCCCAGTGCTGCCGTCCGCATGCGTCCCGCACACCCATTTCGGCACACCCCTCACACGTTTCGTGGCCCCATAGGGAGCTCCACCGAAGGCCCCATGGCTGCCGTCCGCATGCGTCCCGCACACCCATTTCGGCACACCCCTCACACGTTTCGTGGCCCCATAGGGAGCTCCACCGAAGGCCCCAGTGCTGCCGTCCGCATGCGTCCCGCACACCCATTTCGGCACACCCCTCACACGTTTCGTGGCCCCATAGGGAGCTCCACCGAAGGCCCCAGTGCTGCCGTCCGCATGCGTCCCGCACACCCATTTCGGCACACCCCTCACACGTTTCGTGGCCCCATAGGGAGCTCCACCGAAGGCCCCAGTGCTGCCGTCCGCATGCGTCCCGCACACCCATTTCGGCACACCCCTCACACGTTTCGTGGCCCCATAGGGAGCTCCACCGAAGGCCCCAGGGCTGCCGTCCGCATGCGTCCCGCACACCCATTTCGGCACACCCCTCACACGTTTCGTGGCCCCATAGGGAGCTCCACCGAAGGCCCCATGGCTGCCGTCCGCATGCGTCCCGCACACCCATTTCGGCACACCCCTCATACGGCTCGTGGCCCCATAGGGAGCGCCACCGAAGAAAATATTCACAATTGCGGTACTTCCGAGGCCCACAAAGTCTGGGCGCCCTGCGCTTCGGCGTCCTCGGTGCCGCACCCCTTCGCGGGGCTTCCCAGCCGCCCGGGATCGGCGACACGTCCGAGGGGGTCTTCGCCGGAGCGACGTCTGGTGCATGGTTTTTTCCCAACCATCCTGTGGTGTTGGGTCATCGTTTTGAAGAGACAGCGCCCCGCGTCCCACCTCCTCTCCTCCTCCTCCTCTCCTCCTCCTCCGCCCTCCTCCCTCCTCCACACCCATTTCGGCACACCCCTCACACGTTTCGTGGCCCCATAGGGAGCTCCACCGAAGGCCCCATGGCTGCCGTCCGCATGCGTCCCGCACACCCATTTCGGCACACCCCTCACACGTTTCGTGGCCCCACAGGGAGCTCCACCGAAGGCCCCAGTGCTGCCGTCCGCATGCGTCCCGCACACCCATTTCGGCACACCCCTCACACGTTTCGTGGCCCCACTGGGAGCTCCACCGAAGGCCCCATGGCTGCCGTCCGCATGCGTCCCGCACACCCATTTCGGCACACCCCTCACACGTTTCGTGGCCCCACAGGGAGCTCCACCGAAGGCCCCAGTGCTGCCGTCCGCATGCGTCCCGCACACCCATTTCGGCACACCCCTCACACGTTTCGTGGCCCCAAGGGAGCTCCACCGAAGGCCCCATGGCTGCCGTCCGCATGCGTCCCGCACACCCATTTCGGCACACCCCTCACACGTTTCGTGGCCCCATAGGGAGCTCCACCGAAGGCCCCATGCTGCCGTCCGCATGCGTCCCGCACACCCATTTCGGCACACCCCTCACACGTTTCGTGGCCCCACAGGGAGCTCCACCGAAGGCCCCAGTGCTGCCGTCCGCATGCGTCCCGCACACCCATTTCGGCACACCCCTCACACGTTTCGTGGCCCCATAGGGAGCTCCACCGAAGGCCCCATGGCTGCCGTCCGCATGCGTCCCGCACACCCATTTCGGCACACCCCTCACACGTTTCGTGGCCCCACAGGGAGCTCCACCGAAGGCCCCAGGCTGCCGTCCGCATGCGTCCCGCACACCCATTTCGGCACACCCCTCACACGTTTCGTGGCCCCACAGGGAGCTCCACCGAAGGCCCCATGCTGCCGTCCGCATGCGTCCCGCACACCCATTTCGGCACACCCCTCACACGTTTCGTGGCCCCACAGGGAGCTCCACCGAAGGCCCCAGTGCTGCCGTCCGCATGCGTCCCGCACACCCATTTCGGCACACCCCTCACACGTTTCGTGGCCCCACAGGGAGCTCCACCGAAGGCCCCATGGCTGCCGTCCGCATGCGTCCCGCACACCCATTTCGGCACACCCCTCACACGTTTCGTGGCCCCACAGGGAGCTCCACCGAAGGCCCCAGTGCTGCCGTCCGCATGCGTCCCGCACACCCATTTCGGCACACCCCTCACACGTTTCGTGGCCCCATAGGGAGCTCCACCGAAGGCCCCAGGCTGCCGTCCGCATGCGTCCCGCACACCCATTTCGGCACACCCCTCACACGTTTCGTGGCCCCACAGGGAGCTCCACCGAAGGCCCCAGTGCTGCCGTCCGCATGCGTCCCGCACACCCATTTCGGCACACCCCTCACACGTTTCGTGGCCCCATAGGGAGCTCCACCGAAGGCCCCATGGCTGCCGTCCGCATGCGTCCCGCACACCCATTTCGGCACACCCCTCACACGTTTCGTGGCCCCACAGGGAGCTCCACCGAAGGCCCCAGTGCTGCCGTCCGCATGCGTCCCGCACACCAGGTGTGTGGCGTGCCGACATGGGCGTCGCGGCGCGCGGGCGCTGCCGTCGGGGTTCCCAGGGAAGCCCCCTGCAGAGGCGACGCTCAGAGTCACGAGTACCGAGAGTCACGCAGACCCAAACTGTTCACAGTCGTATACATACATTTACACTGGGCGTATCCATGCACGCATTCATGCGAATAGAATCAATCGCGCGCAGATTCATTCATAATCAGACTCGCTCGCGATCCGACTCGCACGCGCTCAAGCTTTCATATTCGGACCTATCGTCTTCGTTCGTGTTGTGTACACTGCCACGCATTTCGGCACACCCCTCATACGGCTCGTGGCCCCATAGGGAGCGCCACCGAAGAAGATATTCACAATTGCGGTACTCTCAACTGCATATGGTTGGGTCCTTCGCCAGGCTAATTTCTTTGTCGGGGGGGCAAGCCCGAGTACGCAGGCAGCTACTGTCGCTTCGCATACAGTCGGGGCGCTGAAGAAGGAACCCTTTTCGTTGGGGAGGGGCTCGGTGTTCCTTAATTGTTCCACACCTTGCCCAAGTTTTTCCTCGAGTTTTCGATGGGAAGTCGAAGGTTAACTCAAGAAAAAAGGGGCCTCGTTCCTTATTTAGGGTTCCTTAGGTCAACGCCTCGACTGTACAGTGGTCTGCAGGCCGCACACCCAAGATCACCTGTGCCCAGGGCTAAACTTGCCGCAGGCGCGACCCTGGACAAGAGTGGCCCCAGGTTGCTCTAGCCGTCTGCACCCAAAAGTGACTCGCGTGCAGCCACCGAGAGCCACCTGGGGCTTCTGCGGGCCCACTCGGGGCTACAAGGGTGCGCTCTCTTGGACGGGGTCGAGGAGGAGAAGGGCGCCGGAGTTGGTAAGTAGCGCAAGGACGGACCCAACAATGAGTCGAAATCCCAGACTCGGAGGAATCAGTCGGCGAGATGGGAGGGCGGCGAAGGCGACGGAGCAAAGCTGGATGCGGTCAGGAGCTTTTGCTTAGCGTGTCCCTCCTCTGGCTCTGGCCCACCTCGCTTCGGCGCGACACGGCATCCACGTCACAGTCCCGGAGCTTCAACGTCCCGAGATATTCCCAGCCTCCCGCCCCGCGGAGCGGAGCCACACGCCCTGCCCCTGCAGGGCACAGTGTGTCGCCGGGCCTGCCGCCGCGACACGCCAAGCAGAGGACCCCGACCGCAAGTGAGGGGTGGGACACGGAAAGCAGCGGACAGGATTGGCGTTGACTGAGGGCGCTCGAATTGAGGTTCGTGGGCTTGTTGGCTCTTTGCTTGCGTGCTGTGCCGTTTCCTACGCGCCGTCTCTCATCTCTCGCCATTTGCGTTTGCGCTGCCCGCCGCAGGTCATGCCGGCGCAGATGCCATCACCACCCCAGCCCCCGGAATGCGCCGCCGACGTGATGGCGCGGGCTCCAGCGAAGGCGACCCAGAGTGATTCGGGGGGCGTGGGAGCCTCCAGTCGCCGACCTGTGCCTCGCATGCCGCTGCATGACAATGCACGGCCTCAAAGGGCGGGAGGGTGTCAGGGTCTTGGAGACCCTTGCAACAGGTGGCGAGCCGACGTGGGGGGGCTGTGCCGGAGCTCTTCGAGGCCAGGCCGCGGTCCGCGGCCTGCCAGACAAGCGGACCCAGACCTCTGATGTTCCAGCCTACTTTAGCCTCAATCACCAGCCTAATGCGGGATGACGATTAATTAAAAAGTTTGAGAGAACGATTAAAACATAGTTTTCTGCTATTTCTGCATGATTTTCTGACTGGAGAAGAACGATTCAAAAGAGAATAGTTTTCCAGCCCGCGGCCGGTTTTTTTTAATCGTCATCCCGGGCGCCGCCGCGTGAACACGACCCCCGGTCATTTATTCATCATCATCCTCCATTACTGTAGCCGAGCGGTGGGAACAACATAGACCCAGATCTCCGATGGTATGTGGCTCTGCCAGCCGCTGGCCCTGGGGGCCGCCCATGCCCGTGCCCTGGGCCAGCGCAGATGTTTGCCTTCATCTTGGTCAAGATGGCCCCCTCGAGGGGCAGCGGGTCTATCCAGGCACAGCTACACATTGTTCATTTCTAAGTCTTCGACAATTCATTGGTTTTGTTGGGGGCAAGATCCTTTCATTTCTGATTGTTTGTTCCATCCTGGGCCGCTTCCTGGCCACTAGTGGGGCCAGGAACAGCTAGAAACGAGCACGAGTAGAAAGGAACCACGCGTGCCCTCATTGCGTACGAACTTTTTGCTTCTGCAGGTGCTCTACACGCATCTCTCTTTCTGCCCGCGCGTCCTACAGGATGCACGGCTTACGTGGTTTGACTTGACTTGACCCGTGGAGTTCGCGACCGACCCCTCTCCCGGGGCCTGCTCTTCTTCATCTCCTGAGTCTGTGTGTTGACCTTCCCCCAGGCTCATAAGCGGTCCCCAGACGTCGAAAAGAGTGGACGAACCTCTGGCGGGGTGTTCTCGAGTCGCTGGTGCTCTGGGGAGGCAGCGCGGACCTCTCCTGCAACGTCGTGGACAAATCGAGACTGAGGTTTCTCATCACTGTTGGCCTCCATGGCCTTTTCCCGGGCACACAGAGGAGTCAATCAACGCCCCAGCGCAAAACAACTTGTTTTCTGGAAAGGGTCGAGAGCACCTGGACGTGCGAATGGGAAATAGAGGATTTCATCATATCGTGCACGCTGGCGCGTTATCCATTGTTACATTCTGTATATACGATGGAAAATTTCGCTACAAGTGACGCAGTTCTTGACGCTTCGCGTAACCCCACCAGCCCATCCAGAAACGATGCCCAGAGAAATTCTTGACGCTTCGCGTGTCCCCAGCAGCCCATCCAGAAACGATGTCCAAGCAAGTTGAAGAGATCAGGGAAGTGGGGGAGCAACGAGAGGGACAGCCGATCCGTGCAAAGGATGAGGCGGAAGAGGAGGCCAGATGGATAGATGAGGGCGTGGCGAGGAACCGAGCGAATGAGGGATGAGGAGAATGATGACGCTGGGTGGATGGTTGAATGCCGCTGGGATGCCTCTTGGAAGCCTTTTGGAAGCCTCTTCGGACGTCTTGGGGGTCTCTTGGCGGTCAATGGGGGCTCTTGGGCGTCTTGGGTGCTTCGGGGGGGCCTCTTGAGGCCGCTTGGGATCCTCTTGGGGGGCTCCTGGGGGCCTGTTGGAGGCCTCTTGGGGCCTCTTAGGGGTCTCTTGGAGCTTCATGGTGGCCTCTTGGAGCCTCTTGGAGGCCTCTTGGAACCATCCTGGGAGCCTCTTGGAGCCTCTTGGGGGCTTCTTGGGGCCTCATGGCGGCCTCTTGGGGCCTCTTGGAGGCCTTTTGGAAGCCTCTTGGGGCCTCCTGGGCGCCTCTTGAGGCCATCTTGGAGAAGATCGATCAAAGAAGAGGGTGGGGTTAATTAGCCTTGCCCCCCCAAGAGGCCAAAATGGGGCCAAAACCATTGTAAAACCGATGATTTTGGCTTCCTCGCCGAGGCCGTTTTGGACGCTCTAACTACCAGCGGCCCCCCCCGTCCAAGTCCAGGGGAGGGGGTTAGGGGGAGGGGTAAACCCCTCCCCGACGGGGAAGAAGGGAAGATGGAAGAGCTAACTCCCGGAACCACCTACGCCCAGAGGGCTGGTGGGATTGCCTCGATCAAGGAAGTGGGCAGCACACAGAGGAAGGGTCCCCCAGTGGAGACCTCTTGGAGCGTCTTGGGGGCCTCTTGGCGGTCACGGGCGCCTCTTAGAGCGTCTTGGGTGACTCGGAGAGCTTCTTGGGGCCTCTTGGGGGTTTCTTGGGAGCCTCTTGGAGGCCTCTTGGGCGCCTGTTGGGGCCTCCTGGGCGCCTCTTGGGGCCCTCTTGAATTGCTCATGAGAGCCTTGGGAGCGCTCTTGGAGCCCTCTTGGGCCATCTTGGAGCCATCTTGAGGCCTCGGATGGCCATCGGAAGCGAAAAGGCGAGAAAGCCAAAAACAGTGATTTTCCGAAGGTTGTTGCAAGGATGTTGGCCTCTTTCGGGCCTCCTGGGAGAGCTCTTTGGCCACTTGGAGCCGATTTGCAGCGGTTTGGGGGCCTCTTGGAGCATCGTGGGAGCCATCTTGAGGCATCTGGGGGTATCTTGAGCCATCTTGGAGGTCATCTTGGGCTCTCCCAGGCGCTCTTGGAGTCGTCTTAAGCAGTGCCCCCCCCCACAGGAGGCCAAACTGTGGCCAAAATCTTAATACAATCAATGATTTTCGCATTCTCGCCGACGCCTCTTGGAGCGTCTTGGGTGCCTCTGGGGGACCTATTGGGGCCTCTTGGGGGTCTCTTGGGAGCCTCTTGGGGGCATCCTGGTGGCCTCTTGGGGGCCTCGTGGGGCCTCCCGGCCACCTCTTGGGGCCCTCTTGGGGCACCCTTGGGAGCTTTGGGAGCGCTCGTGGGGCCATCTCTGAGGGGATCGATCACAAAAGGGGAGTTCCTTAACCAGCGTCGCCCCCCCAAGAGGCCAAAATGGGGCCAAAACCATAGTAACATGAATGATTTTGGCTTCCTCGCCGAGGCCGTTTTGGACGCTCCGACCGCTCGCGAAACGCCCCGTCTAGGCCCAGGGGAGGGGGTAGTCGTCTTTGAATGGGCAGCTACTGGGGGCGCATCCGCCGCCGCCGCCGCCGCCGCCCGCCGCCGCCGCTGCCGCGCCGCCGCCGCCGCCGCTGTCCGCCGCCGCCGCCGCCACCGCGCCGCCCGCCGCGTCGTCGCCGCCGCCGCCGCCGCCGCCGTCGCCCCCCCTGCCGAATCGCCGCCGCCGCAGCCGCTGCCGCCGCAGCCGCTGCCGCCGCAGTCGCTGCCGCCACCGCTGCCGCCGCCGCCGCCGCCGCCGCCGCCGCCCCCGCCGCCGCCGCCGCCGCCGCCCCCGCCGCCGCCACCGCCGCAGAAGCCGCAGCCGCTGCCCCCGCCGCAGCCGCCGCAGCCGCCCCGCCGCCAAGTGTACTCTGCATTGTATTTCGACAGGGATGGTGGGAGGAGGCCGCATCGGGTTCGCTGCGCATGCTCCGAATTTGGAGGCAGAGTGTGTTTTGTATTGTTGTTTACAAGGGATGGTGGGGCAGAGCTTGTTTTGTATTGTTTTTTACAATGGATAGTGGGGGGGGGGCCGCATGGACCTGGGTTGGCTCCCAGTTGCCTAGGGGAGAGGGTGTATATTAGTAGGGAACAGTGGTAAACCTCCCTCAAGTGGAAGAAGGGGGTGGAAGAGGAAACACCCTGAACCACCTACGCCCTAAAGGGCTAGTGGGATTTAAGGGAGGGCACATCCCGCAGCGACCTTGTGCTTCGCACGGCGCCCCAGGGGGTGCTGAATCCATCGGGCAACGAGCAATTCTCGCAGGGTATCCGCTGGCAGATCGGCCTCCTGTCCGATTTGCCCGCCAGCTGTGAGGGGGCCGACTCCGACGAGGGGAAGCAGCCGCAAACGTGGCTGCGATCGGCGGCCCCCCCACAAAACCTCCGACGGGGCGACTTTTCCCCACTCACGGGCATGCTCGCCGTCTGCCGGCGCGAAGCCAGGCCGGGGAGGCGACGTCTAGGCCCGCCGCCCCCAGAGACGCCCAAAGGGCAACGGCCGCAGGCCGCCCGCAGGGCGCGGCTCTGTTGCCTCCGAACCGTGAAGTTAGAGACACGGTCAGGCCCGCAAAGGATCGCTGGTAGAGCTTCTCGCCCCCCCCCCCCCCTGGTGGATCAGACTCGTGCATCGCTGTCTGGGCGGCCCCAGAGGCCGAAAGGGCGCCGGAGGCATGGGCCTGAGGTGCCGCACGACTCTCGAAGCCCTGTGCAGCCTGCGCGCTCTGGCGACCCCCACCCTCGCGGTGACCCCCATTCCTCGGCGGCCCACCACCCCGCCAAGCAATGCCCCTTGGTTCTCCTCGGGGCTTCCGCCACAGCCGCTCGAGTCAACAGTGGCTCAATCCTTCCTCTCGGTCCGACGCTCACGCCCTCAGTCGACAAACAGATGGCGTTTGCGGACTGCAGCCAGGGCATACGCCGTTACGTGGAGGCCTTGGAGCAGTTGCTCACGTCCCTCGGCCGTCAGAACTGGAATGCTGTGTGGGAGACCCTGCATTTGTGCCAGGAAGTTCTCGCGTGCGGGAGGTGCCGCGCTGACGAAAAGACATTGTTGACGTGCATTCAGGAGGTGCAGGTCAGGTGGGACGACTGGCGGGATCCGTGCCACGAGAGGCTGCGAGGGATACTCCATGATCGGCTCGCCCCCCCCCACCGAGCTGACTGCATGCCTTGTCTCCAAGGTCCTCTTCACCCACAACAAGTGCTCCACCAGCTTCCGCCACGGCACGCACAGCGGACGGTCCATTGATTGGCTGGTCGACAGCATGGTCCAGGGAAAGATCCAGCCCACGGACGAAACAATGACGCTCCGCGGCGTGCGGTTCCATGGGGAGATCTACTCGCTGAACAACCGGCACGCGCAGGCGCTGATGTGCTACGCGGAGCACTGCGAGAGGGCGGGGCTGCCCACGCCCACATGTCAGGTCAGCGTTTGGCCCCTGGTTCCAGGCCTGCGCCTCGACGACACGAGACAGGACGTCTTCGAGAAGTTCAGCTCAGCGTTCACCTCGGCGACGCGGGGCCGGGTCATGGCGCCAGCCCGCACGCCGTCGTCGACGACGCCCGCCCGCACGCCAGATGGCGCCCAGCCTGCCGCTGGCTGGATGCGGTGCGGGCAGTGCCACGCTCTCTGCGCCAACCTCGCGGACTGCTTGCTCCTCTGGGACGTCCACCAGCCGAAAGACGGGACCGTGCAGGAGCGTCTGAAGCGGGTGCCGAGCCTCATGTGCTTCACGACGGAGCAGTGCCTCGAGAATGGCCGCTTCGCGCCGCACCCAGAGGCCGGCGCAATGCCTTTCAAATTGCACAAGGTTCATTGCGGCTGCTGTTCTGCGGCGCTCGGTAACGTGCAAAACACTTTGACCATGGAGGGCGATTGGAGCAAGGTCTTCGATGATCGGAGCGTGGGCGTGAAGTGCAACACAGTGGCGCTGCAGTTCCAGGATTGCGCCGACCGCTTCGTGCAGACTGAGAAGTGGGTGAGCTACCGCTTCGCCATGGGGTTGGAGCCGTTGATTCGGCTGGGCACGCTGACCATGGCGGCAGTGCGGAGGCAGGGCACCAAGTATTTGAAAGAAATTGTCCCGAAGGTTCCCGCAACCACCGCTTCTCACGACGCAGCGCTGGCAGCGCTGCCTGCGCGTGCAGCCTCTCACCTGCGCGCGCTTGCTGACGGCGTCCTGCAAAAAGAGTTGACGGCGTTTGGCGAGCACTTGGAGGATTGCCTCGCTGAAAGCGTGCGCGTCTGCGACAGGTTTCTCCAGTTTCGCGACTTGGCGTGGCGTCACTTGGCCACTGGAGCTGTCGCCAGCGAGTATGAGTTCAACAACGCCTACTCGCGCTTTTACATGGCAGCACGGAACACGGTGGGGCCAGCGTCAGACTGCGATGGATTTGACCGCGCCTTCGTCCAAATGCAGCGCGAACTGAAGGAGAAGAGGATGCAGGAGCTCCCCTGGACGCTGACCTCCTTCTGCGACCTGGAGAGCCTGGTCCCCGAGCACCCCGGGTCGGTGGCCGTCCTCGGGCGGCTGGAGGAGTCGAGCGAGGGCACGCTCTGCCTCTTCCGACTCCGCTGCTCGTTCCCGCGCGCAGAGCTCAGGTGCCCCAGCGAGAGAGCGCGCGAGCTGCGCGGGCGCGCAGAGGCCTTCGTGCGCCGGTTCTGCCCGCGGGCTCTGCGAGGCGGGGCTCCCACAGAGGCCGCGGAGCGCGTCTTCAAGACGCTGGTTCTGAACTACGTCCTGTCAGCGTCAGGCCTTCACTGGGGCGTCGGCCCTGGCTTCTACGCGGGCGCTGGCGCGGCCAGCCACGCCGTCATGGAGTGCTACGCTTCGCCGTTCAACCACTCCCTGGAAGTGTTCTGCTCGCAGTGCGTGCCCGTCGACATCGCCTTTGGCAGCCTCGGCTCCTTCCACAGCCCGGCGGTGGACGAGTTTCTGCGGGAGGTACCCGCGGGCTCCCTCCTCGTCGCCAATCCACCGTACATCGAGGCGGAGCTCGCTGCGTGCGCGAAGCGCACCTGCGAACTGGTCGACCGTTGGGGCCTCCTCGGCGCGGGGATGTACCCGGACTGGAGGGACTCCGACGGCGTCATGGCCTTGAAAGCGGCGGTCGCACAGCGTGGCGGCCGCGTCGTGAAGCTCGCCCACTCCAAGTTCGCGTGCTTCGACTACGAGCTGGGTCAAGAGATGCCTGCGCGCTTCGCGAGCCTAGGTTTCGTCTTCGGGAAGGAAGCTGGCAATCTGGGGGCGCTGAAACGCGTCGTGGAGAAGTTGGAGGGGCTTCGTCGCACGACTAGAAAGGGCAAGGGCAAGGGCAATGGCGGCCATTGAAGGGCACGGGCAAGGGCAAGGGCAACTTGCTCAGAAGTTTGAAGGGCAAGGGCCGCCATTGAACGCGTGCCTCTTGACAGAACAACCGTCGTGTTCGCTCGGTCCCATGGGTAGCTGCCATGTCCACACGATTCACATTTGCCGTAAATCACATTGGAGGCCAGATGCATTTTCCAGCGCCGGTAGTAAGTAGTCCCAAAGTGCGGCTCAGCACGCGCGTTGCGCTTAACCCCAGCACCAACCATGCTACCACAAGCGATCTAGTTCGACGGATTGCCTGTCTCACGCTGCATGTTGGTAGTCTTTGCACTTTGCATGTCAACGGTGATCGATCGTTGGTATGCTAAGGTGTTGGCGCACATGGGGCACCGCCGCTGTCTGCAATGAACTCCACGCGGCCATTGTCTATGGCTGCGTCAGTCTCGTCTAAGGGTGCAGCGGTATCATAGGATTTGAGAAAACATTGAATTCCGACTGACCACGCTACTGTTGTAGGTAAGGTTGAGGATTTGATGGTTCGCTTGTCTCGCCCAGCTCGTCCAGCACATGTTGTCGACCAGTCGTGTCTAACATTTGGAGCCGTCGGCAAGGTACCTCAGCCCTCTTCATTTGACACCTGCGCCTCCGACCCGACCAGCATATTAGCATACAGTCAACGCGCCTAGTAAGGACGCGCGCCTTCATCTAGGGTGCCCTTGTGTCCTCGCCTCTGAGGCCCGCCCTTGCCATTGTCGCTGGTCGCCCGCCGCCTAAACGATCCGAACCTCGGCCTCCAAGGGTCTTGCGTCCTCATCACCCGTCCTTACGATACGTTTTCACTGTAGCCTGGCACGGACAGGCCAACGTGGGCCCCGCAGTGGCTCCTCCAGGGGGCTCCACCGCGGCCCAGGACTCCCCCGAGAGGGTGCGGGTCGGGACGACCCGAGCACGGCCCATCAGACCCGCGGCGGCACCAACGTCACACAGGGCAGCCCACGATGTGCCCAAGACCGCCCGAGAGCGGCCCAGAAGGACCCCCCGACGGCCAACCTCTTATCAAAAGCCAGCGAATCTCACTGGCTCTTGCTAATACCTGCACAGGCGCACCGTCTCGGCCCAAGATGCTCCCCATGTGGCCTCGGGGGGGGGGGGGCAACAGGTGGCCAGCGGCTCCAAGGTAGAGGGTCCCACGACGGCGGGAGACAGCCGCGAGGCGAAGCGTCTGGACGGACCAAAGCAGCTCAAGAGCACCACGAATCGCAAGACAGCCCCTAAGAGACCCCCAAGACGACCAAGAGGAGCCCACGATGGCCCAAGTAGGCCCCCAGAGGACCCCACGTGGGCCCCAAGACGGGCCGCCGACGCAGAGGACTCCCAGGCGCAACCCAAGAAGGCCCCAAGACAACCCCACGAGTGCCACGAGAGCGCCAAGAATGGGGACATGTTGGTGGAGAAGGCGGAAGAGGAAGAGAGGGGGGAGAGGGGAGGAGAAGGGAGGAGAAGGGGGAGGGATGAGCAGGGGGCAGGTGGGAACTGAACAGAAGGAGGAGGATCAGGAAGAGGACAAAGACGAGGAGGAGGAGGAGGAGGAGGAGGAGGAGGAGGAGGAGGAGGAGAAGCGGGAGGAGAAGCGGGAGGAGGAGGGGAAGGACGAGGAGAAGGAAGAGGAGGCCATAGGCCACAGGTCAGAAAACACAGGAGGAGGAGGAGGAGGAGGGGAAGCCAAAGCCAACGGCAGGGGGGGTGGGGTAGCGCCGACGGAACCTCTGTCTGGAGGTGAGCTCCGCTGTTGGGGCCCTCCTGGGGCTCCCTCGAGGCTCTCCCGGGGCTCCCCCCGACGGCTCTCGAGGGGGAGCCGAACTCACGGGCGCCTCGGGGGCGTCTCTCGCTGGGCCTCTCGTTGGCCCACGGCACCACCCCGAGGAGCTTGCCCGCGGGCCCCCTGTGGGCCGAGAGAGGAGGAGGAGGAGGAGGAGGAGGAGGAGGAGGAGGAGGAGGAGGAGGAGGAGGAGGGGGAGGAGGAGGAGGAGGAGGAGGAGGAGGAGGAGGAGGAGGAGGAGGAGGAGGAGAGGAGGAGGAGGAGGAGGAGGAGGAGGAGGAGGAGGAGGAGGAGGAGGAGGAGGAGGAGGAGGAGGAGGAGGAGGAGGAGGAGGAGGAGGAGGAGGAGGAGGAGGGAGGAGGAGGAGGAGGAGGAGGAGGAGGTGGTGGAGGAGGAGGTGGTGGAGGAGCATGGAGGAGGAGGAGGAAAAGGAGGAAAAGGAGGAGGAGGAGGAGAAGGAGGAGGAGGAGGAGGGCGCTCGCTGGAGCGCGCTCGAGGACTGGGAAGAGATAAAGGGAGTCGTTGCGTGTATGAGGAGGGGGCGGTTGACGAGGAGGTAGGAGGGGGAGGGGGGTAAAAGAGGAGGAATCGCTCCTCTCCTCCTCCAGCCTGCAGCTATTGGGAGTCGTCGGGACATTTAGGGCCGATGATCGCGCAGCTGTCCCTGAATCCACCGCACCGGTGGTCTAGAGACGTGACCTGGCCGACTCTCAAACCATGCCTGTGCCCACTCCTATATATTGTAAGACGCGCCACAATCGAGCTCGTGAGTTCAAGGGATCATGGACCGCGAAGGTGGTCGACCAGGTAGGCCTATGATGAATATACATCGCCCCTGGATATCCTGGAACGCTATCAGAGCTTTCTGGAGCGCTCTGAAACGGTCGCGGAGCCCGATACATCCTTCAGACCCGCCACTTCTCAGTTGTTTCCCGATTTTCGGTCGGGGGTCTTCGTTTAGCAGTGTGTCGCGCTGCAGTGCTGGCCCACCACGCTTCGACGTGACACGCAAACCACGTCGCAGCCCCCAGGCGTCAACGTTTCAAGCTCTTCCCAGCCTCCCGTCCCACGAGGCAGAGCGAGAACGCTGTCAGACTGTCAGTTCATAGGGAATGGTCTGTCGCCGGGCCGTCGCCGCGACACGCTAAGCAACGGTTCCCGACCGCATCTTCATCTGAATTCACTCATCTTGCCCCCCGAGCGTGTCCGAGCCGAACCCTCTCGCCTGCGCGCCTCCAGGCGACGGCAGCACCCCGGCGTGCAAGCGAAGGGCTGCGGCGTCGGCGAGGGAGGACTCCCGCGCACAGGCCGCACAGGGCGGATGGAGGGAGGGGGGGATAGACGGAGGGAGGGACGGAGGAGGAGGAGGAGGGAAGAGGAGGGCGAGGGGGGAGGGCCAGGTTGGGAAGCAAGTTGAAGTAGGTGTGTGAGGGGGAGAAGTACGAGGATCATCATAGCTGGGGAGCCAGGAGGAGCATAAGGAGCATGTTGGGCCTGGAGCAGGGAGCTGGAGCATGAGTCCAGGAGGAGGAGGGTGGCTTCCGAGCGGAGGAGGGAGGAGGAGGTTGGCGAGGGATGGCGAGGAGGAGCAGGAAGAGGAGGAGGAGGAGGAGGAGGAGGAGGAGGATCTGGGCGAGGGAGAGCGACAGAGGGAGAGACAGAGGGGAGGCCCAGCAGGGCCCCAAGACGCCTCGAGAGCGTTCAAACAGGGCCCAGATTGGCCCCAGGACGGTCAAACAGGCCTTCGGTACGCTCCACGAGGCCTCCCAAACGACGCCACGGGGGGAGAGAGAGCGATATATATATATATATTATATATATATATATATATATGTACATATACATATATACGTATATATATATATATATATGTAGAGAGAGAGAGAGAGAGAGAGAGAAAGAGAGAGCGAGCGAGCGAGCGAGCGAGCGAGCGCGAGCCACAGCGACCCGGACAGCCGGAGCGCCCCCGCGCGCGCGCGGCGCGGGGGCGGCTCGCCCGAGGCCGCCAAGGCGGCGGGCTCCGAGGAGCCCCGCGAGGGGGAGCCGCAGGCACGCGGCGGCCGCCGCCGCGCCTCCCGTTTCGCTGCTCTCGGGCGCTGCCCCGCCCTTCCTGCTCCTGTTCCTGCTCCTGCCCCCTCCTCCTCCTTCTGCTGCTGCTGCTCCTCCTCCTCCTCTCCTCCACCTCCTCCTCCTCCTTCTCCTCCTGCTCCTGCTTTTCCTTCCTCCTCTCCATTCCCCCGTTTAGCTCCGCTCGGCTCCGCTCTCCGCTCCCCCATCCTCC
Organism: Prorocentrum cordatum; assembly: GCA_963575745.1. NCBI lineage: Eukaryota > Dinophyceae > Prorocentrales > Prorocentraceae > Prorocentrum > Prorocentrum cordatum. Next base: position 384,652 of record CAUYUJ010021159.1, read on the forward strand.
TGCTTCTCCCCCCTCCTCCCTGCTCCCCATCCCTCCTCCATGCCCCTCCTCCCTCCTCCCTGCTTCTCCCCCTCCTCCCTGCTCCTCCCCCCTCCTCCTGCTCCTCCTCCCTGCCCCTTCCCCCTCCCTTCTTGCCCACTCTCTTTCCCTCCTCGGCTTCTCAGGCGCGCGGCGGCCATAGCCGCCGCCGCCGGCGCTGCTGCTCCCCTCCGCGGAGCCCAACCCAGACCCCCTCGCGTCGGGAACATGTTCCGACCCCCTTGCGGCCCTCGCCAGGCCCTGGCAAGGTAAACCAACTACTCGGGATGGAACACTGGTCCTGGCGAAGTAGGTCAAACCTCCGCGGCCAATTTTTGTGAGAAGCTCACGACGTCGGAGGTATGAGAGAAGCGCCCATTGGAGCGAACAGTTTTTTAATGCTGGTTTTCCTGAACGACAGGCTTCGGGTTGCCGTGGCTGGGTTGAGGGCGGTTTCTAAGCTCCAGTGCCTTCGAAGAGCGACTCGGGAAGAAAGGGTGGTCCTTGGCATTGCATTGAGAGGTCTGGGTGACACGGAGTGTTGGAGGAACAGAGAGGTCTCCTCCTCCTTAGCCTCCTCCCCCTAATCAATTTTCCACCGTTGTGTTCCTTTCTCCTCCTCTCTCTCTTCCCCCCGCGGGAGAGCCGCTGTTGTCTCAATTGGCCCTCCAGCGTAATAGTCCAGTTTGCTGCCTCGAACCCCGCAACCGTGCCAGCGCAGCAGCGCAGCAGGAAGAATGGTCGGTTTAAGACCCGCTCCAAACGATAGGCTGTACTGGATGGTGGAGCGCATGCGGGTGGTAGCACTGGGACCTTCGGTGGAGCTCCATGTGGGGCCACGAAGCATTGTGCGGGTTGGGGGAGACGCGTGCGGACGGTGCCACTGGCGCAGCCAGTGGAGCTCTTTATGGGGCCGCAAAGCGCTTTACTGGGTGGGGGGACGCATGCGGGAGGAAGCACTGGGGCCTTCGGTGGAGCTCCCAATGGGGCCACGAAACGTTGCAGTGGGTGGAAAGGACGCATGCAGGTGGTAGCACCCGGCGCCTTCGGTGGAGCTCCCCGTGGGGCCACGAAACGTTGTATTGGTTGGGGGGGACGCATGCGGGCGGTAGCGCTGGGACCTTCGGTGGAGCTCCCTATGGGGCCACGAAACGTTGCACTGGGTGGGGGGAATGCATGCGGACAGTGCCACTGGCGCCGCTGGTAGGACTCCCGAAGGGGCCATGAAACTGTGTACTTGGCGGGGGCGGCACATGCGGGCGGTAGCACTGGAGCCGTCTGTGGGGCTCCTTATGGAACCACGAAGCGCTGTACTGGGCGGGAGGGACGCATGCGAGCGGTAGCGCTGGGGCCTTCGGTGGAGTTCCCTATGGGGTCACGAAACACTTTACCGCGTGGGGGGGACGCATGCGGGCGGTAGCACTGGGGCCGTCGGTGGAGCTCCTTATGAGACCACAAAACGGATTAGAGGGTGGGGGGACGCATGCGGGCGGTAGCACTGGAGCCGTCGGTGGAGCTCCCAATGGGGCCACGAAACGCTGCACTGAAAGGTGGGGACGCATGTGGGCGGTAGCACTGGGGCCTTCGGCGGAGGTCCTTATGGGGCCATGAAGCGTTGTACTGGCTGGGGGGGGCGCATGCGGGCGGTAGCGCTTGGACCTTCGGTGGAGCTCCCCATGGGGCCACGAAACGCTGTACCGCGTGGGGGGGACGCATGCGGGTGGTAGCACTGGGACCTTCGGTGGAGCTCCCTGTAGGGCCACGAAACGCTGTAGTGGATGGGGGAGACGCATGCGAACTTTGCCACCGGGGCCGTCGGTGGAGCTCGCTGTGGGCCCCGAAACGCGTGAATGGGTGGGGGAGACTGGGGCCTTCGGTGGAGCTCCTTATGGGGCCACAAAGCATTGTACTGGGTGGGGGGGACGCAAGTGGGCGGTAGCACTGGGACCTTCTGTGGAGCTCCCTATGGGGCCACGAAGCGCTACACTGGATCTGGGAGACGCATGCGAGCGGTAGCATTGGGATCTTTGGTTGAGCTCCTTATGGGGCCACGGAGTACTCGGTGGGCGGGACGCATGCGGGCGGTAGAACCCTGGGACCTTCGGTGGAGCTCCCCTATGGGGCCACGAAACGTGTGAGGGGTGCAAGGGATTGGAGGAGCGGGAGCAGGGAGGAGGAACGCGGGTCGCTGTCTCTCTTCAAAACGAAGATGGACGGATGAAGGAGGAAGGAAGGAGGACGGAGAAACGCGGGGCGCAGCCTCTTCAAAACGAGGGCCGAACACCACATGATGCTTGGGAAATACATCGTTTGTTTAGTGTTTTCAGTTTTCTCGTTCGGACTTGAAAGCGCCAACAAGATGTACACTCCAATCAAAGGAAACGGTTAACCAAAACGCCCTGGGCATAACTAAGAAGGACCAAGCTCTTGGGTCCCTCCTGGAGCTCTCTTGGGCCATCTTGGGGCCTTCCAGGCCCATCGGAAGTGAAAAGGCGAGAAGGCACACGCCACCAACTGTCCTCAGGTTTTGGCTCCGGTTTTGCCTTTGGGGGGGTCCTTGGCGGGCTCGGAGGGCACTTGAGATCGTCTTGGCGCCGTCTTGGGGCCGTCTTGAGGCCTCTTGGATGTGTGTCGGAGGCTACCTTGAGCCATCTTGGACTGTCTTGAGCCATGCTGGAGGCCAACTTGGGCGATCTTGGGGAGTCTAACGCTTCGCGCCCCCCTCCCCCAGGCCCAGGGGAGGGGTGGGGGGGAGGGGTAAGCCCCTCCCCCGAGCGGTTGAAAGAAGGATCCTGGGCAGAGAGAAGACAGCATTTGTTGCACCACCTACTCCCAGAGGGCAGGTGGGATTTCGTCCTCTTTCCACGTTCTCCTTCTCCGTCTCATCCTCCCCCCCTCCGTCCTCCCTCTTCGAGGTTTTTTCGAGCCTTTTTGCGCGTCTCTTCGGCCCCCCCTTGGGTGTCTGTTGGGGGCTTGGTGGGGGCCTCTGAAGGGCCCGTCGGGGTTCTTGGGAACGTTTTGGGCGCGATGGTTCCACAGAGCTCTCTCGAAAATGATAGGTTGAACCATCTTGGGGAAACCTGTGCGGGTCTTGGGGCAATCTCGGGCAGTCGTGGGGCTGTCTTGGAATGTGTTCTGAGGCTCTCTGAAACCTTTCCCGAGCGATCTCAAGGCCAAATGCGCCGGAGGCAAGCACAGCGTTGATCATCTGAGGGTGTCGTTGAAGGCATCTGTGCGCGCCGCCTGGATGTTTGCTAAAGTCGGTTGTGACATCTCGGGGTGCCGGTGGGGCATGCGGGGGCGTGTTGGGCCGTCCTTGGGTAGCATCGGGGCGTTTTGCAGCCACTGCGGTTCTTGCTGCCGAAGAGGGCACCCGGAAGCAAATCGAAAGTGGGGATTTTCGAACGACGGTGGCGAGTAAGGGGGTGTCGGCGTAAGCCAGGACACCCATCATGTAACCATGCAGGTGTCTGACACACCCCAGCGTGCCGATGGCATGGTAGTGGGCGCCACTCTGGTTGTTCACACGGAGAAAGAAGACGAGGAGGAGGAGGAGGAGGAGGAGGAGGTGGACCTGTTCCTCCTCCACCTTGCAATCCTCTTCCTTCTCATCTCTCCCCAGCGACCTCCTCACTCTCCGGAGGAGGAGGAGGCGGAGGATGAGGAGGACTTGCTCGTCCACCTTCGCATCCTGCTCGGGGAGGAGGAGGACGAAGAGGAGGAAGAGGATGAGGACCTGGCCCTCCTCCACCTTGACATCCTCGTCCCTTGACCTCACACCCCCCGCGACCTCCCCACTCCAGCAGAGGAGGAGAAGGAGGAGGAGGAGGAGGTGGAGGAGGGGGAGGAGGAGGAGGAGGAGGAGGAAGATGAGAAGGAGGATGAGAAGGATGAGCAGGAGGAGGAGGAGGAGGAGGAGGAGGAGGAGGAGGAGGAGGAGGAGGAGGAGGAGGAGGAGGAGGAGGGGGGAGGGACCCCGGCAAGAGAGCGCGGCCCTGGTGGGGCGTGCCTGGCGGCAGAGCCACGTCGGCTCCCTCGTCTTCTGACGGCATGATTTTGGAGATCGGGTCGTTTCTCTTCGCGGCCTCTCGGGCCCTTTGTCGGGCATCGGGACCGTCAAGCACGGATCCAGGAGAAAAAGATGCCCTCCAGGGAGGGGTCGGGAGTTCTGGACCCGGGGAAAAAGTTAGATCGGCTGATGTCGGGGTCTGCTCCGCGGCTGGCTTTGGAGCTTGCTGAGTCGCCGACAAGCCGTCGGGAGCTTGCACCTCGGTCATCTAGAGAGTTCCCCCCCTGGTCGCTCTGTCTCCTCCTCCTCGTTCTCCTCCTCCTGCTTGCTCTTCTTTCCCCCCTCTCTGGTGGAGGGCGCTGCGCAGCCGCAGGAGGTGTTGCGCGATGCCGAGTGTTGTCGATCAAGAGTGTTTCTCGATGTTCCCTCGGACTTCCTCCTTCTTCTCAGAAACATGCGCTAAGCAACATGTGCAGCAGCACGTTTCACCCGGTCCGCTTGGCAGGGGCTCCCGTCCCCAGGAGGTTGTCACGCGTTCGAAAGAAGCATACATTGGGATGCAGGGGGAGGGGGAGGAGGAGGAGGAGGAGGAAGAGGAGGACGAGGAGGAGGAGGAGGAGGAGGAGGAGGAGGAGGAAGAGGAGGAGGAGGAGGAGGAGGAGGAGGAGGAGGAGCAGGAGCAGCGGCCCGGGCACACCTCTAGCACAGTCTCCACGACCAGGCGAGTACATACTTCGAGGGCCTTGTTTTCTTGGCCTCTGGCTCCATCGCCTTGAGCAGTTCAGCTGCGCTCACCTGGACCTAAGTTGTCGGCCACAGCTCGGCCACAGCGCCTGAGTCAGCACTTGTAGTACCCTGCCGCCTCTTTACCCCTCTGACGCGACGATCCGAGTCGGTCCAAGTTTTTTTTTTCAGGAGGGGCAGCAGCGGCACCAGCACCGCCAGGAAAGCGCGGCACCAGCCGGAGGTTGCTCAGCGCACTTGCCCGGCCGCATGGGCAGGTCGTGTCGGTCGACGAGTGGCAGGGGTACACTCTGCGAGATCTGCAGCGGATCATCGACGGCATGATGCCCCGCTACCAGCACTTGCTGAGCGACGAGGAGGGTCTGTAGCAGTGGTGGTGGGCACCCGCCAGGGGTGGGCCACTGGTCTCACGGGTGCTGAGAACAGAGCGCTGTGATGTCGCTGCGTGCGGTGTCTTCGTGTGGACCTTTCCCCTCTCCTTCCCCGTCCCCATCCCTCCGCCTCCCATCAGCTCCCCGGACGTTGCTTCCCTCCCCCCGCCCGCCCCCTCCCACCCTTCAACCTCCCCTCGGCCAGCTCATTCCGCCCTCCCGTCCCTCCGCCCCCTCCCCCTTCACTCGAGGGAGAAGCAACTGCAGAAGAATCATCCACCTCCGCAGGTCCCAGCGGGTCCCCTGCATCGTCGCTGGGGCCCCCCTGGCGGACCTCGGCGGGCCTCCGGCCGGCCCGTGGAGCTCCCGGGAGCACAAAAGGCGTGCAGATGCGCCGCCCGCTGTGATCCGCACAGGGCCGATGCCCCGGGCGGTCGTGCCGGACGAAGCCCGCCCGGGAGCCGCGAGGGCCCCGTCGCGGCGGGGCGCGGCTCTCTCGATCGGGGCGCTCTTGCCCCGAGCCTGGGATCTGGATGTCGCCTGCAGAGTCGCGACGGCGTGCTCTCCTGCGTTTTTGTTTCGCAGTTTTCACAAGGGCGGGCCCGGGGCGATTGAGATGAGGAGGAGGAGGAGGAGGAGGAGGAGGAGGAGGAGGAGGAGGAGGAGGGCGAGGCCATTTTCGAATGTCTCGGCCCACTCCCCAGGACGGGCGTTTCGTCCCGAGTCCTTTCTTCGCGGCCCCGAAGGGCGCGGCGCGAGCGCCGAAAACAGGGCCTCCCGTCGCAGCGTGGTCGCAGCGCGAGAGCCCAGAGGTCCCGAGCCCTTCCCCGGGGGCCACTGCTTCGCCCTGGGTCCATTTTTGTCTGGGCCTCCCAGATGGGGTCGGAGCAGATGGGGTCAGAGGATCGTGCCGCATCGCCGCCGATGCATCGCCGATGCATCGCCGATGCGTCGCCGATGCGGCTCGACGTGCAAGCCGATCCTCTCCACGCCGATGGCGCCGATGCCTCGCCGACGTCGCCGATTCATCTCCGATGCGTTGGCGATGCATCGCCGTTGCATCGCTGATGCGGCGTGATCCCCCGACCCCGTCCATTCGGACCCCATCTAGGAGGCCACTAACTTTTTGATTGCCCCCGGGCCCGCTAGCGGGCCCCACATGCCGACTCGAGCAAGCACAGTCCGTCGCTCTCCTTGTCCGCCACACGACGCGAGGGGGTCCGACACCCCCGGTGTTTGCCGGAGGCCCCTGCGCCGGCACCGCGCGGGGCCTCCGGGGAGCTTCACGCAAGAGTGACCCCAGGCAAGGGTGACCGTTGGTGCGCGGCCCTTCCGATCGCCAAGCGCGATGCGACAGCAGCTCGGGGCACTCTGCAGAACCCGACACCGACAGCGAGGTCCCCTCCGGAAAAGAGAATGTCAGAGCCTCTGCTGGATGCCGTCGCCCGTGTCTTCGGGCTCGCGTGTCCCGCGTCGATGGATGCCAGCCCTGCGCGCGTGGGAGCAAAGCGGGCCTTCCCTGGTTTTATGTCGGGTGTGTCCCCCTACAGGGGGATTTTCGACGAAGAAATAAGAATACCCCACAAATATTCAAAAAAAATCAGAAAATACCCAAAACATAGTACCCAGACTATTTTTGGACTACTTTTTGATGAATTTTGGTGTATTTTTTATTTTTCGTCGAAAATCCCCCTGTAGGGGGACATGCCCGACTTAGCTCTAGTTCCTCCAGTGGACTTTCTAGGATTGCCATGGGCCGCGCGCGGCCCGTGGGCCGCGCGGGCCTCGCCAGCCCCATGAGCCCCACAGGTCCCAGAAAGGTGTCCTTGGCCACACGGGCGCCGCAGCGCGCATGGGCTCAATGCGCCGCGCGAGCCTGGCGTTACGTCGGGCCTGTCCCCGTGCAGGGGGATTTTCGACGAAGGATAAAACATAACCCCAAACATAGCCCCAAAAAAGTCAAACAATAGTCTGGGGACTATGTTTTGAACATTTGTTTGACATGTTTGTAGTATTGTTCGATTTTTTATTTTTCGTCGAAAATCCCCCTACAGGGGGACACGCCCGACATAAGCCTGGCGAGCCCCGCGTTCCCCATAGGCCCCTTGAGTCGTCAGGGCCGCGTCGGGTTTGTAGGCCCTGCGATCCCCGCGGACCATGCCAGGCCCATGGGCCCTGGGGTCGCTCTGGGCATCATGGGGCGTTTTTCACGACGCGAACCCCTATGGCCTTCGAATTCGGGGAGCAATGCGAGCCACCTCACGTTTTGCGGGCTCCGCTGGGCCGCTCTGCCCCCGCAGGGAAAGGATCCCCAACTTTCCCAGTGGGGTCTTGGTGTTGGGTGTCGGTACCGGCTTTTCGTTCCCGGCAACACGGCAACACTGGACAGCCGACACCAGCACCAAGACCCCCGCTGGAACGGCGGGTGGAGCGGAGCCGCGAAGGGCAGCCACGCCCCCCTCCCCCCCCCCCCCCGGCGCCGGCGCGGGGGGGTAGGCGGTGGAATCTCGGAGTCGTCGGAAGCCGGCCTCGGGCCTGCAGAAATGTCCGGGATGCGAGTAGGGGCGGGCATGGGGGCGGGTGGGAGGGGAGGGGGGAGACAGGGGAGGGGGGCCAAAACGGGTGGGGGGAGGCGCGGAGGACGGCGGCGGCGGAGTGGGATGCTTTGGGGTCTTGGAGGGTACCGCATCTTTCCCGCTGGTCCGCCCTCTCCCCAGAACGCCCGCCAACATCGCCTTTCGTCCGCACTGTCTGTGTCCTGCCCTCCCTCCTGCGCGCTGCGCGATGTTTCCCTTCCCCCCCCTCCCCCAACCCCCCAAGATTCCGAGGGCCAGGACGGGCTCACGCTGGCCCAAAACGCAAGTCACATTTTTATGAAACAGATCACTGCCTTGGCGTCGGTGTCGTGTCGGCTTGTTTGTCCCCCCAGCCAGCGGCCTGCGCGCATGGGACTGGCCCCCGCCATCCCCACAAGAGCCGGGCACCTTCAGAGGTGCGGATGTCTGCGCTCGCGCGATCGCAGGTGCGAGAGCCGCCCGCAGAAGCCTCAGCCTTCCCTCATGTCACGGGGGAAACTCCACTCCCTGAGCCTCGGCTCTCGATGGCGAGGAGGAGGAGGGGGGAAGGAGGAGGAGGGAGGAGGAGGAGGGAGGAGGAGACGGAAGAGGAGGAGGACCAGGAGAAGGTGAGCAACGAGGGGAGGGTAGAGGAAGTTGACTTGCTCCTCCTCCACATAGTCATCTTCTTCCCTCGTCCACCCACCTCGCGCCGTTCCGCTCTCTGGAGGAGGAGGTGGGGTAGGGGAAGGACCACTGCAAAACCTTAGACGCATCAGCGCTGTTACACTAAACCCTCGCTCCAAGCTCTTTCTCAATAGGCTCCAAGGGGGGGAAACAGTGTGGAAATCCTGAAGCGTCCCAGCCATTTCACAGGACTTCAACGCCACAAGTAAACCTGACTGTTCCGACGGTCCTGACTCGTGCCAAAAAACCGTTCCTTGGATGACAACACCGCGAATCAACGTAATTGCTTATCCCTGACAATCCTGAACCGTTCCGGAACACAGTTGCTGGCACGTTAGCCATGCATACCAGCGAAGCACTGGAATTTGCTTGAAACAAGTGTGTGCGGCTCTCAGGCGAGAGCCACATTTGAAAAGGAACCGCCCCCAATATATGCGAAGCTTTTGCAACTTGTTTTGAAGCGAATGTGCGCGGCGCTAATTCGATAGCCAGTCACAAGTCGAAACCCACCCGTCCTGAATCCGTGGAGCGCTTGAATGTTTTAATATGGGTGTGCGCGACGCAGCTACAGTTTGGAAGCCACCCGCCCTCACCTAACGCTGCGCAATTCTTCGAGCTGCTAAAGCGAATGTGCGTGGTGCTACGGCGAGAGCCACAGTTCGTGGCCGAACTGTCCTCATTCCGTGAAGGCTTTACTAGTGTCGTTTTGTTTTTCATATAAAACGAATGTGCGCGGCGACCAAGCGAGAGCCACAGTTTGAAAGCCACCCGCCCCGCCAATCCGCGAAACTCTTGCACATGTGGAAGGAGAGTGCGCGCGGCGTTAGGGCGGGATCCACATGCTGGAGGCGGCCCGATCTCCATCTGCGAAGCTGTTGCTTGTTTCGAAGATTCAGGTCCGTGAGTGGTAGGACTAGTCTCAGGCGAAACGCCTGGCCTCCCCTTCCGACTGGCTTTGGCGTGCGGCAGGAAAAGGGGTGATCCATGAGATACAGGAGTGGAGAACGAGGACGAGGGGAAGGAGGAGAGGAGGTTGAGGCGGAGTTGGGAAAGGAGGAGGGCGGAGGATGAGAGCGGAGGGGAACGAGAAGGAAGAGGAGGAGGACGCGGAAAACGGGAAGGACGATTAGAACGAGGATGGGAAGAAGGGGAGGAGGAGGAGGTGGGGAAAGAGGACTGGAAGGACGAGGGGAAGGATGAGGAGGAGGAGAGGGGGAAGGAGGGGAAGGATGGGAAGGTGTAGGAGGAGGGAGGAGGAGGAGGAGGAGGAGGAGGAGGAGGAGGAGGAGGAGGAGGAGGAGGAGGAGGAGGAGGAGAGCGGAGGAAGAAGAGGAGGGAGGAGGGGGGAGGAGGAGGAGGAAAGGAGGAGGAGGAGGAGAGGAGGAGGAGGAGGAGGAGGAGGAAGAGAGGAGCAGAGGAAGGATGCCCGGGCCCTCGCCGCCGCCGCAGGAGCGCGCGGGCGTCGCCGCCTTCGCCGCCCTGCCGCTGCGCTGCCGGCAGCTGTGCGCGCGGCTGCTCTGCCGCAGGTGGCCGCGCTGGGTGCCGGCCGCCGGGCTGGCGCCGGGCTCGGCCGCCCCTCGGCCGCTTGAGCGACCCTGGTCATGATGCCGAGAGGAGGAGGAGGAGGAGGAGGAGGAGGAGGAGGAGGAGGAGGAGGAGGAGGGAGGAGGAGGAGGAGGAGGAGGAGGAGGAGGAGGCGGAGGAGGAGGAGGAGGAGGAGGAGGAGGTGGAGGAGGAGGAGGAGGAGGAGGAGGAGGAGGAGGAGGAGGAGGGGAGGAGGAGGAGGAGGAGGAGGAGGAGGAGGAGGAGGAGGTGGAGGAGGAGGAGGGGGAGGAGGAGGAGGAGGAGGAGGAGAGAGGAGGGGAGGAGGAGAGGAGGAGGAGGAGGAGGGGGGAGGGGGAGGGGGGAGGGGGAGGAGGAGGATGGAAAGAGGAGGAGGAGGAGGAGGAGGAGGAGGGCAGGAGGTGGAGGAGGAGGGAGGAGGAGGGCCACTTGAGACACTGGTAGTGGGCCTTCGGGGTGATGGGCCTGTTTTCCACCACCACCACCAGAAGTTGGAGGGGGAGGGGGTCCTCCTCCTCCTCCTCCTCCTCCTCCTCCTCCTCCTCCTCCTCTGCATATGGGTATTACGCAGCTCAGCAGCTCGTTAACTTAGCCCAGGAGTGCCCAGACAGAAACGACGGCAATCGTGCAGAGCACCAAGATCGGATCTCTCGGAACCTTTGGCCAAAGGCCTACAGCAAAGCTGAGCAAGCCAGGAAGGTTAAGGTCTCTTGAATAGGTGTGTTCTCGACCTAGTCGTTATATCCAGAACTCCAGAACTCCTCCCCCTCCTCCTCCTCCTCCTCCGCCTCCTCTTCGTCCTCCTCCTCCTCCTCCTCCTCCTCCTCCTCCTCCTCCTCCTCCTTCCCCCCTCCAACTTATGGTGGTGGTGGTGGTGGAAAACACGTCCATCACCGAGAGGAGAGGAGGAGGGTCAGAGGAGGGCCATTTGCGACACTGGTAGTTGGCCTTCGGGGGGCCGCCTCGTCGCCGCGGCGGGACGCAGCGCGGACAACTGGTTCGTTTTTTGGGGGCGCTGGGAGGAGTCCCGGAATTGATGCTAAGCTCCCAGTTCAGAGGCGACGATAGGGGCGAATAGCCCAGGGGAGAGCAATCCATGTATTCAGGTGCGCCGATGATCTATGTCTTCGACAAGGCTCCCGGGCGAATACTTGTATATAATGCCCGCCCTGGGCTATTCGCCCCTGTCGTCGCCGCCGACCAGTGTCTCAAAGCGCCCTGCTCCGAGAGGGCGTGGAGGGAGGAGGAGCTGGGGAAGGGCCCGGTGGCCCACGGCACGCCGCCCCGCCCCGCCGGGAGGGCGGGAGGCAGGACGCCGAGGCGGCGGGGGGAGGAAGAGGAGGAGGAGGAGGAGGAGGAGGAGGAGGAGGAGGAGGAGGAGGAGGAGGAGGAGGAGGAGGAGGAGGAGGAGGAGGAGGAGGAGGAGGAGGAGGAGGAGGAGGAGGAGGAGGGAGGAGGAGGAGGAGGAGCAGGAGCAGGAGGAGGAGGAGCAGGAGGAGCAGGAGGAGGAGGAGGAGGAGGAGGAGGCCCCATCCGCGAGCACACCTCGGGCCCCCCAGGCAGGGGCCGCCCCTACAGACAGGGGCAGGGCTCCGAGAAGTAGCGCGTAGTATAAGCGGGCCGGCGGCGCCACACCGCACGCTGCCTTTGCGACGGCCACCGTCCTCCTCCTCTCCTCCTCCCTCCTCCTCCTTCCTCCTCTCCTCCTCCTCCTCCTCCTCCTCTTCCTCCTCCTGTCCCTCCTCTCTCCTCCCTCCTCCCCTCCCTCCTCCTCCTCCTCCTCCTCCTCCTCCTCTCTCTCCTCTCCTCCTCCTCCTCCTCCTCCTCCGTCCTCCTCCTCCTCCTCCTCCTCCTCCTCCTCCTCCTCCTAGCACGGTGCCTGCAAGAATGGCAAGGAAAGAACTACACAGCAAAAGGTTATGCCAACAAAAAGCCCAGGTTGTTCACCCCGACTCGTGCTCCAGCGGTCCCAGGGCCTGGCGGGGACCCCCGGAGCCCGAGAGGCGCAGCAGGAAGCGTCTCCCTCCGTGCTCTCTCGCGGCGCCAGGGGGGCTGGGCTCTTTTTTATCCATTGCCAGATCATCGGATACAGATGTTTGCTCGGTTGCGATCGTCAGCAACTGGTCGGCACTGCGAATCAGTCGCGACCGATTGCGACCGACCCCAGAATCGGTTGGGACCGTCACTTACATTTCATTTCCCTCCCCTTTCAGCCGCTTTTTCAAGCAGCTCTGGGCCGAGAAGGCGTGGAAGTCAATCTTGACTCTCGGTCCTCGCCACGCCCCCCCTCCCCATCCATCATGTATGTAAACTTGCCAGAGTCTATTGAAAAACTGCCTCTCAGGAAATTTGGCTGTTCTACATGGATGCCAAGGTGGGTCAGTCATCTCTGGCCTAACCTAGCTTCCCTCAGATCTGGCCGCTGATCTTCGCAGCGTAAGATCTCAGATGTTACAAGGGTCCATGCGGCCAAGCTCGGTGCCCAAGCCACGCGTCAAGGCTCCGACAGCATCGACCCCTGGAGGTCTCAACCCATTCCGGGGACTTGGCCTTGCATCCCGAGTCGGTTAGATGATAGTCTCAGTGCCCGGCGAGGATCCCCACGTGGATCACCGCGTGGGCTGCTATAAGGATTGGGAGTCTTTATGTGGATGCCAGGGTAGGGTATACCTAGCCGAACCTAGCTTACAAGTGGGTGGCATGTGCCCTACGCGGCCTCCTGGGGGGGTTGAAGATCTGCGCTAAGCGGGCGGAGCCCACTTGGCAGGTACCTAAACTCTTTCAGCCACTCAGGGCACTCGTAACCCACTTACGCGCTAGGATGGGCCAAATTGTACCCACATTCGCATCGCATCCACCTATGCCCCCCTTCTCCGCTTGGCAACCCTAGCGATGATGGAAGCATAGGCTAAGCACAGGTCCGATATTTCGGTCTTGGTTGAACGCTTGAGGTTCGAAGTTCGAGCTTTGCCGACTTCCTCGTCGGTTCTCGGTGGTGGTCCAACCTTGGGAAGCGTCCCAGCAGCTGCATACCCAGATCGTCCCGAGCCGCGGCAGGGGAGCCGAGGCATGACCCGAAAGCCACCAGGGGCAACGCTGGATGGGGATGTCGAGGCTCAGGGGGCAACGCATCGACCCCCTAACTACGCATTGATCTCGCAGGCGATTGTTCTCCCCCAGCCCCCGACTCTTCGACGAACAGTGAAGCCGCTCAGAACAGGAGGGAAAAGCCTGGGAGACACCCCGGGGAGGCAACTCGGACGCACCCTTCTCGAGGACGGGCGCCCACCCATCGAATGTTCCAGGGCTGGGCCCCCAAATGCCTGGTCCAGTCGAGAACCCCTCGGGGCCTGGGATGGGGGTGGACATATCCCCCGCTGCACGCGCTGGTCGCCGATGCAGGGCCCCGAGAGACCATTCTTGAGCATTTTGGGTGTATTTTGGAAGGTATGTTTCCATTGTTCGTCCAGAATATGCCTGTAGGGGGGCATGCCTGGCCGCCCGCGGAGCGCGCAGCTGAAGGCGGGCGAACGGCGGCGGGAAGAGGAATGCGAGACTTCGAGCACGTGTCACCGAGCGCGTTCCAGCAAGCAGTGGCGAAGCGTGCTGGCGTGCCTATATAGCCCTGCCGAACAATGTCATGATAACCTTTTTTTTGTGGTTTCCACGGGATGTTCGTAGAACATGTCTGGCGGATATTGTTTTGTTTTAGCACATCGGGCTCATATTCTGAGAACATCGCCCTTGTTCTTAGAACATTTCCGGGTTATCAGAACATTTCGTGGTAGGACTATAGGAATGCCGGGACGGTCGGTCCCTGTTCAATGCCACTACTCGCAAAGTGCCCACTCGCAAACGTCAGAAACACACATGTCTGCTTCGATGTAGTTTATCGCACATCCCCCACGGGGGATCCAGGCCGTTTGCGAGTTGTGACTTTGCGAGTAGTGGAATGCGCTCGTCTACTTGAGCATGTTTGGATCCAGGGATCTCGGAGTCGGGCAGATCGCGCCGCATCGTTGATGCATCGGCGTTGCAGGGTGATCTGGGCAGCGGGTGTTGTCGGTTTTCGACCGGATTCGTTGGGCATCGTGCCAATGTCGGGCGCGCTAACTTGCGAGCTTACCTCGCCCGCGCCATTGTTTTCAAGAAACAAGGATGGAAACAATATCCGGACTCGATAATTGGCGTTTGCTAAAATTCCTTGGGCGTTTACTAAACAGCCCTGCCCTGTTCGATTCCTTCTGTGGATGTGCTTACTAAACTGCTTCCCGTGTCGGGGTGATCAGTATGGGGGTGGATTTTCTGCCCTCAATGGAAGTAGTCGCCACGTCCTATCCATCTGTGCTCTTCTGTGCTCGAGGTCTGTGTGTGTGCTTGCTTTCAAGCTGTGCTGTCATGCCAGCGGCTGCTCCCCAGCTGCTTGCACCGAACGTGCCGACCTGGGACGGCGATCTTACCTCCGCGATCAGGAAGCACGGGAAAGCACAGCAATGGGCCGTTGCGTTAGATGTGTTCCGACACGCGTCGCAAGCGGGGACGCAGATTAATTGCATTCACTACAGTGCTTTGATCGACGCTTGCGGGAAAAGCAAGCAATGGCAGCTGGCACTGATGCTGATCCGAGAAATTATGGAGTCGAAGACGGCATACGATGTCTTCATTTGGGGTGCTGGCATCAGCGCATGCGAGAAAGGCCACAAGTGGGAGCATGCTTTGTCGCTTCTTCGTGAGTTGCGCGATGTGAGATTGGAGTCGAACGTATTCGTATATAGTTCTGGGATCAGCGCATGCGAGAAAGCTGGGCGGTGGGAGCAGGCGCTGTCTCTACTCGATGACATGTGCGAGGTGAAGGTGGAGCCAAACGTCATCAGCTATAACGCCGCGATCAGCGCATGCGAGAAGGGCGAGCAATGGAAACGAGCGCTGTGGTTGCTCTGCGAACTGGGGAAGAAAAGATTGGAGCCTTGCGTCCGGAGTTGCAGTGCTGGAATCAGCGCGTGTGAGAAATGTGGACAGTGGGAGCGGGCATTATCGCTACTCCGCGACATGGGAAAGGTGAAATTGGAGCGGAGCACCATCAGTTACAATGCTGGGATCAGCGCGTGCGAGAAATCCCGACAGTGGCAGCAAGCTCTGTCACTGCTGTTTGAAATGATGGAGGTGAGTGTGGAGCAAAATGTGAGGAGTTATAGTGCCGGGATGAGCGCTTGCGAGAAAGGCGAGAGTTGGGAATTGGCGCTGTCATTGCTAACTCAAATGGCGGATGCAGAGGTCGATCCAAACGACTTCAGCTTCAACGCCGGTATCAGTGCCTGCGAGAAGGCCGGGCAGTGGCAGCAGGCACTGGCGCTGCTGAGGCACATGAGGGAGGCGGAGTTGGACCCGGATGTAAGCTCAGACCTCCGACGTCGTGATGTTGGATCCAGTGTGTTTCCTCCTTACGGAATCTGGGGGTAGTTTCGGCGCCAGTGACGTTCGCGTTTCCTTAGTTAAAGGCCCAGACATATGTATGCAATTGCGAGTAGCGCAAACATATGTTTCTTCCACTCCAGGAACTTTGACACTGATGCCTTCGGTGTAGCCCCCCTTATGGGGCCATACCACGTGTGATGAGTGTGCCGACATTGGCGGGGCGGCACCATACGACCGTTACCACTGGGGCACTCCA
The DNA here is from genome assembly GCA_963575745.1 of Prorocentrum cordatum. NCBI lineage: Eukaryota > Dinophyceae > Prorocentrales > Prorocentraceae > Prorocentrum > Prorocentrum cordatum. The sequence continues at coordinate 400,270 of CAUYUJ010021159.1, forward strand.
TGGGGCTCCCGACGGTGCCACGAGGCGTGTGAGCGGTGTGCCGACACGGGGCTAGACGGCGCCATGCGACCGCTGCCACTGTGACCTTTTGGTGGAGCTCTCCATCGGACCACGAAATGTGGGAGAGGAGTGTGCCGAGATTGGCTAGGCTCAGTATCGTTTAACCGACCCCCATCCCCCATCCTCATCCCCTTCGAGACTCCCACCAAATTACCACCCCAGTTCGGGGTACACCCCTCGAAACCCGAAGGGACCGGCCTATATCCATGGGGCCCAGGTCTGGTCGCTGGGGATGGGGGTCGGATCAACGATGCTCATAGGCGGCCCCATGTGCACTCTGCCATTTTGGCCCTGGGTGGAGCTTGGCCAGGATGGCGCCGTGCGCACCCTGTCACTCGGCCGTTCGCTGCAGCTCCCCATGGGGACACGACGCGGGTGATCGGTGCGCCGATGTGGGCTAGACGACGCCCATGCGACCGCTGCCTCCGTGACCTTTGGTGGAGCTCCCCATCGGACCACGAACTGTGGGAGAGGGTTGTGCCGAAATTGTCCAGGCGGCCCCACGTGCACCCTACAAGTTGGGCCTTTGGTGGAGCTCTCTATGGGGCAGCGACGCGTGCGAGCGGTGTGCCGGACTCTTTCAGGCGGTACCATTTGCACCCTATGATTTGGGCGGTCGTAAGATGTCCTTCAGGGGGCACGGAATCGTGTGAGCGGTGTGCCTACATGGGCCAGGCAATGCCATGGACACCCCGCCACTTAGGTCTTCCAGTGGGCATTCTGTGCAGACTCGAAAGATGTGAGCGGTGTACTGGAGCTGGCTAGGTGGCCCCATGTGCACCCTGCCGTTTGGGCTTTCGGTGGGGTTCTCCAGGGAGCCACCCGGAATGGCCCAGGCGACGCCACTTGCACCCTGCAGCTTGGAAACGTGTGAGGGGTGTTCTGAGGACCAGGGGGAGAAGGATGAGGAGGCGGGGGCAGCGGGAGTGTCGCGACGCGGGGCGCTGCCGATTCAAAGCGAGCACGCAACATCACAGGATGCTTGGAACAACGAAAGAACTTCGGAGAAGCGCGCAGAGAACTCTGGGGCCCGCGTGCCGAAGCAATCGCCACGGAGGTCTGGAGTCAGCTACAGCGCTGGGATCCGCGCGTGCGACAAGGCGCGGTTGTGGCAGCTGGCAGTGTCGCTATTCAGCGAGATGGTAGATCGGGGGACTTCGGTTGGCCACCTCGCCGATCCCGGCCGCGCCCCGCCCGAGCTCAGGATCGCTGCACGCGCCCTCTCGGCTGGGCCCGGAGGGCATGCTGCACGGATCAGGGGCCCGTGGACCGGCCCAGCCAGGATGAAGACCGGTATGTCCATCTACAGGGGGAGGTTTCAAGCATATGGGAAAACAGTCTGGGGACTATGTTTCGACTATGTTTGACCATGTTTGAGATTTGCTTGCCTATGTTTAGTATTTCTGTTTTAACATCCGCCTCTAGGATGACATGCCCGACCTCACGCTAGGATCGCTGAGGTGGTCCGTCGACGCCCCCCGAGCAGAAGGGAAACTGCATGCGGACGGCGCCAGCTACTGCTCAGTCATCAGCGCGTGTCAGGGGGCCATGCAGTGGGAGTGGGCGTTACTTCTGCTCGCTCGGATGGAGGAGCCGGTGGCGAAATCCGAACCCTACCCTCGCCGATCAATGATTCATGCAACTCGATTGGCGGCGGGGGTAGGGTTTGGAATTCGTCGGGCACGTGGCGGAATTCGAACCCTACCCCCGCCTCCCAACGATTCAGGAGAATCGATGGTTGGTGGCGGTAGGGTCTGGATGTCGCCACTTGAGGAGGCGATTGTTGACCCAGACGTCAACGCCTACAATGCTGGAATCAGTGCCTGCGAGATCGGGCAGTGGCAGCAGGCCCTCTCGCTGCTCCGGAAGCTCGGGGGCGTAAAGTTGGAGGCAGACGTCTTCAGCTACACTTCCAGCATCGTCTGCTGCGAGGAGAGCAAGGAGTGGGAGAGGGCGCTGCTGCTGTTTGCAGAGATGGCGAGTGCGCGGGTGAACCCAAATTCAGTCATCCTTACAGTAGGTTCGCTTGTGCAAGGCAGATTGCACCTGCCGGGGCTAGCAGAAGGGGTCGGACGGGAAGACTGACCAGGGTGGGCTGGGAGATTAATTTTGCTTGGGAAATGGTGCGGGCAGTGCCCCTAACCGCGCTTGCACGTAAGGCTGATTAATCGCTTCGCTCATCCCGCCGGCCCTGGAGCCCTCCTTAGGGCCTCTTGGGGGCCTCTTGGGGACCTCTTGGGAGTCTCTTGGGCCTCCTTGGCGGCGTCTTGGGGGCCCCCGAGGGCCTCTTGGGGGGCTCCTTTATGTGTTGCCTTGCGTCATGAACTGGGGGGGTGCCTCTGGTCTTCGCCGCGTGGCGCCTCCCGGGCGCCACGTGGGCGCTCAGCGCCTGGGGGAGGTCCCGCAGCTTCGCCACGCTGCGAGCCAGCGCCGCCTCGCGGGCGCCCCGCCCTTCGGGGGGGGCCCATGTGTTCGCCACGGTGCAGGCCTGTTCCGCCTCGTAGGCGCAGCGCGCTACATCACACTTAGATGCGTTACAGCACATGGTTGAAACCACATAGCTTCCACAGGATAGAATGCAGCCTGGCTTCCATCCGTTCGCCTACTCCCACTGTGCTTAACCTCTACTTCGCACCGCCTAGCTTACACGTAGCTTACACCACACAGCTTGCACTGCGCAGCCTTCGCTTCAAATGATTAGATTTCATCGCGTGTGCGACATAGTTTACATAGCGTGCACCCTATAGCCTTCACCTCCAACTCACACCACATACACTGCACGTCACCGCGCACACCAAATAGCTTTCGACGCATAGCTTCGACATCTGCAGCTCAAAATGCCCCTTCCCCGGTGCCACTTGCTTGCATAGTGTAGCACAATTTCTTGCATGCCAGTCCGCATGTCCGTCTCGACCATAGCATGGCGTTTGCTTGGTTCACTGTTACGTTGGTAGTCGGGTACAGCATGGCACCGTATCTAAGTAGACCGATGCAAACGCATACGCATACGCATATACCTTTTCGACATGCTCGCCATGCCATCTCTATGAATCATGCGCATCGCGGCGCCGAAGCAGCATGCGTTGGCAAACCGCCTCATCGCCCAGAATAGCATGACATCGCCAAGTCAGAGCAACAGCATCGCACGATGCACGATTCGGACGCGCTCTGCTGGCGACTGGAGAACTACTTTTTTTTAGCAGCACTTCTCCCTCAAGAAAGCTCCAGGGAGAAATTGCAATGGATTGCGCCCACTGTCAGGCGGAGTCCTGAAGGCCATGTTGAGGACAGGGAAGATAAGGACGTTTTCCTGAAACCCAGGCGTACCCTTGGGCGCAGAGAGACATTTCTGGACTGACTCCTCCCTACCGCCCCCCTTCGACCGCCCCACGCAGACCACCGACATCGTGCGTTTCGTCAACAAGTGCTTGCACTGGGGGGTTGCCATTTGTTCTCGAGAGATTGACTGCGCTTAGGGGCTCCTATTCAGCCTACGTGAGGATCTGAAGTGTCATGGCGGTGGTTCGGCTGGTGACCCACCTGTTGAGTAGGTCCCCGTGGGCGCCTCGTGGATGCTCCGCAATCGGGGAGCACGTCGGGGCCCCGACCGGTACCTGCCCGGTGCGCCTCGTGGGCGCCACAGTTTGCTTGCGTCACGCGGATCGCGCCACACAACTTGTAGCACATAGCTTTCAACACGTAGCTTGCACCTCGTATCATGCACCACGCAGCTTGCGAACCGTGGATGGCGCCACATCCACCACCTGGCCTACACCACAGAGCTCACACCAAATAGCTTTGCACCAAGTAGACTGCACAACCTAGCGTGCACCACATATCTGGCACAACAGGGCTTGCACTACGTGGATCCCCTTTTCAGAGGGAAGATAGACTCGACCACCATCTCCCCCCTGGACTTATCGATACCCCCTTGGCCCTGGGAAAGCACAACTGTTCATACTATTCTGCCTCGGCGTGCACTTTCCAGATGCAACTTAATCATCCCAGCCCCACTGGGCATCTCTTCCGCACCCTTCATCCGTGGCGAAAACATCCGTGTGCGTACGCTCGTCTGTCTAAACGGACCGTTTCCAATCATGCATGGGAAGCACATGGCACGCAGCCCACACTCACGCACATGTCGACATCATATCACAGCAAGTTGGGTTAGCAAACGCATCAAACTGGACGCATCAAGAACCCTGGTGCCTTCCAGGGCACATGTTGATGATTCATTGGCTTACGCCACACCGCCGACCCCTTGAGGCCACTCTAGACACGCTTTGGAGTCTTTTAAGGACCGTCCTGCCATTTCCTTGGGCCGTTGCTGTGGTTTCTGGGGCCTTCGTGGGGCGCCCAGAGGCCGTCGTGCAGCTTTTTGGAGAGTCTCTTGGGGGGCCAGAGGTCGATGTTGGAGGTTTATTGGGCCGTTGTGGGCCTCGTGAAAGCCCAACAAGTGAATGTGCTGAACATGTACGTTTTACCTTGGGGATGGGAAGGTTTTTGCTTTGAGAGGCCTTCTTGGAGCGCCTCGTGGTCGCGTTTTCAAACGTCTTGGACACCCATGGGGCCGTCTGGCGGCGATCTTGGTCGGTTTGGACCGAATCGTCCCCCGCGTGGGCCGTCCGGACAGCCTTTGGGAGCCCTCTTGCCCCGTTTTGGAGCGCTCTTGGGACCGTCCTGCGGCTTTCCTGAGCCGTTGCTATGGTTTCTGGGGCATTCGTCGATCGCCTGGAAGCCGTCTTGGAGCCTTCTTGGGAGCCTCTTCGGGTGAAAGGGGTCGATCTTGGAGGTTTGTTTGGCCGTTGTGGGCCTCGTGGAAGCCCAACAAGTGAATGTGCTGACAATGTACGGTTTACCTTGGGAATGGGACGGTTTTTGCTTTGGGAGGCCTTCTTGGAGTGCCTCGTGGTCGCGTTTTCAAACGTCTTGGACACCCATGGGGCCGTCTGGCGGCGATCTTGGGCGGTTTAGACCGCATCGTCCCCCGCGTGGGCCGTCCGGACAGCCTTTGGGGGCTCTCTTGCCCCGTTTTCGAGACCTCTTGGGATCGTCCTGCTGTTTTCCTAAGCCGTTGCTCTGGTTTCTGGAGCCTTCGTGGATCGCCCGGACGCCGTCTTGGAGCCTGTTTTGGAGCCTCTAGGGTTGGCGAGGGTCGATCTTGGAGGCTTCTTGGGTGTTTGCGCCGCGTGGAAGCCGAATGGGCGAATGTGGTGAAAATGTATGTTTACCTTAGGAAATGATACGATTGTTTCTTCTGGAGGGCCTCTTTGGGGCGCATCGTAATATTGTTTCAAACGTCTTGGGGACTTATGGAGCCGTGTGGAGCCAATCATCGGCGTTTTGGGACGATCTCTCGTCGATTCGTAGTTCTTTTGGACCGTTCTGGGGATCTTTGGAACCTTTTTTGCCCGTTTTGGGGCCTCATGAGGCTCCAAGTGTGCGTATGATGGATTTGCCCCCCCCCCCCCCCCCCCCCCCCTCCCCTCCAAACCGGCCGGACCAGGCCCCTGGGGGAGGGGTTTGGGGAGGGGGAATCGTCGCACACGCCGTGACCCCAACGGGTCAGCGGATTCCGGGTCCGCGAGCACCTTCCGAAATCTATCGGGAGTTGATTTCAGTGATTTCATCATTTTCGTTCATAGCCTGCAGCCGCATTCCACCACACGGTGCATCTGCGATGATCTAGCATGAACCCAAGGCACGAATTCGTGTCAACACATACCATGTGAGCCATACGTACGCGCCGCCCCTCGCGCGTGCCGAAAGCCTTCCACAACAAGCGGCTCACTAAACGTTTCAATCCAGAGCTCTTCAACAACTTCGGAAAGCAAGCACGAGTTGTTCAACGACAAGTGCGCCGTTATTCTTGCATTTCCGCGCGTGCAGATCATCACCATCACCATCATCCGCGCCGCCGCATCTCCGCCGTCATCTCAATCGTCGATCGCCGCCATTGCCGCCATCACCAGCCAACCAGTCTCATCACCGAGACATGGACATCATCACTGCCACCGTCGTCAGCATCATCTGCGCCGTCGTTGGCCTTGCCGTTGACATCATCACCATCGCCACCGGATCGCTGCTATCATCATCGTTGCTGCCGATGCCTGCGTCGTCATGGTAACGTTCACGCCCTGGCCAGACTCCCACAGTGAGGATCCCACGCGCCAGCGCCGCCTCTGAGGCGCGCTTGGCAATTCCCATCGGTAAGCGCCATCGCGGCCACATCGCTTGTGTCAAGCCAGTGGCCTTTTGGCGTGCAGGCTTGCGCGCGCTGGCGCATCCGCAAATGTGCGCTGTCCACTGCCAAGTATGTCGCGCAATCGCGGCCGCACGGGTTGTGCACAGCCAATTGTGGCTGGGAGGGGTGGGTGATTCTGACGACTTCAAATTCTACAAGATGATATACACCACATCTGTTCCATTTGTTGTTTAAACGAAAACAGGTTTTACCACCTTCCCCCTCAGGACTTATCGACTCCCCTGAAGTCGCTGCAAAACACATATGACGTTGACCCAATGTCCATCCTACCCGTGAGTTCATCCGGTAGCGGTCCCCCTTCGGTTCCCTGGCAACATTTATTATGCGACCGCATTAGCTTGTCAAGCATCATAAGTTCCCAACATCATAAGTTCCCAACAATCCTTTGCAAAACATGGGACGAAGTGCGCACGCGCGCGTCGTCGCGCGCGCGTGTCGAATCCTATAAAAAAACTCGGTTTCGGAAGGGTTTCGCAATCGAGTATTCAAAAAACATCAACGACATGGTTTGGCAAGACGGAGTTTCAACAGAAGCGTGAGAGCGCGCGCCCCTGCGGACTTCTGAAGACAAGCGCGCGTTGTTCAACATTTTCTTGACATGCTTTCAAACTGGCTTCGCGCGCGCATGTCGAACTCGTTCTGACGTCCTTGCGCGCGTGCTGGTGTGGCACGATCCGTGTCAAACTATACCATGCGAGCCACTGTCGCGCGTCTGCCGCGCGCGCATGTCGAATTCAATCCGGGACCTTCATCACTGACGCGAACACGCCGTCATCGTCGTCGGCGTGATCAGCATCGGAGCCGTCACTGGCTGCCCCGTCGTCGCTGTCAGCATCGTCGCCTGCACCGCTACTACCATCATCGTGTCTACCGTTGTCGACGTTGCCATGATGCCGCGCCCGCCCAGCATGCGCGGGCTAGCGCGGCCGCAGAGATGCACCAGCCAACACCCCGCACTCATCGCAATCGCTCCCGCATGGGTTTCTCAAACCAAGTTGCGGGCGGGTGGGTGGGATGAGTGCGCGCGCAGTGGATTTGACAATTCCAAGTTCGACAAGTGAGTTCTCCCCCTGTAAATAACAATAGTGCCTGCCCCCTGGAATTAACGATCTTATTTTTCGTATTGCAATTTACATATGATTGTGCCCCATCGCTCATCCTAGGAATGAATCCGCACGATCCCAGCCAAACCGGTACCACTCCCCCCGCCATCCCTTGCAAGAAATACAATGCGCGCACTCTCGTTTATCAGCAGCCAGAAGTTGTTCAACAGTCCATCGCAAAACATGAGACGAAGTGCGCACGCGCGCGTCGTCGCGCGCGCATGCCGGAATCCTTCAAAACCGTCGGTGTTGGAAAGAACTTAAAATCGCGTGTCCAAAAAAACATACAAAAACACACGGTTTTGCAACATTGATTTTCTAAAAAACCTCACGCGCGCGCTCTTGATTTGTCATCGTCGTCATCGCCGTCCTCCCTCCTCCCTCGTCGTCGTCGTCGTCGCCGTCGTCGTCCTTCGTCGTTCCTCGTCGTCGTCAGCGTCGTATTGGCGTCGTCGTCGTTTCCGTCGTCGTTGTCGCCGTGGTCGTCCTTTCTCTTCCCTCGACGTCGTCGTCCGTCGTCGTCGTCTCGTCGTCGTCCCCCCTGTTTCGTCGCCGTCGTCGTCGTCATCGTTTTCCCTCCTACCTTGTCGTTGTCTTCGTCGGCGTCGCCGTCTTCCCTCCTTCGTCGTTCGCGTCGTCGCCGTCCTCCCTCCTCCCTCGTCGTTGTCGTTGTCGCCGTCGTCGTCCTCCCTCCTCCATCGTCGTCGTCGTCGTCGTCTTCGTTGGCTGCGTCGTCGTCGTCGTCGGCGTCGTCGGCGTCGTCGTCTTCGTCGTCGTCGGCGTTGTCATCGCCGACGTCGTCGGCGTCGTTGTCGTCGTCGTCAGTGGTGTCGTCGTCGTCGTTGTCGTCGTCGTCGAAGTCGTTGGGGACGTCGTCGGTGTCGTCGTAGTCGGTTGGGAGGCATCGTCGTCGTCGTCGTCGTTGTCGCTGTCGTCGTCGGCGTCGGTGTCGTTGCCAAGTGACATGTGGTACCTACCGTCACGGTCTTAAGGGGTCTTGCGACTAAGTTGCGGGTGGTTGGGTGGGATGTTTGCACGAGCAGTGGGGAGGACAGTTTCAAGACAGTAAAAGTGACTTGCACCACGTAGTTTCCACCACATAGTTTGCCCGACGTATCTTGCGCCACATAGTTTGCACCACATAGTTTGCACAACATAACTTGCACCATGCATATTGCACCGAGTAGCTTACGACACCTGTATTGCGCAAGCCAGCTGACAACACAGAGCGAGAGCTATCGCCAGAGGCGCGGCCGTGACAAACATGGGATCGTTGGCGATAGCGTTTTCGTGGCATCGTGTTCTTACAGAGTAAGGGCCTGACCGACATCGTCAGCGAAGGAACGAGCGGCAGTATGCACGGAGCACGGAAGTCTCCACCCCTTGGGTAATTTGGCATTTTGGCTGAACTAGAGAGGTGCACCCACGGAGTGCAGGAAGCCCCCCCCTTCCTCATGACGATTTCCCTGGAGCACTAAAATTGTATCCAACGTTTTGATTTGAAAGTGCATTTAGTCTAGATGTCGGTAGTCTTGATCGGTCTATAGGTTTGGAGGATTCTTCTGTACACTCTCGAAGTTCAGGGTCTCCTTCCTTCCCGAGCACGCGCTAGAACAGATCAGCTACACCGCTGCGGTTGGCGCGTGCGGAAAGGTCGGGCAGTGGCGGCGTGCGCTGTCTCTACTGAGCAGCATGCGGGAGGCTGAGCTCGAGCCGGAGGCCACGCCCTACGGTTATGCCATAAGCGCGTGCGAGAAGGGAGGCAGGTGGCAACAGGCGCTGTCCTTGATATCTGAGATGGGCGAGCTGAGGCTGGAAGCGTCTTTCGTTGTCTATACCTGCGGAGTCAGGGCATGTGGCAGATACGGGCCGTGGCAGCAGGCGCTGTCGTTACTCTGCGGGATGGGAGGGGTGGCGGTTGAGGCTGATTTAGTTGCTTACAAGGAGGTGATTGACGCATGCGAATATGGCCAGCAGTGGCAGCACGCACCTGTATTGGTCAGGGAATTTGGGAGCGCGGCCTTTTTCACGATGAGTGACCGTTGGAGTCTCTGTTCTGCTCAGGTGAGCACGTCTAAAGCATTGGAACACGTGCCTGTGTGAAGGGGGCCATAGAAGTGCACCAGGAGGGAGTCGATTTCATGCCATCCGCCAAGGTGCCTGTATCAGGTCCATTGCAACAACCAGTAGGCAGCAGGAGCAGGGTGCGACGTCGTTCGCCAGAGCGGGGGGAAGTTCGGAGCTGGACGTCATCGGCCGCGGCTCTGCTGCCGGCGCTTGCGGGACGGGCGCAGCGGCAGCGGGTGCGCCGCTCTTGCCGAAGACTGCACGGTGCGATCTGAAGGACGCTCTGGGTGGGCCCTCCGAGCTCGGCTCGCCGGGGACGCCGGGCAGACGGGCTCCAGCGGGTGCGCCGCTCTTGCCGAAGACTGCACGGTGCGATCTGAAGGACGCTCCGGGTGGGCACTCCGAGCTCGGCTCGCCGGGGACGCCGGGCAGACGGGCCCCAGGCCGGCAGCGGCAGCGCGGCCCGCCGCTCCTCGAGGCGGCCGCGGGCAAGCCGCTCCTCGAGCAGGCACGGCACGGCACGGCCACCACGGCGCGAGCGGCGGCCTCTCAGAGGTCCCCCCTCGGGGCCCCTCTCGGGGGAGATGTGTTTTTTTATTTTCCCAGATGCCTCGAGCGGCGGGAGCACAAGCAGTGAACACACAGTCAGCCCGCGTAGGGCGGAGGGGCAGCCTTCCACAGGATTCCCCTGCATCCTTGCCTCCCCGGCCCGCCCTCGGCCGCTCCCGCCGGCCGCGCCCCGCGCGCGAGAAGGGCTTCCTCTCGACGGCCTTCCCTGGGGGCCCCTCGACGGCTTCACCAGGGGGCCCTTTCCAGGGGCCCTTTCTCTCGACGGCCTTCCCAGGGGGCTCTTTGCGCATCCTCTCTCCCTGCCTCCCGGCGATGCGGGTCGCCTGTGCGGCAGGCCCGTGCCGTGCCGGTCCCGAACGGCGACCCCCCCGGGCGCAGGCCTGCCATGGGCCGACCGCCGCGAGCCGCCGGCAAAAGGCACGGCGTCCACCGGCGCCGAGAGCGGCCTGCGCCCTCGGAGGGCCGCGGGGGGCGCTCTCCGCGCGGAGCGCCCCCTGGGAGGCCGGGCCCCAGGCCCGCGCGGGCTCCGAGGCCTGCCGCAGGGCCGCGCGGCCGCACGGCAGGCACGGCGCGGCTCTCCCCCAGTGAAGCAGTGGCGAAGCGCCCTGGCGTGCCTACAGCCCTACCGGACAATGTTCAGAGTCCCTTTTGTGGTTCCCCCGAAAGATTCTTAGAACATCTCTGGCGGAGTCTGTCTTGTTTTATCTCATCGGGTTAATGTTCAAAGAATATTTGTTTTTGTGTTATAAGGTTCTAGAACACTTTTGGGTTCTAAGAACATTTCGTGATAGGACTATAGGAATGCCGGGACGGTCGGCCCCTGCTCAACCCAGGGGGGACCGACCGAGAAAGGGGCCCCTGGAAGAGGAGGCGAGCGGAGGACGCGCGCGCGCGTCCCGCGCCTCCCTCCGCCCCGCCTCCCCCCCGCTCGTGCTCCGAGGGCCACAGCTCCTGTGGCCTGCGCCGAGGCAGGGCTTCGTGCGACAGGGAGGAGTTGTCCGTGTTCGGACTGGGCGTAGTACCGTGTCCCAGGCACTGCCGCCTTGTTGGATCACCTCGAGCATCTGAATTTTGATGCGTTGCCGAAAACAACCTTGGCGCCATGTGGGCCCCCGGGAATCTTGACCTTTTCTGCGAGCAGGCTATGCATCCTCAGTCCTGTCCTGACGGCCCTGGGGTTATGATGTCGATGACGCTGTACAGCCCTGAAATCATATATTTCGCCAAAAGTTCCCCCAGGGTTCCATAAAGGTTGAAACGCACATTCTTGAAAACATTGTTCTAAAGTTCCCCTAACATAGCCCATCCAGCATCCGTCGCGTATCATAGAATAATATTTATACAGGTTCGGTTTGATTTCATTGCATTGTGTTGGATTTGCAGTTCCAACCAAAGTAAGGGCATTGTAACATGCTCGTATATGATTGCGCATTGCACTTACAACTCGTAAAGGGCATCCTTTGCCTCTGCAGTGGCGATGCATATGTGAAGCGCATGCATCGGGATGCGCATCGAGCTTCAATTTTCCGTACACGTTTTGGCTCAAACCAATATGTATCAACCGGCCTCCATCCAGCCACTCTTGCTTTTCGTGCTTTCGATGTTTGATCGTGGCCTCGATGGGTGATGGAAATTGGGACCACATACGAGCCCGTTTGGCTTCTGACGATGAGTCGGATGATCCCGATCATGACAATTTTGGACATCTTCGAGCCCTCTTGCACTCGGATCCACCGACGCCCTGCACAGAGGGGGAGGACGGCGAAGTTGGTCTCGACGACTCGCCTGCCCCCGCTGTCGTCGATGGGGAGCCCGTTTGTCCTCGGCCCCCCAGCAGTCCTCCTCCTCCTCGAGCTGTGCCCTGGGAAGCAGTGGCGCGAGAGGTGTGTTCCAAGTTTCTGCCCGCTCCTCGGGCCGAACTGCTCGCGTTGGAGGATGCCCCCGAGGATGTGGAGTCGGGCGGCGAGCCGATCGTTGCACAGGTCCCGCGGGACGCCGTCCCCTTGAGCCAGTGTGAGTTAGTATACTTTTAGCGGAAGAGGAGGAGGAAGAGGAGGGCACTGAGGATGAGGAGGGTGAACATGTAGATAAGGGAGGGGGCAGGAGGGAGGAGGAAGAGGGAGGATCAGGAGGAGGACGTGGACAAACGGGAAGAAAAGGGGGAGGGAGGATGGAAGAAAAGGAGAGGGAAGGGAGGAAGGGAACGAGAAACTTGAGAGGTGGAGGAAGAGTGCACACTTCAGAATGTACGCTAACTCGCACTGTCTCTTTCGAAGGGTGTGGTGTTGGTGCGGCCACACACGTGCTTCGAACCATGCGGCCCACTGCCATCATTCTGTGACCTCTCGTTGTGTCCAGCGTTGTTCACAGAGTTGGCCTTGTACGACGGCATGCAGATATTTGTTGAGATGTGTACGGGCGACGCGATTTCGCAGGCACCCCAAGATCCTGAAAATGTTGCAGCTGTGAAATATTGTTTGGTTTCAGGTGGTTTAACATTGAGTTCTAAAGCCGATTCTGCATTTGTCCAGGTTGAGCGACGTAAATATCGCAGCATCCAGGCAGATCTCGCAATGTCATGCATTATGTTTGAGCGTTTTCAGGCTGTCAAATTGTGTAGAGATATCGTGGCCGCGTTGTCTGGCAAGCCAGGTTGCAGGTTGATCAGTTATGTGGAGTTCGCCCGATACGATGAAACTCCACTTCGTTTCAATGTCAGAGGACAAGCCCTTCCAGGACAGCGTTGCACAGTTGAGCTCGAAGAACTTCCAACCCTTATTTCTCCTCATGCCGTCCCAAACGACTCATTGACTGCGAAGGTTGTGAATTCAGAGACATCTGTTGTTGTGGTGTTTGAATGTTGCAGTGATCAGTTTTGCTTGGAGTTCAAGTTCACGCATTGGTTGCAATCAGTTCAGAGCACATCGCATAAGTGCTATCTCCGAGCTGTCCATCAAGCTAGATTGCCCATGCACCAGGTTGCTGCGAGTTTCGAGCGCAGGCAACGCATTGTGACCAGTGACCAGGATGCTGCGATTGAAAAGGCTGAGGCGCATCTGCACTCTCAGGACACAAGCATGTCATCGATGAGAACCAAATGCGAGGTCCACATGGCGCAGAACATCCGCACAAAAAGTATGAAAGGTTTTTCTCATATCGTGAGCTTCTTAATTCATATTTCGCTCTCCCTTGGCATGTCGTCTGCGATGAAAGCAATGAGGGAGGAATTGCGCTTCATTCTTCGAAATGGCGTTCAGTGCGTGAGAGCCGAACCGCCATCGCACCACAAGGGCCGCCTCAACTCACTCCTTGACACGTTCACGATCAAGAGCTGCCGTAAGGATTCCCTTCGCAGGGCGGTCATCCAATCTCTTTTCACAGGTGACCCGAATGCGGATGAGGTTGTACATTATTGTCCAGGTTGTTGTGCGAGCGAGGATGAGTGCAGATTGAAATTTGAACGTTATGCAGTGGAAGCGTTGTGCAATAGGAGGCCGACCCCGTTCCCGATGCACCGGTGGACCAGACAAGAGGAGAGTGTCAACTTTGTTGGGGTATTTGAAGGCCTCAACCGTTTGCTGTCCAAAACGTTCGCCAGATTTTGCCAACAACTTGGTGTGAAGCTTTCGCGGCAGTTGCCTCATCATGGGAAGTGGGGGTCTAGAATGTCAGTGCTGGAGGATTGGATCATGAAAGGGGATGGTTTAGACGGCCCTGAGGACAAGCAAGATTCAGCCACGAAGCCTGCAGCCGCACCTGAACATAACCCCCAGCAGAAACAACAATCAAAGTCTCGACGTGTGTGCCTCCAGATGCTCAGCTTACAAGGTGAAGGGCCGCTGGCTGAAACGATCGTCTTGTCCAACGCTATAGAGCCTCAGAGGAGGTTTATGACAGAGTTGCTCGTGCTTGGCGGCCACCGCTGGGAGGATGAACAACGTTTTGTGTCTATTGCCAACATTGTAGCTGGCGCAGATCAAGCGTTCAGATCTTACCGTGGGCTCGTGGCAGCAAGTTGCAAAGTGGAGCTGGCTCTGATCAGTGATGTGGCCGATAGAATGTCGAAGCCTTCTCTGTGGGAAAGTGTTCCTTTGGAGTGCAGGGACGTTGCGCTGCGGAATAAAGCTTTCAAGGGTTTAGCGTCAACATTGTGCATGGCTACATATGTCATGGATTTCCACCAGGGGTACCCTTTCAAGATGTTCAGGTTGTTGGAAACTCCGAGCGACGAGCTTGCTAGAGAGATCGCCAATGATCGCCACCTCTGGTGCGATTGGTCTAAAGATTTTGTCTTGCACTGGCTGGATGTAGGTGGTCTCACTTGCGCAGGTGCCTTGCTTGAGATCCGAGTTGTTCTTATTATTGCAAAGTTCGACACGGCTGCGATCGAGGCGAAGCACGCTGCCATCAGACGAGTCTTGAAATCACTGGGTAACCAAGCGCACACGCCTTTGTTGTCGACTGCGTCTGCCATGGAAGTGCTCAGGTTGTTCAGGATGCACGCCAAGTCAGTTGAACGTCATCTGTTTCCACCTGGCCCTGATGTGCTTGATACGTGGGAAGACGACGACGACCCTGGCTGTGAGCCCTCGGCAAAACGGCTACGTGGAGGGGGGGGCTCTTGGAGGAAGTTCGTGAGTGAGAACAGGGGCTCTGGAGTGTTCGTGGACTTTGCTGCTCTTGCCCGTTCGTATGCTGATATCCCGAGGGATTCTGATGAGTGGGCTCGCTTGCAGGAGGCGGGGCGTGGAGGAACCGAACGGCATCGGCAAGGCGGTCCCCGAATTCCAAATGCTCAATCTTTTTTGGAGCTCGCACCCCCTCCAGCTCCATGCACCCCCAAACGAAAACCTGGTTGGACGTGGGATTGGGGGAGGAGTGATGTGGGAGGGGGTGGTGTTATTTGTCCCTCTCCTCCTCATCCTCATCCTGCTCATCCTCCTACTCTTCCTGCTGCAACTGCTGCTCCTCCTCCTCCCCCCGCTCATCATCATGCTGCTCTCACTCCTCATGCTGCTCCTCGTGTTCCTTGTCTTCCTCCCCAAGTTCCTCCTGCCCCCTCGCACCCTTTTTATAATCCGCCTGATGCTGCTTTTCCGCCTGCTGCTGCTGGTGCTCCCCTTCCACCCGACACCCTTTATCCTCATCCTCCTCCTCCTACTCCTAACCCTCACCATTCATCTCGCTTCCTCGCTTCTTCCCTCCTTGTCTGCATTCCTCCCTCGGGCCATCCCTGATCCCCACCGGCCTTCTGCTTCCTCCGCCTCCTCCTCGTCCTCCTCACCGCTACATTCCTCCACCTCAGTCCGAGGGGGGGGGAGGAGGTGGATGGTGAGTTTTTGGAATTTGGGACACTGCCATTGCAGGCGAGGCGCGTTCTTTTGGCAGCACGGCTAGGGACCGAGAGCGGGCTCACGCATCAATGGCCCGCCAGAACAGCGTCGCCTATGCAATCGAATGCAACGCAGATCCCGTCGGCGATTCCACCAGCGCTGAGATCCGTGCAGGGCCATTCCATGGACCACGGTCTTGGCACCACGTGCTGGCATTGAAACGCGAGTTGAAGGCCGATGCTGCCGTGCAGAAGCGCGTGGAGCACCAGAAGGATCGTAACCTCCACAACCCCACCCCGTCGTCCGAAGTTCGCGCTCACGTTCTATAGTGGTTTATGCACTTGTTTTTTCGGCTCCCTGAACAGCGAAAATGTTCAGTATGGGTGTCACGCCTTGCTGTAATTCGGGCCTCCTGCTGGCTAGGGTCTCCCTGCACACGCGTTCCATAGTTTAGGCATCATGCGTGGGTCTTCCGCATGGGCCACCGCCCCCAGCACGAACAAGCTTGCGCGCGTATTTTCAAGTCTGTCGCACGCAACGCCGCGCCAACCCACACCCGTGCATGTGCACATATGTGTAGTGTTAAGGCTGTCGCCCACCACGCCGCCCCAGCACTCACCAATAAATGCATTAGCGCACGCGCATTGGCAACGCTGTCGCCCACATCGCCGACCCATGCCGCCAAAGCCGATACCAAAATTACCGTGTATATTATAGTTGGGGTTCA
Organism: Prorocentrum cordatum; assembly: GCA_963575745.1. Lineage (NCBI taxonomy): Eukaryota > Dinophyceae > Prorocentrales > Prorocentraceae > Prorocentrum > Prorocentrum cordatum. The sequence continues at coordinate 416,395 of CAUYUJ010021159.1, forward strand.
TGTGGCCCCATCAGGGAGCAATTGATTGGGAGTTTGGGCTATGAGTAGCGGGGCCGCCTGAACGACGAAACTCGCAGCCAACAAACCATATGCATGTATGCTGCGATTCATTCGCAGAGCTGGGTAGCAGGGTGCACGGAGCGATGTGCAACGCACCATTGCGTACTGTATCGAATCACATACCACTTGTGGGCACGCGCACACTACTACGCGTAATGTTGCAACGTTGCGTTCGTAAGTGTGGGTTCCGTCGTGTCATTGGTGTTAGCCCTTGGAAATGCAAAACCACGGTTGGGTCGTAGTGATCGTCGCCGCAGCTGTGCCTCGCTGATCGCGCCTCCTGGGAAGGTCACTGGCCAGTGAGGGAGCGTTCGCGTGAGCGCAGCTGCTGCAGAGTGGGGGATGGGGGGGGGTGCCGCAATCCAGCCTCGCCGATCGCGCCCCCTGGGCACTGCCCAGTGAGGGAGCTTTCGCGTGAGCGTAGCGGGCCTGCCTCGCCGCTGAGCGCGCCTCCTGGGGGGGCACAGTGCTGGAATACCTAGTGAGGGTGCGCTCGCGCGCATGAGTGCAAGCATTGCGCCTCGCCGAGAGACGGTTGGCATTGGGGTGAAGGTCAGGGGGGGGTGTGGGGAAAATTGTTAGCCCCACGGGTTCGCCCTTCCCCCTCCCTGCAATCCGCACAGTAGGCACGACTGAGGATAGACTGGGGAGGGTGAAGGGGACAAGGGAAGGGCTTTTGCAATATATGTGATCATTGAGTCCGTGTTAAGTATGTGCGAGCCGCTGTCAGCTGCTCGGCTAGCTGAACCTACTCTCACAGTATGTGTTCGCCCCCTCAGGACGAGATCTTACGCAATGCTGAGCAAGATTGCGATTCTAGTGGGCAGCGGTCTCTGGAGAAACTCGTGCAAGCAGTGCCTGCTCTTGGTTCCTGGTCTCGGAGTTTTCACCCCCTGCCCGCCCATCGGTGCACTGACGGTCGCGAGTTGCATCATATACTTGTGGAGCCCACAGAAGCACTTGTCACTGCAGGTAAGTTTATCTCAGTTGATCGCCAACTTGGTATCTCCAAAAAGGCACTTGCCAGATTGCGCAATCAATGGGATCTTTTGCATCGGCAGTTAGATACCGTGCCTGTCCCAGACGCACACCCCGTTCGCATGAGTGCTTGTCGTTTCGCTGGCATGTGTGTTTGCAGAGGTTCAGGGAATAGTCACGTACCGCGTCTTGCAGACAAGGCTAGGTTGGCCCTGAAGGCTGTCGTCAAAGGTGACCCAAAGGGGATGGCTGACCTCACGCAGGGTTCGTTTGTAGCTTTGTTCCTCGGCTCCACCAAGGCGCACATTCTCGACCAGGTTGGTCCGGATACGCCGCCTTTAGAAACCATCTGGAGGCATGTGGGCCACACGTCTCACAAGCCCGCTTACATGCTGTGGCATCACGTGCGCTTGCTTGAAGACAACGGGGACCCATTTGCACGTTTAGAAGATTTTTGTAATGACAACCATGTGTTGATTAGCGAACTCAAAGCTTCGACCCATTGGAAATCCTTTCAACATATGAGCGCAGAGAAACGATGGGACCTTATAATGTACAAAATTGTAGAATCACACAGACCAGTTGCACATGTTACTCCAAATATCATTGAGGTTCAGCGAGTGCCTGGTTCTGAGGCGGTACTTTTGTGGGACCCGTGGGACAAAAACAATGTATCGAAATGCGCATTCTCATTCAAGGCTGAGGAGTATATGAATGATAAAAGCGACGAGGAGATGAACGACGGCGAACAAGATGAGCACGCCGCCGCCGACGTTTTTGGCGGTGCGTTGTTGGACGATGCTGGAGGTGTTCCGATGGAGGATCCAGGTACAGATGTCAGCTCGTTGGGAGATGGGCCGTCCGATGGCGACGATGGCGACGAGCCGCCTCCACCAGCTGCGCCCCCTTCGCCTGTATTGCCTATTCATGCTCCAGTGTTCTACAGAGTTCCTGGCGGTACAATCACATACTACCCCTTTCCGCGTTGCGAGTTCAATGCTGTCTGCAACCGTTGCAAGAAGAGTAAGAAGTGCCTAATTTCCAGGACTTCGAATGAATCGGGTTCTAAAGCTGCGCAAGGCAGGCCTTTGGGTTTATTGTTGTCTTATCTTGATTTCCATGATCCATCAATGGAGTCGGCTAATCATAAGAGGAACTACCCTAAAGATAAAGACAGCAGGGAACGAGCGAGAGATCGACACAAAAATCGCCCTGATGCTAAAACAATCTTCCAGTGCGAGAGAAAAAAAAGGCCAGGTGAGCCAGACGAGCCGCCTGGTGAACCTTGAATCGCTTGTTTGAGCACGAGAGAAAAATGCCAACTGAGCCTTCAGCATGATGAAAAAAAACACGGCCAGGAGAGCTCAGGGCCCCCCTGTACGCTGAACAGCAACGGTCATTCCTCCCGCCTCCCTCCTCCCTCCGCCCTCCGCCTTCCTGTCTCATTCATACCCAGCCTGCCTCCTCCTGTTCCTTCCTCCTCCCTCCTGCTTCCTTCTGCTCGTCCCCCTCCCGTCCTCCTATCACCAGAATCCCCTCTCCTCCCTCCTCCCTCTTCCCTCCTCCCCCGTCCCTCTCATCTACCCTCCCTCCCCCCTCATCCCTTATCTCTCTTCCTCCCTCCTCCCTCCTCCCTCCTCTTGCCTCCCGTGTCCCTCCTCTGCTGTTTAGGGTCTCAGAGGACAGATGCTTGGCCACCCCGTAGCCCGAGTAATTGGGGGCTGGACGGGGGGGGGGCGAGTTGCGTCTTCGCGCGCCCACTGGTATTTTTAAAGGCTTAGAACCCCCAAGGCCCTTGATCGCGTCTCCCCTGAGGCCCTGACGGCCCTTTAAGACGTATAGCCCCCAAGGCCCTGAAAACTCAGAGCCCTCGTTGCCCGTAAAGACTTGGAGCCCTCAAAGCCCTTGCGACGTAGAGCCATCAAGGTCCCTAAATAATCAGAGCCCTCAGTAGCAGTAGCGCATACATTGTCTTAACGACTTAGGGCCCTCAAGGCCCTCAAGATTTAGAGCCATCAAGGCCCTTGCAACCCAATTGGCCCCTAGAGCTCCCCTGGGCTTCACTCCCCTTACAATGCTTGCACTTCAATGCTCGTATCTGCGCTTTGAAAAAAAACTGACCCTAAAAATAATACGTGTACCTCTGTGGCTCGTGCCCATGGTTGCCGTTAATGGTTGGTGCGCATTGGTGTTCAAGTGTGTTCTATTGGTGGTCCCCTATGGTGTTCTATGGGTTATGGCTTCTGGGTAATGCCCATGTTGTTCTATGGGTTGTGCCCTATGGTGCCATATGCGGTGCCACGGTTGCAATTCTACGGTCCCGTGTGGTCATGATCTATGGTTAGCGCCTTGTGTCGATTCTCGTCCTATGGTTTGTGAATCTGTGTATGTGGTTAGCGTGCTGTCCCCATGGGTAGTGCCTTCCATTGCTAGTGTCCTCTATGGTTGGCACCCTGTGTCTACGTCTATATGGTTAGTGCCCTGTGTCTACGCGCCTATGGCCTGTGTCTATGGTTCGGTCCCTGTGTCTGTGTGTTTGTGGTTAGTGCCCTGTGCCTAAGGTCGTGCTCTGGGGTTACTGCCCTATGGTCGGCCCGTGTCCAAGCGATCATCCACGGCGTTTTAGCGCAGGTGCCCTTCATGGCGCCCTATTGTCGGTGCCGTATGGCTTCCGTCCCCGAGCTTGCACTCTGGGGCGCTATATACATGTGTTTGGGGTCTTGTGTTTGGGGTCCACATCTATTTATGTCAGTAGCCGTTTTGGCTCAAGCCATCGGAGTTTTCGTTTCACGATTTACGATTGGATGCTACAATCCATACTTCTCGTCTTGGCAACGATGGCTGTCCCAAGTGCTCCCGTCGACGTTGCTTTCCACAAGTTGCGCGGCAAGCCCCCAGTCCTCACCCTCAAAGTCGACGGGCTGCCGCCAGAATACGAGGGCACTATTCGGTGTCAGCTGCTCATAGAGATTGAGATCCGCTCCCGCCAAGCTGCCCGCAGAGATGGAGATCCGCAACAAGGTGCTCCGAATGCTCCACCGCTGCGTGGTCCAGATGCTCAGCCACCAGCTGCTCTTCCACCAGAGTCTCCAGATGGGCCACGTGTTCAGCAAGATGGTCGAGGTGGAGATCCGCTTCCTGGTGCTGCGGGTACCGATGATGATCCAAAGAGTGCCGTGCGAGACGGTGAGGCGTCCAGCGAGGTGGAGATCATGGGAGAGATGCCAGTTCTACCCCCAGACAGCCTGGTCACTCCCGAGGCTGAGGTTGCGGCGGCTGGATGTGGCGCGGCTCGCCCCGCTCAGGTCGTTTCTCTGGGCGCCGTGTCCAAGACCGAACGTCCAGGCGAGGAGTCAAAGCTCGACAAGAAGAGCCCCATGCACCCCGAGAACGCCACTAGAGGCCACACAGCGGACACACGGGGGCGCCCTGTGTTGGCGACTACGCCGTCCCTGCCGACAGAGAACCACAACGTAGCGCCTGTAATGCCAGTTGCAGTCGCATCGCCTGCGCTGCCAGCTTCTGACGAGGGCGAGCCAGGTCACAAGCGCCTGCGCCGATCTTCGTTCTGCGACGCGGCTCCGTCGGCGGCCAAGTGGTGGCTGCCTATTGCGGGGAGAACCTCTGCAACGCAGGCCGACCGCGACAGCGTGCCCGAGCTGCGACAGAGTGCTCGCGCTGCCGCCGCCCCCAGCTCGCAGAGGCAGATGCGCAATGCCTTCCAGATGCTGGCGTCTGACTACGGTGCCGAAACGCAAGCTGACACTGCAATATCGGACTTCGATGTCTCTGACGCGCAGCCTGCCACGCAGAGGTAGGTCTGCATGGGAGCGCGTGTCTACCCAATGCTCTTCATATCTCGCCCAATGGGGCAATTCCGCAACAAAAAAAACATGTGGCCCATAGGCACCGCAAGGGAAAAGGAGGAGGAGGAGAGAAGAAAGGAAACGGAGCGGGGGAGAGGCGAGAGGGAAGCGAGGGATAAGTAAGAGGGGGAAAGGGGGGAGAGAGGATGGAGGGAGGAGAGAAGAGGGGAGGGGAGAAGGAGATGGGGGAGAGATGGCGAGGAGGGAAAGATGGAGAGAGAAGGGGAAGCTTCTCCTTCTCTTTCCTCTGCCTCTCTGTCTCCTCCATCCGTCTCTCGGCCTCTCTCCTCTCTTCTCGGCTTCCCTCCTTCCTGGGCCTACGGGGTCATATGGTCATATGTGTATTGAGGGTCTTATGGGTCCGATGAGTCCTGTAGGTCCTTACGGGTATTGTGGGCCCTATGGCTTCTATTGGGCCATATCGGTCGTCTGGGCCCGTATGGGTGCGTATTGGTCCTATGGTCGTGTAGGCCTTATGGATCGTATGGTCCTATGGGTTCTGAGGGGCAACGTGACACAGTATGGAGCCGCATGGGCTGATATGAACACTAATGTTGGTTAAGTGCCTCATGGCCCTTGTGAGGCCCTCCCCTCTCCCTTGCTGCTCTCTCTCTCTCTCTCTCTCTCTCTCTCTCTCTCTCTCTCTCTCTCTCTCTCTCTCTCTCTCTCTCTCTCTCTCTCACCTCCTCTCTCTCTCTCTCTCTCTCTCTCTTCTCTCTTCTCTCTCTCTCTCTCTCTCTTCTCTCTCTCTCTTCTCTCTCTCTCTCTCTCTCTCTCTCTCTCTCTCTCTCTCTCTCCGCCCTCTCCCCGCTCATCTTCCCCCCCCCCCCCCCAGAAAGTGACACGTGTCACACCGAAAACCGTGTGATGAAAACCAATTGATCCACTCGAACTCTGGACGCCAACATGGGGCCATACACTGTGAACCAACACACGGGTGACACGTGTCAGCCCGAAAACCGCGTGACGAAAACCAATTGTCCCACTCGTATTTTGGACGCCAACATGGGGCCATACAGTGTGAAACAACACGCGGGTGACACGTGTCACCCCGAACACCGTGCGAGGACAACCAATTGCTCCACTCGTATTCTGGACGCCAACATGGGGCCACACAATATGTGTGCATCAACGCACGGGTGACACGTGTCACCCCGAAAACCGTGCGAGGAAAACCAATTGATCCACTCGTATTCTGGACGCCAGCATGGGGCCAGACAGTGTGAAACAACACACGGGGGACACGCGTCACCACGAAAACCGTGTGAGGGAAACCAATTGTCCCACTCGTAGCCTGGACGCCAACATGGGGCCATACAGTGTGAAACAACGAGTTCGAGTGAGGTTGACTTGGGCCCATTAGGTTGCCCACCTGAAGCATTTGAAAGAGAACCCTGGCGGGATAGTGCAAGGAAAATGTAGGGTGACTGGCAAGGATCACGACAAACTTCTGCGAGTGTCAGCGGGGTTGGCTTGAACCCGTTGAATTCCTCACCTGGGGCGCTTCAGAAGGAACCTTGGCGATCGAGTCTAAGTAAGGTGTAGGGTGGGTGAACAACTGGTAACGAACATTTAAAGTGAAGTTGGCTTGAACCCGCTGGGTTCCTCACTTGAAGCGCTTGAGAGAGAACCCTGGCGAGAGCGTGTACGTAAGGCACAGGGCGGGCGAAAAGGGCACCGAAACATTGAACGAGTTTAAGTGCAGTTGACTAGCGTCCGATGGGTTCCCCACTTGAGGCGCTTGACAGGGAACCCTGGCGAGAGAGCGCACGTAACATGTAGGGTGAACAGACAGGGTAGCAACAACTGAAACGAATGTACATGCATTTTCGTCGAGGTTTCCGACGACGTCGGGAACCTCCCAGGCTGCATGGCTTTGCCCGCCCCCGAGAAATTACGACGGGCATCATGCCGTCGCTGTTCCGTACCACACCTCACTCAACGAGGTTGAGTTGAACCCGTTGGATTCCTGACTTAGGGCGCTTGAGAGAGAACCCTGGCGAGAGAGTGTAAGTAAGATGTAGGGTGGGTGAAAAGGGCAGCGGGAACTTCAACGAGTTTAAGTGAGGTTGGCTTTAACCCGTAGGTTTCCTGACTTGAAACGCTCGAGAGGAAACCCTGGCGAGATAGTGTAAGTGTGGCGTGGGGAGAGCGGGCAACGGCAACTTCAACGAGTTGAATGGAGGTTGACATGAACCCGCTGGGTCCCTCACATGACGCGCTTGAGAGAGAACCCTGGCGGGGGAGTCCAAAAAAAGATACAGGGTGGGCGACAAGGCGAAGAAACCCCGCGTCGCCCCCCCCCCCCACCCCACCCCCCCCCCCCTATCCCCCCCCCCAACACACCCACCACGCACCACACACCACCACACACACCCCACACCACCACCCCCCGCCCCTCCCCAACCCCCTCCCCCCCCCCCCCCCCCCCCCCCCCCCCCCCCCCCCCCCCCCCCCCCCCCCCCCCCCCCCCCCCCCCCCCACCCCCCCCCCCCCACCCCCCCCCCCCCACCCCCCCCCCCCCCCCCCCCCCCCCCCCCCCTCCCCCCCCCCACCCCCCCCCCCCCCCCCCCCCCCCCCCCCCCCCCCCCCCCCCCCCCCCCCCCCCCCCCCCCCCCCCCCCCCCCCCCCCCCCCCCCCCCCCCCCCCCCCCCCCCCCCCCCCCTCCCCCCCCCCCCCCCCCCCCCCACCCCCCCCCCCCCCCACCCCCCCCCACCCCCCCCCACCCCCCCCACCCCACTCCCCACACCAACCCACACACACCACCTACCACCGCCCTCCCCCTCCCCCCCCCCCTCCCCCCCCCCCCCCCCCCCCCCCCCCACCCACCCACTCACCACACACACCACGCACGCGCGCACACGCACACACACACACACGCATACACACACGCACACACACACACGCACACACGCACCACACTTTGAATGATCAGCGGCTCTCCCGTGCCCAGAGTAGACCCATCGGGATAACGCCCGAGCCTTCGAGGGAACCATATACACGTCGCCAGCCGTGGCCTCACCACACGCACGCACACACACACACACACGGGCACGCAACGACACCTCGGCGGAATCGCATGGAGTCGCGCGCGCGCCCTGCGGCCGACGCAAAGGCTGTGTGTAGAGCAGCCGAGCAACCGAGGTCGTCTGTCACGCGCGCTGCGGCCGACCGAGATCGCACCCCCCCCCTCCCCATGCACTTGCCGTTGCATTTGCCAAGTGCTGCAACCTCGCCATCCGAGACCCCCCCCAACCACCACCACCACCACACACGCACCCACGCGCACACACACATACACATCGCGCACGCACCGACCCCCCCCCCCCCCTCCCCACACACACACACACACCAAAAACACACACACAAACACACGCCACCACCACCACCACCACCACCAGGACATGCACCACCACCACACACCACCACCACCAACAACCGCCACAACCACCACCACCACCACCACCACCGCCGCCGCCACCACGTCCACCGCCACCGCCCCGCCCCAGCGCGCACGCACATGCGCAAACACACATGCGCACGCACGCACCCACGCGTAACTGCACGCACACACGCGCGCGCGCACGCGCGCACGCGCACGCACGCGCGCCCACGCACAGACACACGCACACACGCACACACACGCGCGCACACACGCACGCACGCGCGCACACTTACACGCACACGCGCGCGCCCGCCGCGCCGCTGCCGCAGCGACGCCCGACAGCCGCGCCGCCATCCCGCAGCCGAGGCCGACGATGCGCCGCTCCAGCCGCGCAGGGCCACATGGCGCCCTGCAGGGCCCAACGTTTCCCGCCTCGCAGCAGGCTGCAATGCCAGCCTGGGCCAGCAAGGCGCAACGATCGCGCCGCGCGCGGCGCGGTCCGCGCGGGCGCCGCCCAATCGGGCACGGCGCAGACTGGGGCAAGGGGGGGCGGCAGCGAAGGATACTCAAGGATCGGCGCCGCGCACCCGCTGCAGGGCGCCATCGCGCCCGCCGCCCCAGCACCCCCGTTGCAAGCGCTCCGCCGCCGCATCGCACCAGCGCGTCAGCGCGCAGGGCCCAGCGCCCCGTGGCGGGCGCCCCAGCGCTAAGGCCGCCCGCGCGCATCGGTCGAGCGCAGCCGCGCGCGTGATCGGGGCCCCGTTGGGCGCGAGCCCAGCGGGCGCCAGGAAGACCTGGCTGGCGTCTCCTGGGCGCAGCCTCCGCTGCGGCTTAACTTCTGGCGACGGCGGTCGCTGCGCGCTGCGGTTGCGTTGCGCCGCGCGCGGCGCATGCCGCGCGCACCTGTTGCTTGCGGTGCTGAGGCTGCAAGGCGATGTCCGCCAGAGGTATGAAGCGGGCCAGGTGGGCCCCCAAGCGCACCGCCTGGGCTGCGCGCCATGGCGCTCGGGCGGCCCGCCTTGGCGCTTAGCGCACCGCCCTCTCCCTCACCACCACCCCGCACCGTTGGGGCGCCTGGGCGGGCGCCCCAAGAGGCATCGACGGGGGGCGCTCAGTCTGAACGCCGATGGCGCGCGGGGCCAGATATGCGACACGACGCGTTCGCACCCCAACTCATTCACCGCGCGGCGAAGGGACCCATCGTTGACGCGCGGCGACTTCCGCGCCCCAGCGCCCAAACGTCTGCCGCTTCGCGGGACTAGCCGCTCAAAAGCGGGCTTAACTTTTTTTCAAACTTCTTTCGAATGAAAAGTTCCCCGCAAGTTCCGAAATAGTTCCGAAAAAGTTCCGACGAATTTGGCGACGTCGTCGGCAAACATTGGAGATGTACGGACGTTGCCCCGAGGTAGTTCCGCAAAAGTTCCCGAGCCCCTCTCAGGGTTCCGAAATAGTTCCGCAATTGTTCCGCAAAACATGTCGACCCTCAGAAAAGGTTAGCCGAAACTTCCGCAGAAGTTCCGCAGCCCATTTCAGAGTTCCGATTCTGTGTCCCCGACGCTTCCGCAGCCCGTTGCAGCGTACCAGAGAAGTTCCCCGAAAGTTCCCCCAAAGTCCCGCAGCCCACTTCAGGGGCCCCAGCATAGTTCCCCGTTGGTTCCGAAATGGTTCCGACACAGTTCCGAAATAGTTCCGCAAAAGTTCCCCGAAAGTTCCGCAGCCCCTTGCGATGGTCAAAAATAGTTCCGCAAAAGTTCCGAAATAGTTCCCCAAAGGTTCCCCAAAAGTTCCCCGTGCCATTCTACAGCGGTTGTTTGCAAACGAGGTAGCGAACTGGCTTCGTAATGTTTTATTTACAAAGCAGCGAACATGCACAAAAAAAATGGTTCAGAATTTTGCAAAGTACCCCGGGCTCGGGAAACAAACAGGGCGCAGTCTTCAAATTTTGCACATGTCACTGCCCCCGCTGGAAAAATCTGCAAATTTGACGTAGGTCGCGCATGGCGATCAGCGCGCGGCCTTCGGTGCGTTGGAGCCTTCGGCGTGGGAGATAATTGCGCTGTCGACGCGGGCGCCAGCACCCGTGGTGGGTGGTGCGTGGTGGGTGGGTGGTGGATGGGTGGTGGTGGGGGGTGGGTGGGTGGTGGGTAGTGGTGGTGGGTGGTGGGTGGTGGGTGGTGGGTGGTGGGTGGTGGTGGGTGGTGGTGGGTGGTGGTGGGTGGTGTGTGGTGATGGTGGTGATGGTGGTGATGGTGGTGGTGGTGGTGGTGGGTGGTGGCGGTGGGATGGTGCACACATTTCGCCAAGAACACTGGTTGCATTACATGCTGGGCAGTAGTGTACACAACGTTACATCATACAACACTACTGTTTGTACCACGACGGTCATAACACTACAGCCCAAAGTGCCTGCATGTATTACAGCGTCTTGATATATAATATACAAGTGAGAACACAGGCCATGGTTCCGAAATGGTTCCGACATGGTTTCGCAAAAGTTCGCCGAGAGATCCGCCGCCCATTGCGTTGTCCAAAAAATAGTTCCGCACAAAATACGAAATCGTCCCCCAAACGTTCTCCAAACGTTCCCCGTGTCATTCTACAACGGTGGTTTGCAAATCAAATAAGGCCGCGAGCTGGCTTCGTAATGTTTTGTTTGCGCAGCAACGAAAATGCATAAAAAATGTCAGAAGCTTGCAAGCATTATCCTAAGCTCGGGAAGAAAACAAAGCGCAGTTTTCAATGTCTGCACATTGCACTGTTCCCGCGGGAAAAACCAGCAACCTTGACGTAGGTCGCGCATGGCGATCAGCGCGCGGCATTCGGTGCGTTGGGGTCTTCGGCGTGGAAGATAATTGCGCTGTCGCCGCGGGCGCCAGCACCCGTGGTGGGTGGTGCGTGGTGGGTGGGTGGTGGGTGGGTGGTGGTGGGGGGTGGGTGGGTGGTGGGTAGTGGTGGTGGGTGGTGGGTGGTGGTGGGTGGTGGGTGGTGGTGGGTGGTGGTGGGTGGTTGGTGGTGGGTGGTGGGTGGTGGGTGCTGGGTGGTGATGGTGGTGATGGTGGTGATGGTGGTGATGGTGGTGGTGGTGGTGGCGGTGGTGGTGGTGGTGGGGTGGGGCACATAGTTCGCCAGGCATAGTGGTTGCATTACATGCTGGGCAATATTGTACACAGCGTTGCATCATACGACGTTGCTGTTTGTACCACGACGGTCATGACCACTACAGCCCACAGTGCTTGTATGTATTACAGCGTTCTGAGATATGATACAATATAAAAACAAACAAAAAAAAACAAAAAAAACACCACGCAACAGATCAACAGTGTACCGTCCTTAGCGGTTTTGTCTCAAACTCGTTTCGCTTTGTTGGCTCCCGGAACAAACGCCTGGTGCGGGCGACGCCCTCACACCGTCACATCTGCGCGCCATGCCGCCGAGAGCCAAGAGAGTCCCAGCGCTTCGGTACCCCAAGTTCGTCCAGGACTGCAGGTGCAATCGACTGAAGAAGAACCTCAAGGCCTTGGTCGTGAAGGCACACATGAACCGCCTCGAGGCTCAGATGTACAAGCGTCGCCTCTCCGCTCTGAACACGTTCGTGCGCAACCTGGTCAAGAATACCCAGAACAAACTGATGTTCGAGGCGGGGAGGCGTTCGGCCAACGCCGCCTACCTGCGAGAGATGATGCGTGCTGCGGCGAGGTGAGCCGCAGGACGGAGAGTAGACTCCGAGGTCTGCGGGATGAGTGTCACCCCTGGCGTGTGTTGCTGAAGTATCACATTATGTAGTGTGGTCCAACTCTCTGAGAGCACCAGTGCGCGTGGCACAGTGACATTTCGCGAGGACGTGGAGCAGCTACTTTGACAGGTTGTCTTGAGACAGCGTTTCTCATTTCGACGACGGCCCTGCGGCTAGGTGCAGCGAGCGGCAAAAAAAAATCACACATCCCAGCACCACATAACAATAACACAACATCATACAAGCATCATGGCTCTCAAAACCATCAACATAATCATGATCACCATCACCATCAACATCCATCTCGTAAACATCACCATCACCATCACCACGACCATCAATATCACGATCACCATCGGCATCAAGATCACCATCAACATCACCACCAACATTGTAAGCATCACCATCAACAGCATCACCACCAACATCACCATCATGCATCACCAACTCCCGCGCAAACATCACCATCACAAGCAGCCACCACAATCAACATCATCGCCAACCACTTTTCGGCGGGCTACAATACCATATCACGTCTGCATTGCTTCCTTCAGGGCTCGATCGGTGGGATCCCTTGTGTGGTTCAACGTGGCCTGACGAAGATTCCCTACGCAGCCCCTCAGGATATGTTTGGGACACCGACGGGGCCAATATCTGCCCAGGGCGTATGTGTGTATCATCGTGGGTTTCCTCAGGCTCCCTCAAAGGTTCTTCTGTGACTCCATATGAGACCCTTCAGGTTCCCATGGGTTCCCCAAGGCATACGAAAGTGTGGCATGGACCCCATCATGGGACTCTTGGGTCCATAAGGCCCCCTTATCGGATCCCCTAGACATGCACCTGTATTGTGCCCAAGTCGTCCTGTGCGAGCCCCTTTTGTGGGGTCATTGTGGACGTCGTTGGGTCGGCACGCTTACTCTACGGCGGGCAGCGGTAACTTGTGCGATTGACCTCCACACACGAGACGTGGAAGACCTCTCATAGGCAAGCGCCCTTTGTCGACTCACAGGGCCTGTGAGACCTCTCATCGGCGTGTGAGAACTCTGATAGGCAAGCTTCCATGGCGTGTGAGACCTCTCATAGGCAATCGTTCTTTGTCGACTCACAGGGCGAGTCAACGCTCCCAACGGCGCGTGAGATCTCTCACGGGGGGGTGGGGGAGGACGACGAGGAGGAGGAGGAGGAGGAAGGCCAGGAGGAGGGGAAGGAGGAGGAGGAAGGGGAAGCGGCATGAGGAGCCGGAGGAGGAGCCGGAGGAGGAGTCGGAGGAGGAGGAGGAGGAGGAGGAGGAGGTGATGCCGAGGAGGGGGAGAAGGACGCGGAAGAGTTTGGGGAGGAGGAGGAGGTGGACGGGCCCGTGGAGGGGGGGACCCGCATGGGTGCTTGGATGTGGGGAAGGCTTGACATGGGCCATGGGGGCTTCGCATGCGCCATGTGTCGACTACATGAGAGCAATTTTTGCTCGAGGTGCTCCCCAGAGGGAGGACCCAGTGGCCACACCTTGTGATTCTTGGTGGTGCCTGCTACGGTCTACTCTTGTGATGGTGGTCAGGGGCAAGAAGCGCCCGACGGAGGCCGAGGACGACCACGCTGAGGAGGAGCACGGTGCCTGGACTAGGACGAGCGCCGCCGCGGCGGCTTCAGGAGCGGCGCCAGCTTCGACGAAGGCTACCAAAGCTGTTGCGAAGCCCTTGGCCAAACCGAAGAAGTTCAAGAGCGAGAGCTGCATGACGTGCAAGCGGCCCATCACGGAGTGCAAGTTCCCACGGACTGCAAAGTTCCAGGACAACAAGGTCATATGCGACCAGGGCTGCGAGGACTGCGAGGAGGTGTACCTGGTCGGCAACTTCGACTCGGTGGCGCCTGATTTCCCGACGTTCTCTGGCATGGTCGCCAGCGACAAGGGCTTATGCGAGAAGTTCGGTTGCGCGTTCAAGGTGTGGAAGAACATGGCTCGCACGACTGCGACGGGCTTCCCCCTCAGCGAGGTTCCGATTTCTCGTGCAAAGCTGCCCGCATGGGGCGAGAGTGGATGGAGGAGGGACGAGGGATTCGAGAGAAGGGAGGACAGATGAGTGAGGAGGGAGGATGGACGACGGAGGAGGACCGAAGGACGGAGGAGGAGAGATGGAGATTGGTTGATGTAGGAGAGGAGGGAGGAGCGACGAAGAGGAGGGAGGAGTGTGGAGGACGGGTGAAAGATGATGGAGGAGGGGCGGTCGAGGAGGGAGGAAGGGGGAGGAGGAGCTGGAGGAGGCAGGAAGCGGAGGTTTGAGGTAAGACGAACGATGGACGAGGGCAGAGGTGTGAGGGATGAGGGGTGAGGGAGGAAGGATAAAGGATTGAGGACGACGGAGGACGAGGGGTAGGAGGATCAGGATGACCATGCGGATGGAAGCGCACGGAAAATCGGATACCTCAAAGGTTGGCCAGGACACTAGCTGTGGATATCGCGTCCTGTGCCGCAAGGTTGGCCTCACCAAGACGGAGTTCGAAGCAGAGTACAAGAAATCACCAGACGAGTACGGGCTACGCTTGCAAGATCTGGTGAGCCCGAGTGGCAAACAATACAAAGGAGTATTGAAAAATTGGGAAGGCGAAACTGGTGGCTACTTGTATGAATTCTACCGCGACGTGGTCACTTCAAGAACGAACTACGTATGCCACGCCAGCCACAACATCCATGCTGAGCAGGGTGCAGCTGCGTTCAAGCGCACAGCGGAGTCGGAGCTCAAGAAGGGCATGCTGCAGAAGCTCAAGTGCTGCAACTTGGACAAAGCTTCGATCTTGGCAAGGCTCGACCGCGCTGTCGATGGCGGCGGCCCTGGAGGAGATGAGTGGCTTGCGGAAGGTTCCGATGGCGACGACGACTTGGACGAGGACGGCGAGTCCGACGGGGAGAACGTGCAGGACCTCGACGGCGACGTGGGCGGTGGCGGTGGTGGTGCGCCGAGCAGTCGTGAGAAGGACCACTGGCGCCAACAAAACCACCCAAACGCTGACACCTAAAGTACTTTGGAGGAAGACGGCGAGGGGCCCTCTTGGACCGTCTTCGGGGGTCTTGGCCGTACCAGCACGCCTTGGAGGAAGAAGGGGCGCCTGGAGGAAGAAGGCCCTTCTTGGGCCGTCTTGGAGCGTCTAGGCTCCGACTGGAGCTGTCTTAGAGCATCTTGGGCCGTCTTGGGGCCATCGAAGCCGTCTTGGATGGCATGCTGGGCCGTCTTGGATGCCATGTGAGGTTGCCCTCCATTCTTGGACGTCGTTTTGGAGCCAAGTCTGGGCCGTCTGGGCCGTCTTGAAAACCATGTTGGGCTGTATTGAGGTGTTCCTGGGGCCCCCGTGGGCCGCCTTAGGGACATCTGGTAAGCATCTTGGGTTTCGCAACGCTGCATGACGCCCTCAAGGGCGAGATCTCTAATATAGGCCGCAACCCAATGCCAGACAACCGACCCTAGCATCTTAGGATCCTCCAGGAAGCCTCCTGGGGCGTCTTGCAGGCATCTTGGGCCGTCGTGTGTTCACGTTGGTTCTCTTGGAGTGCAGCCCGAAACGTCTGGGAGGCTAACTTCTTTCCAGGCCGAGGAAGGGACGGAGGGAGGGGGGCGAACCTGGGAGGGAAGGGGGGAAGGAGGGGAGGGAGGGAGGGGGGGGGAGGGCTGGAGGGGAGGAGGGAGGGAGGGGGAACGGGAGGGATGGGTTGATCGTGCAGGGTATGTAGATTTACGCATAATTCAGTACAACGTAAACCCGTGCATCATGAATGTAGGTGTATGGCACGCTACATTACGTATGTCCACATATTCAATGCGATCGTACTGTCCTGGCTAATGTAAGCTTCTAGTGTGTCTACGCGTGTACCATACATGCGAAGAAATGTATGTACAACACACGGGGCAATTATTCAAATGTCGGGAATGCATTACCAATGATCCAGTGCATTGCCAGATGGTACCCGAGGTTTGTGTTTACCCTTAAGCTTCAAGGGTCTATTGGTGTATGCAGGCGGGGTGCAACTAATATCAGAAGGCTGGGGGGAATGATGGGGTGGATCACAGAAGAGACACAGGAGGTCACCAAAACGGACGAGCGCGACAAAGAAGGGATGGCATGATGGGCGCTGTCGAAGGGTCGACCATGAAGTTGTGCTATCTGCCATTGCGCACCGCACCGCATCTTGTGTATAGTTAGGTCTGTATACATGTACGTGTATACATTTATGTATAGCCCTGATGGCGTACGCGTGTTGTGCGGCAAATGTGGAAGCCGTAGGTCTGAAGTACAATGTAGCGCATGTGTGCATGCGAGGTGTGATGTAGACATCACGTACAGTACAGACATAGTCATGCCGTATACATGTCGCCCCGACCCCACGCACGCACGTACACACACACACACACCAACGCGCACACACACACACACCACTAACACCAACAACCACCACTACCACCGTCATCGCCAGCGCCACCGCCACTACCACCACCCCCGCCGCCCCCCCCCCCCCCTCCCCACCCACCCACCCACACCCACCCACACACACACATCACCCCACCCCGCCAAGTTGACTTGACTGCTCGCCAGCACATGGGGGCACGGTGGTGCGTTGGCCAAGGCAAGGGCGCGCGCTCGAGCTTACGCGGGAGGCATTCGAGCATCGCGGAGGATGTTGTCGCGCGTAACGCCCGTTGCCCTTCATGCGAGTACTTTGCTGTCGCCGTGGCCGCGCGCGTACTCGGCACCCCGTCTGACTCGGGCCAGGCGGACATGAGGACTGCTTATTGGGCCTGTTCTGGGCGCAGCATCCGCACAAGACAACCTCTGCTAGACGACATGCGGCAATGCTGCTGATCACACGGGGGCAAAACGGCCGCTTCGAGGCGCGACCAAGCTTTTAAGTCGGTTCGGGTGCGGGGGGGGGGGGGCATGGGGGCAGGTGGCTGATTGGCTCAGCCAATGGCGCGTGCTTGGGTCTGCGCGGCAACCTCCCCGCCATCGCAGGTAATGCCGTTGCGCGTGCCACATGCAGCCCCTCGCAGGATGATGGCAATCAGGGGGTGGTGGAAGTTCGGCCCTTGGGGGGCGGGCTGGGGGAGGGGGGGTGGGGGGTGCCTACTCGTCGCATCTTCTGGGGGTGCGTTGCTTCGGGGGCGCGCACCGCCTGCATGTTAGAACGGTCCGTGGCTTCTGGGTAGGGGGGGGGGGGGCACACTCGTATTTGAATCGGGCGCATGGCCTCCGCAGCGTGGGTCCTTCGCTGCCCGCGAAGGCCTGCCGCCTCGGGGGCGCAACCCACGCATGATGTACAATGGCTCGCGGCATCGGGGGCGCACGTCCTGTGCATTCTAGGGGGAAGGTGCGCGTGCGTGCTTGCGTGCGTGCGCGCGCGTGTGTGTGCGTGCGTGGTGTGATATAGGGAGAGAGAGAGAGAGAGAGAGAGAGAGAGAGAAGAGAGAGAGAGAGAGAGAACGAGAGAGAGACGAGAGCGAGAGAGAGCGAGCGAGAGAGCGCGAGAGATAATGTGTGTGCGTGCGCGCGTGCGCGTGCGTGCGCGTGCGCGTGTCTGTGCGTGGTGTGTGCGCGCGTGTGTGTACACTGTGTGTGCGGTGTGTGTGTGTGTGTGTGTGTGTGTGCGCGCGTGCGTGTGTGTGTTGTGTGTGTGTGCTGTGGGTGTGTGGGTGGGTGGGGTGGGTGGGTGGGGTGGGGGGTGGGTGGGTGGGGGGGTGGTGTGTGTGCCGCGGTGGTGGTGGGATGGGGGTGGGGGTGGGGTGGGTGGTGGGTGTGTGTGTGTGTGGTGGTGGTGGTGGTGGTGGTGGTGGTGGTGGTGCTGGTGGGTGGGTGCGGGGGGGGGGGGGGTACGCGAGAATTGCAGAAGAGGTCATCGGCTCGCGAGCGCGCGTCCTTTGCACTGGTCGTTGGAATCGTGGCCTCGGGAGCGCGAGCCACGTGCACGTTGCAATGGTGCGTGGCCTCGGGGGCGCACGCCCTTCGTGGTTTGCATCGGGGCGTGGTCTCGGGTGCGCGGGCGACCATGTGTACGCGTCAGGGGCGAAGCCCCCTGCGGCCCTTTGCGATGAGCAAGGGCGGGGCGGGCTCAGAAGACGAACAACAACCCTGTCACGTCGCCTTTGGGTTTGCAGCGAGCCTGAAAACACCATGGGCCATATGCGCGGGCATTGCAACATCAACAACAACAAAGGGACGCAAGGCAGCCGCATGCCGCCTCTGCCCAGATCGAGCTATACCCAACGCTAGATCGGCCCTCGCGCCGCCCACAACAACGACTCATCACGTGGGTCGCACCTCATCTTTTCCCGCACATGGCAGTGTCGCAAAGAAGTCAATGTGTTTGTCTTCGGGAGCCCAGCGGTCCCAACCCCTTGCGCGATTGGACCGCCTATCACCGCGCTGACAAGCCCCCCCCCCCCCACATGCAGCCAACGCCAAACTGGATATGTGGTCACTGTGTGAACGCAGGGGGCGGCATCAAAACAACTTTCCGAAATGCCCCGCGCACTTTCCCATGTATGCCCAGCGTCGCGTAAATGCCCTGCACTTGCTCACGCCAAGGAGCACCCTCATACCCCCCCGACAGACAGGCGCACACACACACACACACGCACACACACACACGCACACACAAGCGCGCACAAACACACACACACACGCAGACACGCACACACACACACGTGTTAGAAGCCGCACGCGTCTGGAATTGTGCACATCGCGTTGTTTTGATGTCTAGCTCTACCTCGTGGGGTATACCACTAAGTCGTTGTTTCAGAATGGTGATGTGGCCTAAGGCTTTGTGGCACCATGAGGGCTGTTGATGATGCCGTTTGTTGCCAATGCCAAGAGCACAAATCATGATGCTGCTGATGGTTCTTGTGTCCGTTCGGATAACTCAGCGTGCATGTGGATGGCAAGGTGTACCCGTGGTCTATTTAACACATGCCCCTCCCCCCTCTAAAACAGCATGTTTATCAGCATTCGTCTTCCAAACCCCCTTGCAGGACACGTTTCGATTGCACTGTCGTTGCGCATGGTGTGTGGCCCCGCGTTTCCATCGTCAAGTCCAGAACGCCTTGTAACATGTCCGAACACATTAGTGATTAGTGGTACTATGTACTATCGTGTTCCAATCGTTCGCGCGTTTATCGAGCATTATGATGCGATGTACTGCAGTGCGTTAAGTGTGTTTCTATGGTTTGTAACAGTGACGGTTATATGTATACCCAACGGTATCGTACACAAATGGCCCCTGCGGTTGTGTAGTATTGTGCCAACGTGGTTGCATCTATCATGGAGGGAGGGAAGGGGAGGGACACGTGTGGGGGGGAGGTAAGGAGAGTTTTTTTTTTCTGAAACCTGAGCGCATTGCCTCCTACACATTTTTGATGTTCCTCCCGGAGGATGCCTCGCCACCAGAGCAGGCAGCCGCCAGCGCCGGGGGCACTCCCGCGGCGAAGCGCAGCGAGAACCAGCAGCAGGAGAGGTTCAAGCGTGGGAGGAGCTCCCTGTCACTGTCTGTGTGCGGAGCCTCCAAGGAGGGCGGGTGCGGCGCCCCTGGTGCTAGGAGTGCCATTGCGAAGTCCGACATGGGCACCTTCGTCTCGCCTGATGGCAAAGCTAACTCTCGCCAGCGGATCAGTGAGGACGGATTCATGAAGTTGCTGTCTTTCGAGAGCGTGTTGGCCCAGACCCACTCGGGTGTCCACGAGCGCTTCGCCAAGAAGCTGCTCGATGAGATGGCCGAGGCGACCCCCCCCAAGGCCTCGTACTTCGTCTTCAAGCGCCACATGGACCTCGTGGCGAAGTGCGTCGAGTTCAACAAGTTGAATTTGCAGAAGGCCCCGCGCGACGAGCTCGACCAGCGCATCCGCGCGTTGGACGAAATCAAGGAGCACTGGCCGTCACAGCGCAAGGACCTTGAGCCGTTCATAAAACAATGGGGCAACGGAGATCCTGCATCTCATTCCTTCTCCTGCTCCCTCTCCACCTTGAGCAGGAGGAGGTGGGAAGAGGAGGGAGGAGGATGGAGAGAGAGGAGGAGAGGGAGGAAAAGGAAAGGGAGGAGAAGGAAGAGGGAAGAGGGGGGATGAGGCGGACGGGGAGGAGGAGGAGGAAATCCTCTTCCAGAGGATGACTTGCTGGAGAGGCGCTTGGCCGACATGGGTGAGATTACCGCGCAGATGTCAGACGAGGCCATCGAGGACATGTTATCCACCATCGTCCCGTGGAAGGTCGGCAGCGAGGAGGAGGGAGACGAATTCGACCGCACGTTCGACCCGATGAAGCCCTGTCTCTACATGACAGAGGGTAGCAACATGGAGAAGTCGATCAAGATGAGGGACCATCTGCTGAACTATTGCCTCGCCCCTTTGATCACTTCAGGGCCCGCCGCCATCGATGCGATCCTCAGGTTTTGTGCGCGAGCCCAGCGCACCTTCGCGAGGAAGCCAGACTCTTTGGATGAGAACTTCCTGGCGGTCATCCTCCAGTTCATGCGCGTGGTGAGGGCGCTGACGACCATCTGCAAGCCCGTGGACACCTCTCACTTGGCCGACGCTCTCGCCCTAGTGACCCCCAGCGCAGTGATGAAGAGCGCTGATGAGGGCAGCGCCACTATCATGGAGACCGTCGGTTCGGTATTGGTCGGCACGACTGGGTGGAACGAGATTGTATCAGATATCAAAAGTAAGGCCGACAGCACCAAGAAGACCTTGCCCACGTACACGGCGTACGTCAAGGACCTGAAGAGTTACACCACTGACAAGGACGTGCCAGACGCGACCACCCTATCTACCATGCTCGACGGCTGCACCGACTTGATCAGCTCGCTCCGTGAAGGCATGGCGACCTACCTCAAAGGTTTGATCGCTGGCGCGCTGAACAAGTTCATGGATAAAGCTATCCAGGAGGGGCAGCACTCCGAGGGTAGCGGCAGCGCTGCCGTTCAGGAGGCGCCTGTGGATTGGTCCGTCGTGGAGGCGCTCAACACGAAGGCGAACGGCATCCTGGAGTACGCAATCTTCCCAGCCGCCAAGTATAAGCCTCAGATCGAGGCACTGGGCCTCGCGAGCAAGGCAGCTGGAGCCAAGCACGCGTTCGACCGAGCAGTGCAGGCCATCGACCCCACGTGGATTGAGACTGCCATTGCCTCCAGCTGCGACGCCTTCGTCCAGATCGTCGAGTCGGTCACCCCCTACGTCAAATATATGGACATCAACGTGAACGAGAAGCTGCGCGAGGTGCTCACCGTTGTGGACAAGCCTGATCACTGGACGACAGACGGTGCCAAGCAGTTGATCGGTGCCTGCTTGACGATATGCGGCTTCGACCTCAAATTCAAGGTGGAGAAGAGCATCACTAGCGGGTTCCAGGTGTTCGGAAAAACTCTCGACTTGCTTTCGAAGCTGGCTGAGTACGAGGGCTTGGGCGGCGACACGGCTGCTCGCGTGAAGCCGGCCGCGGCGATGCGGACTCTGCAGGCCATGGCTTCCAGCATGCAGTGCGTGAAGGGAGAGCTCGACAACATGGCCAACCCGAATACAAGCCAAGCGTTCGTGGTCCACATGACGTGCGAGGAGGAGCTGCAGGCGGCAGGTGCTCTGATCCTAGAGGTAAAAGCCACGGAGATGACGGCCAAGATCGCGAAGATCGACGATGTGCTCAATGACATTGACAACGATAAGGGCCGCTGGACCGACAAGCTCAAGGGCGATATGAAGAAGGACTACGCCTTGGCCAGGAAGACGCTATTCAAGGTGGATGGCAAGCTGATTGAGGACCTGCTGATGGAGGTCACCGCGATGGCTCAGGCTTTGAGTGCTGCGCACGACCTCTTCGGCAGGCCCGAGCCCGAGAAGCTCGCGAAGATGGTGGAGAGCGGTTCCAAGAAGGCAGCCCGCTGCCTCGTGGAGGCGAAGCTCTTCCTGGGCTACGAGACGTTCAAGAACGATGAGGTGCAGATCCACAAGTTCGGCAAGAAGATCGAGAAGGAGCTCAAGGAGTACTCCATTCGCGGCGTGGTGGTGGGCATGACGCTCGCCGAGCCGCTCCAGGAGTGGATCAAGAGCGTCGTGGACATGGCCTAAGGGGGCCGTGCGAGAAGGAGGGAGGAGGAGGAGGGAGGAGGAAGGAGGACGTAGAGGATGGAGGAGGTAAAAGGAGGGAGGAGGAAAACGGAGGGAGGTAGGAGGAAGGATGGGGGAGGAAAGGGGCAGGCCGAGGCCACCGACAGAGGTGGCACGACGTGCGCCGAGAGCGCGCGGCCTGCACTGTGGGAATGTCCTCCTCCCTCCTTATCCTCCTCCTCCCCCTCCTCTTCCTCTTTGTCCTCCGGCGGGCCCTCCTCCCAGCCAGCCCCACTATTGTCCTACATCCTTGTCGTCCTCATCCTCCTACCTCCTGCTCCTGCTCCTCCTGCTGCTCCCCCTAGTCCTCCTCCTCCCTGTGCTGTTTGAACGTCGAAGCTGTCGCCATCGCTAGCGCCGAATTCCCATCCATCTTCCTTCTCCGTCCTCCTACCTCTTTCTAATTTCTCTTCCTTTTCCTCCTCCCTCCCTCGACCTCCCCTTTCCTCCTCATCCTCCCCATCCTCCCTCATCGTACACCCTCCCCTTCTGCATCCTTCCGTTTACATGCATCCTCCTACGTTCGTTTCCCGACCAATGGGAACGAATGCGAATCCCTAAACAGCGAATCTGCGTAGGGTCATTTCGAGTAGTAGAGCGTGCGCGTGTGCATGTAGTGTGTGTGTGTGTGCGTGCCTCTGTGTGTAACGTATTCGTCACCATTGCTGTTTAGGGTCTCTGTGAACGACCGTCCTTCCGCCTGTATGTCCAACAGTGCCAGTGGAGGGGACGATACGTATGCCTTGGGGGGTCATACTTGCGTTCCAGGGGCCTGGTCTGACAGTAGGAACAAGCTCTTCGATTGCATGCCACTGAATATAAGATCACCGATTGCACTTCAGTGCCTTGTGGCGCTATTCGGTGTCCTATGGTTAGCGCCCTGTGGTGCTCGATGGCCCTGTGGTGCTACTGTGCAGTGTGGTGCTCTAGGGTCTCTGCGGTGCCGTATTGCGTTATATGCGGGACGGCGGCGGGGCGACAGCCCTAACACATTAAATGAGCATGTTGCGGCAGAGAGCATGAGGGCGTGGAGCGTGGAGCATGGGGGACGCAGCGGAAGGGCGGCAGCCCTAATAAAGACGATACGGGTAATACACGTTCTCGCCAAATGGTGGCCCCGTTGGGTCGCCCGTGCTAGCTCGTACGTCCAAGGCGAAGCGGTCGAAAAGCTGTCGCCCACGCCCACCGCCCCGCTTGGGTTTTGGAAAATCGCATTGCATCACCTTGCGTCCAAGCCATTTGCTCTCATGCACAACATGATGTGCATTATGTACAACCTTCAATTGCATTTTTTCGGTATAACCCAGGGGCAATGAAAAAAACAACTTTTTTAGAAACCAACAAAACAACTATTTCTCAACATTTCGGGTACTTTTCTGGTTTATCATATATCTAAGCCCTGTGCAGCGCGGCCGCCATCATAACCCTGGGGCCAGGAAGCGGCCCCCCGATGCCGAAAACGTGATGCCAACAACCAGCCGCCACGAGATGCTGTTGCGACGCCCGGATCTGAGGGCCCCTCCTCCCTCCGTGCCCCTCCCGAGGGGGGAGGGGGCGCAGGGATGGGTCGGGCTGGCCCAGGACCAGGACAAATCGTTCCAGAGCGTTCGCCAGGGCGCTCTCCGGAGCGGCCGCGGGATGCCGGGTATATGCTCCAGAGCCGCCGGCTCTCGGAGACCTCGGACTCATCCGGGTGCGATTTCGCCCTGGCCCTGGCTTCGTCGTACAGTCAGCCCGCACAGCAAGGACGGGCGATCTTCCCAGGGGTGCCCTGACATCCTTGCCCCTTCGGCCCATCCGTAGCCACTTTCGTTGGCCACTCTTACCCGGGTCGCTCTTGCGTTTACAGTCGACCCACAAAGTAAGGATGGGCAACCTTCTCAAAGGTACCTTTGCATCCTTGCCCCTGCGGCCCAGCCTTAGCGACGCACGTTCGTGGGACAGCGTCGTTCGAAAAACGTTCGCGTGGACCTCCAAGGCCCCGTGCATCCTTACCGCGAGTCCTTTATGATGTACGGGCTGCCTGTACCTGAAGGCCCCTCCCCCCCGGGGCCCCCGGCGCCGTGTTTCTTTCTGCACGGGCCCCCGCAGGTCTCGATCCGTTCCTTGGGGGACCGTCGGTGCGTCCCGAGTGGTCTTTTGTCGACGGCCCTGGGGCCCAGCGAGAGCACACCAGAGGCCGAAGATAGCCAAAAGCTTCCCGCCGCGATGTCTCTCTGATGCGAGTGGAGTCGGGGGCCCTCCTGCGGGCTATACTTGTATCCATGTCCAGTGCGTCTTGGACTGTCCGGGAAAGGGCGCCGCAAGGCCGAGGCGCACGGGATATAGATGAAGATCGAGCCTCCAAGGGGGCAGAGTTTTTATCCAAAATTGTCCAGTGCGCCTCGGGTGTCCGGGGAAGGAAGCCGGGGAGTCCAAGCTGCGGCGAATATGGACAGAAGTAGCACCCGCACTTCCTTCCCCAAGGGATGTTTTCACGGCGCGGGAGGCCCGATCATTGGATAGTGAAATTTCCCAGTCGCGACCGCCGAGAACGGTCGCTACCAATTTCGCGTCAGATTTCGGCATCGGTCGCGACCGATTTGCTTCAAAGCGGTCGCGACTGGTTTGGAGTGCCGATCGGTGGTTGCCGATCGCGACCGAACAACAAAAATCTGTGTCCAAGGATCGGGGGGGCGGGGGGGGGCGGAGCGCTGGGTCGGCCAGGCCCTGCACGCGACGAGGGCGCTGCGGGCGCCACGCCTCGCAGCTGTTTCTTCGGCCTCCCCGGCCGCGATGGGGCGAGAGAGAGAAGGAGAGGGGCCCAGGCCTCCCACCCTCGCGGCCGAGAGAGGCCCGTCGGCTCGGCGATGGGCCCGCTCGGGCCGGCGCCTCGCCGGTTCTCGCGGCAGCTGCCCGCGCCTCCTTTCCATCGGCTGCGCGTAAGGGTGACCCTTCGCCGGAGTGACTCTTCGGGTGCGGGCCCACTGGGGTCCCCCGATCGCCGAGCGCGAGGCGGCAGGGGCGTCTTGCGCGCTTGTGTGTGTGTGTGTGTGTGTGTGTGTGTTGCCCTACCCCCCGCGGCTCCCCCCAAAGCCGCGCACCAAAGGTCACGCTTACCCAGGGTCGCTCTTGCGTGTACAGTCGACCCGCATAGTAAGGATGGGCAACCTTCTCCACGGTACCCTTGCATCCTTGCCTCCTCGGTCCATCCTTGGCCACTTTCGTTGGCCGCGCCCCGCTCGAGAAGCTGAAGAAATGGGCGTCCAAGGGCCTTGCATCCTGCGTCCTTGCTATACGGGTCGACTGCACCCAGGCTCAATCTTGCGTTTACCCGATTCTACGCCCCCCCCCCGCGTCCAATCAAGAAAGTCACGGCGGGGGGTCTCTTGCAAGTTTCGGCCTTGCCTTTGGGGGCCGCTGCACGGCCCTGGGGGCCGTCCAACGACGGCTAAGGATGAGAAGCCGGCGCTGGGGAATGGGCCGAGACCTGTATGGGTGCACGTTCCGAAAGATCGTGGCATCGCGGGTCTCGGCATGTACTGTGGCTTCGCGTCATGCGATGCAGATTGCGAAGCAGCCTGCGATGGCTCCTCTTTGTTGAAGTGAAGCTGCCTCCTCCTGCGAAGCAGCATCCCGCGATGCTTCTCCTCGTGTGAGGGAGAACATAAGGGGGGGACTGGCCCTTGGGGGGAAGCACCGAGCTGGAGTCGGTGACACATTTCCGATACATCGGCGACAGGCCGACGATAGCGACACGATAGCGAAACCGCACGTTCCCAGGCGGGGCGGGCTATCGGGCCCCTGCATTGACCCCCTATCGAATTCGGCCCCCCCTGGAGCTTCTCCCGGATCCCCCGAACGTTTCTCCCGACCGTGCCTCAAACTACTCGTCCCCTCCCCTGCCCCTATCCTCCCCCTCTTGCGAAGGAGTCCTCAGACCCTCCGCGCCAGGGTAACAGGTCTCCTCTCCTTCGCCGCCGCCGCCGCCTGCTCCCAGGGAGGCCCAGGATGAGGATAAATCGCTCCAAAGCGTTCCGAAACGCTTTGTTTAGTATAGTACGGATGGGCAACCTTCCAAAGGATACCCTTGCATCATTGCCTCCTCGGTCCATCCTTGGCCACTTTAGTTGGCCGCGCCCCGCTCGAAAAGCTAATGAAATGGGCGTCCAAGGCCCTTGCATCCTTATCGCGCATCCTTGCAATGCGGGTTGACAGCACCAGAAACGGAATTCAGACCGATCTTCTCACGATGCTCGAAGCCCCACTGGATTGGAGGAGGAAGGGGAGGAGGAGGAGGAGGAGGAGGAGGAGGAGGAGGAGGAGGAGGAGAAAGAAGAGGCGGGGGCCGCGGTGGCGGAGCTCGCGCGGCCGCGCGGTGGAGGAGCGCCGGCCCGCCCTTCTTCCCGAGGAGGGAGGAGGAGGAGGAGCAGGAGGAGGAGGAGGAGGAGGAGGAGGAAGGAAAGGAGGAGGAGGAGGAGGAGGAGGAGCAGGAGGAGGAGGAGCAGGAGGAGGAGGAGGACAAGGAGGACGAGGAGGAGGAGGAGGAGGAGGACGAGGAGGAGGAGGACGAGGAGGAGGAGGAGGAGGAGGAGGAGGAGGCGGGTGCGGCCGGGAGCGCGCGATCCCCCGCCGCCGCCGAGGCGCGAAGTAGGCGCTGGGCCGCCGCCGCTCCGCGGAGAGGGCCCCCCGCTCCAGCCGCCCCCCCCCCCTTTGCTCTTGGCATCGCTCGGACGTGCGCATTGATCCTCTGGCGAGGACCATCGAGGAGCATCCTGGATCATTTGGCGAACAAGCCACGCACGAGACCGAAAAAGGCACAGGGAATGGACGTCCGAGCGATGCCCCCCTTTGCTCAGAGGAGGACAAGGTGCGCATGCCGCTACCCTTCCCCGTTTTCCCATTTTTGTAGGGAGCCGAAAAGTGTCATAAACATAAAAACTCGGAGGTCCGCGCGGATTTCTCGGATCGGCGCTGGACCCCCCTCCCTGGCGCGCGGAGCACGCCAGTGGCGGCGCCGGAGGCGCCGCCGGGGGGCCCCAGCGCCGATCCGAGAAATCCGCGCGGACCTCCGAGTTTTTATGTTTATGTCACTTTTCGTTCCCCTATTTTGGGTCTCCTGGGAGCTCCTCGTTGCCACCGCTGGATTTGCCTCGAAGTTCTGGTCGGAGCGCACCCCGGGAGAGGTCCAGGGAGGAGTGGCGGCATCGGTACCTTTTGGCTTCCCGCTTGCGGGGGGCAGGGGCCGAGCATTCTCTTCGGGTGGAGGGCAGAGGGTGAGATCTGACATGTCGTTTCGATTGGTTTTTGAGGCTCGGGTGTGCAAAAGGTGAAAATCACAAGACGGATTCATGTTCGAGGTGCAAAAGCCCATATGGATTTCACCCTGAGCCCTCCACCCTGAGAAAATGCTCAGGGGGGGGCGGGGGCGGGGGCGGGGATCCAGGGTCGTCCATTGCGATCCGATTTCGATCCGGTCGACTCCGATTCGGAGGGCGCGTACTGGGGGGGCGAGGAAGGGGGGGGGGCAGCAAGAAGGCGGTGGGCCGCCGCCGCCCCGCGGAGAGGTGCCCCCTCCGCCCCCGCCCTTCCCCCCCCCTTTGCGGGGAGCGGGAGGGGGGGGTGCGCGTACGGGGATCCAGTCGGCGATTCAAAGATAGGGTCCTGAGGGATGGGGGCCTAAGGATAGGAAAGGATCCAAGCGTGGATCTACGTTGTTGTTTGGGGCACCCCGTCCTTGGCACCCCATCCCTGAGGACCCCATCTTTGAACCACCGATCCAGGGTCCAGTTCGAGCCGAGCGATCCGACTTGATGTCGATTCTGGCCGGCACGATGTCCACTTCGATTCCGAGTCGAAGGGCGCGTAGGGGGGGGGTGATGAATGGGGGAGCGGCGAGGGCTGCATAAAAGGGGGCTTTCAGGGCCACTGGAGGAGCCCTTTCGGGCCCAGAAGGGGGCCTTGAGGGCCCGAAAAGGGCACCTGTCACCCCCCTCCTTTGACCTGGCATCGTCGGCGAGGACCACCGATGAGCATCCTTGATCATTTGCGAAAAAAACCACGCACGAAACCGAAAAAAACACAGGGAATGGACGTCCGAGCGATGGCCAGTTGATCGCCCCCATTCATTGACGCCCAACCGATCTTCCGACGATCCGACGTGGCCCGACGGCTGCATGGCCCTGGTGAGCAATCGGGACGCAGCAGACCCGATTCGATGTCAGTTCCGTGCCGATGCGGCCCGATCCGATACTTGGCATCGCTCGGACGTGTGCATTTTTCCTCCGGCGAGGGCCATCGAGGAGCATCCTTGATCATTTCGCGAAAGAACCACGCACGACACCGAAGAAAGCACAGGAAATGGACGTCCGAGCGATGGCCAGGATATGCACAGTTGTGTTCAGTACGGTTTGCCGGCTGGATGCTGGCAGATCTTGGGAGCAGCTTTGCGCGTAAGAAGCTGCACATTGTTCATATCGTCTAAGTCTTCGAGAGTGCTTCGATTTTGTGGGGGCCAGGATCCTCTCATTTCTAATTCTTCTATCCTGGGCCTCTTCCTGGCCACTAGGGGGCCATGAACAACCAGAAACGAGCATACTTAGAAATGAGCACGACTAGAAATGAACGACGTGTAGGTTTCCTTTGACTTGGGCAGGTCTCATTGCATTTCATTCCCCCCCCTTCGCTCCCCCTTCGCATTCTTTTCTTTGCAGGCAGCGCTGGGCCGAACCGGCGTGCGAGTGAGTCCAGATATCCTTTGGGGCCTGACGATGGCCCCCTGCCCCCCTCCGAGCAAGTAAGCTTGCCATACTCAATAGAAAAACTGTCTCTAAGTCGGGTCGGCCCTCGATACTCCTCCACTCCCCGCTCCCGAAGGAGTGGTGGACTCTGAGATCACACAATGTGCAAGCATTGCAACTTCGTGCACAGTCACGGCCGTAGCCCTCGACCCCACCTTTCTGCCAGCCTGCTCGGTCCGTCGTGTGAACGACAACTGCTCCGCATGGGTCTCAGGGGAGGTGACCCCCCTTCCCCCCACACTCCCAGATATACGACGATAGGTTGTCTTCCATGCGCGGTCCCTGAGGTCCCGACCCCTTCCCCGGAGGGCATCTTTTCGTTCCAGATCCATTATTGATAGTCCCGGGGCCGACAACGGGCCCCAGAAGCAGGACTCGTGGAAGCGCGCCCAGATTGAACAAAACCCGTCGTCGGAGATCTGGGCTCGTTCCTCTCGTCTTCCTCCTCTCTCCCCCGAATGGCAGGAGGTCTTTAGTACTGCCGCCCCCCCTCCCCAAAGTTCCCTCCTCCTCCTCCTCCTCCTCCTCCTCCTCCTCCTCCTCCTCCTCCCCCTCCTTCTCCCACCATCCGCGGAGGGGACCCCCTTGCTCTTAGCGGAGGCGAGCGGGAGTCGGCAACACGGTACCCTGACCTCCTCTCGTCGTTGTCCGTCAGATTCGGGCGTCGGAGAAACACGCCGGCAGGTTATTCAATGTTCCTGGCCTCGAGGGGCCATTTCACGGCTGCTGCACCGCAAAAGACGATTCGGGATGACGAACCCAGCCCTTGGGAGGAGGTCGGGATCCTCTGTTACCCGCGATATTGGAGGACTTCGAGACCCGACGTTGCGAAAAACATCGGCACTGCAAAACATCGCAGAGACATGCAACATTGCAGCACCGCCCTACATCTTATCTTTCTGCTGCACGTTTCGAGCTCGATCGATCTGTGATGGCCCTGGTGCTCGAAATTGGGGGAGAACGCCCGTTGTGCAAAAACTGTGACGCGAGGATATCAAGGGAGGTCACGGAGAGGACGAGGGCACGACCGCCCGCCGAAAGAGCTCGCCAGAGCCCTTACCCGAGGGGGGAGGGGGGCGAGGATGAGTTGAGGAGGAGGAGGAGGAGCAGGAGGAGGAGGACGAGGAGACGAAGCATCGAGGAGGAGGAGGAGGAGGAGGAGGAGGAGGAGGAGGAGGAGGGGAGGAGGAGAAGGAGGAGGAGGAGGAGGAGGAGGAGGAGGAGTCGAGGAGGAGGAGGAGGAGGAGGCGGAGGCGGAGGCGGAGGAGGAGGAGGAGAGGAGGAGGAGGAGGAGGAGGAGGAGGAGGAGGGAGGAGGAGCCGAGCTCGGCGAGGAGTCGAGCAGGGGGAGGTGCCGAGCAGGAAGACGAGTGCACGTCGGCCCGCCGAGGGAGCCCGCCAGGGCCTCCTCCCGAGAGGGGGGGGGGGCTCGGGGGGCCCGGCGGGCAGCGAGCTTGGGGAGGAGGAGGCGCGGGCCGCGGTGGCGGAGCTCGCGCGGCCGCGCGGTGGAGGAGCGCCGCCCCGCCCTTCTACCCGAGGAGGGAGGAGGAGGGGGAGGAGGAGGAGGAGGGAGGAGGAGGGGAGGAGGAGGAGGAGGAGAGGAGGAGGAGGAGGAGGAGGAGGAGGAGGAGGAGGGGATGATAAGAGGAGGAGGAGGAGGAGGAGGAGGAGGAGGAGGGAGGAGGACGAGGAGGAGGAGGAGGAGGAGGAGGACGAAGAGGGGGAGGGGGAGGGGTGAGGGAGGATGGTGGAGAAGGAGGAGGAGGAGGAGCCCAGATTTCCGACGAGATGTGTTTTCAGTCCAAGCTTATCTTTCTCCATATTTCGATTTCGGCCACAGCGGGTTTCTGTTTCGATCTGGGCGGTGTTCAATCGGCCCCGTTCGTGGGCACGGGGACATCACAAGCGGATCCAGGACAAGAAACTACCCCTGGGGAAGGGCTCGGGACGTCTGTGGCCGTGCATTGAAAAAAGGCATCGTCGGATGTCTGGCGACCTCTCATCCTCCGGCTCCTCTTCCCTCCTCCTCTCTCCTCTCTTCTCCCTCCTCTCGACTACACGCAAGAGTGTCCCTCGGAAAGATTGACTTTTGGTGTGCGGTTTGAGGGGCGCCCGTGGGGGCCCAACGCAACCGCGCAAGCCAGCACAGCCGCGCCACATCAACGATCGGCGGGACGAGCCTCGAGAGATCCTTCGCGCCAGCGGGCAGCCGCGAAAT
Source organism: Prorocentrum cordatum (assembly GCA_963575745.1). NCBI lineage: Eukaryota > Dinophyceae > Prorocentrales > Prorocentraceae > Prorocentrum > Prorocentrum cordatum. Next base: position 447,543 of record CAUYUJ010021159.1, read on the forward strand.
TCCGCTCATTGGATTCGAACGCCTCAAATGGCACCTCGAATGCGCTGCGAAAGCAGACGCTGCCAGGGGCCACCACGATGAGGTCTGGCACTGACGGGCCGCGTCGCGATGACGTCTGGCAAGGTCCGGCGTCGTGGCCCAAACCTTCCCCATCCGCGGGCCTGTAACATGTTGGAATATGTTGTATACCAGTTATGCGATAAGACCCACATTGGTTCGGAAAGGTCTTCAACCACGTTCTAAGATACGTATACCTGTTCCAATCAAACCAGAAGATTTGAGATTTTGGCTGGGATTCGAGACCAGTCCTGGGGCGGAAAACGCGCCCTCTGGTCGACTGGCCATCTCCAGGAAACAAATGCGCACTTTTAGGGTGCGCCGCGTATGCGTTGCGGTCGATTGCATGTTCTGCATGTGCTCCAATTATCTGGCTCTGTGCCCCAGTTTGCCCGATCGACACGCCCTCTGGACTTTTCCTTGCGGGCCGCTGAACAAAAAAGTATGCGTTGCGGTCGATTGCATGGGAGGGGCCCCAAACTTGGAGCGCTCAGATGCAAGCGCAACCGCGCGCGACGGGTAACGACGCGAGGTCCAGTTCATGCCAGAGCATGACCCGACCCAGCACCAGAGTCTGCGACGGGTCATTCCTACTCCTAGTCGATCCCCCTCTCATCGTGGCTCTCCTGTTCTTCTCTCCACCTCCCACCCCTCCGAGACGGGGGCAGGGCGACCTGCCCGACCCTGATTCGGACGGCGATCCCCCTCTCACCGTGGCCGTCCTGTTCGTCTCTCCACCTCCCCCTACCCCGAGAATGGGGCAGGGGCGACCTGCCCGACCCTGCTTCGGGCGGCGAGCTTCCTTCCCAGGGGGGGTCCTGTCGCGGGCCCACGGTGCGATGGGCTCCAGGCCGCGCCGCGGAGGCAGGGAGGGTCCTCGCCGAAGGGCCCCCCGCCCTGGGGGGACTCGGCCTGACCGTCGGACCTCTCCTCGTCTTCCTCCTCCTCCTCGTCCTCCTCCTCGTCCTCCTCCTCCTCCTCCTCCTCCTCCTCCTCCTCCTCCTCCTCTTCCTCCTCTCTCTCTCTCTCTCTTTCGCTCTCTCTCTCTCTCTCTCCCTCTCTCTCCCTCAGTGGCGTGCGATCCTCCCACTCCTCCCCCTTCTCCCCCATCCCTCCCCCAGCACGAGTCGGGCACACGAGGGTGGAGGATCCCACACCCCCTCGCGCCGGGACCACGATCACGGCGGAACGCGTCTTCTGGCAATTCGGGCTTCTGTGGGCCCTCGCTGGGCCCCGGGGCCCTCAGAGCAGAGATTGCCATGTCATTCGGTGAGCCCGTAGCGTCCGTTACGGGGCACGTCTTCCCCCTCCCCCCTCTCCCCCTTAGCGGTGCCGAGCCTACGCGGGGGGGCGGGGGTTCCCCCTCAGGCATGCCGCGGTGCTCCCAGCCATGCGCGGGTGCTTTAAAAGCATGCTGTGGCGCACGCAGGCCCGACGCCCCCCCCCCCCCCCCCCCCCCCCCCACCCCCCTAGCGGACGTCAAGGGGGGGGGGATCGGAGAGACAATCTCGAACGGCTCAGGATGAGACGTTGGCCCCTGGGGAACGCGTCGAGACCTCCAGGGGCCCACGCTGTGAGTTCGGGGGGCTCGGGCCCGAGAGGGGCCAGAGACCCGAGGAAGACAGTGCGGCATGCGTATAGAGTTGCGCGGATGTCTCGAGTCGGCGCTGAGACCCCCCCCCGGGCGGCGCCGCTCCTGCCGCGCGCCGTGCGCCAGGGGAGCGGTGCCCACCGCAGTTCCGAGACATCCGCTCGGGACTTCTGAAGAACAGTACATGGTTACTCCAGATTTCGTAATGAAAGGGAGGGGGTCTGGACCCTCCAAGACAAGCCATTTCAGACCCCCCCCGTGGGAGAACCCTCCAAAACATCGTCCCCAGACCCCCCCAGGCCCTCCAAGATAGCCTGGAAGAGACCCCCCCCCGAAATGAGACCCCCTCCCTTTTATTACGAAATCTGGAGTATGCAGTTTGCCGCTCCTCTGGGCACGCTGACGAGGCCTCCGTCCTCGATGCCTTGTCTTGCGTCCGTCGTCGCTCGTCTGCTGTTCGCCGCCGTCGTCGCACGTCGGGCGCCCAAGAGGGTCGCCAGGATCGAGGGCCCTGGTCCGAGGAGGTCGGATGCGGCCAGAGAGCTTCCCCTCTGGACTTGCTGCCTTCGGCCAACGTTCGCCGTCGCCCCTTGGGGGTAGCGTGAAATCGGGCCTGTCCCCTTACAGGGGGATTTTCGACGAAAAGTTAAAAATACAAAAAAAATAGTCAAACAAATAATTCAATAAAAATATACCAAAAATAATCAAAAAATAATTCAACAATAGTCTGGGGACTATTTTGTTTAGTATGTTTGTCCCTTTTGGGGGGCATTTGTGGGGTATTTTTTGTTTTTCGTCGAAAATCCCCTCTGTAGGGGGACACGCCCGACATAAGGGTAGCGCCCAGGCCCCCCCCCCCCTGGAGGGTCGGGGAGCCGAGGGTCGAGGGCCCCGGGGCCCTTCGGGGATGGCTGCGAGGGTTCGCTGCGTGAGGCTGTTCGGGGCCAGGAGTGGAAGCGCGCGCGCGCGCGCTTCGAGAGCCTCTGCCCGCGGTGGACCGTTCGCCGCCGCCGTCGTCGCTCCCAAGGAGGGTCGCCGAACCCCCCCCCCTCCCGATGGGTTTAGGACGCGTGTGCGAAGTTCAGGCTCGAGGAACCACCGAGGCTGTTGGAAGTCCCGCTCGCCGTCCTTGCGCCTCCAGGGGGGCCCTCTCGGGACCGCGGCTGGATCCCCTCCTGGGCAGACAGCAACCCTCAAAAGGTCCAGGGGGAGGGGGATCGGGGGTGGAGGTATTCCACAGTTGTGCATACAGCGCTTGTGTTGTGCTCACGGCCAGGACCTCTTGCTCAGCGTGTCGCGCCGCCGTGTTGTGGCCTACCACGCCTCGGCGCGACACGTCAACCACGACCCGGTCCCCACCCAACCACGACCTGGTCCCCACCCGACCCAGAAACGGCGCCTTTCAGGGCCCCAAAGGGGGCCTCCGGGGCCCGAAAAGTGCACCTCCCTTCCCCGCCCCCATGTATCGCCCCCCATTGCTTCGCGGGCCACGGCAGACGTGGGCAACAGAACTGTCGAAGCATGCTATGCAAGTCTGCCGCAATTCTGTTTGGGACTCTTCACATTTGGGCACGTTTCCCGCGGAAGCCTGGAAAGCAGCGGTGCGCAAGCATATTGTCCAGCGCACGCTCGTGTCATTCGTGTCATTGCTCATGTGCCTACGGGCACGCGGCTTCATTTATTCTTAAATTCGCGCCCAGACGTTTCTGCCCGCATCGCCCCCAGAGGCCCAGGCCTCGTGGCGTCCTGGGCAGACCACGGCTGCCAGCCTACCCGCAGCTGGGGCCTCCGAGCGGTGCCCGCTCTCTCGGACGCGCGAAGCATCTGCGACGGCCCGTGGCGCGAAGCAGTCCGCGGCAGGGTAGCTCCCTGAGGGGGGGCTTCAGAGGTCCAGGCAGCCTCGAGGGGTGCCCAAGGATCGACTGCACGGAAGAGTGACCCTTCGCTGGAGTGACCTTTGGTGTGGGCCCAGCGGTGTCCCCCGATCGCCGAGCGCGATGCGACAGCAGCGCCTTGCGCGCTCGGGTTTGGTCGAAAGGCGCGCATCAAAGGGCACTCTTGCCCAGGGTCACTCTTACCCCGAAAGGAGTGACAGAGCTGCCCAGAATGCTCCTCATGCTCGATCCTCGTCGTAGGCGTAGTCGTCGTCGTCGTCCGTTGTCCGTCGTCTTCTGTCGCCCTTCGTCGTTGTTCTTGGTCGTCGTCCGCCGCCGCCGCCGCCGTCGTCGTCGTCGTCGTCGTCGCCGCCGTCGTCGTTGTCGTCGTCGTTGTCCGTTGCTCGCCGCCGTCGTCGTCGTCGTCGTCGTCGTCGTCGTCGTCGTCGTCGTCGTCGTCGTCGTCGTCGTCGCTCGTCGGTCGTCCGTCGCCGTTGCTCGTCCGTCGCCGTTGATCGTCCGTCGTTGGTCCTCCGTCGTACCTCGCTGGTCCTCCGTCGTGGGTCGCCGCGGGTCGCCGAGATCTTCGTCGTTCTCGGGGCGCGTCTTCGCCCGTGCTCGTCCTGCCCGTCGTCCGCTGGGCCGCGCGCGCCGCGCCCGTGCAGAAGGGGAAGCCTGGCTGCTGGACTCGGGCGAGGAGACGGCGGCCGGGCTGCTCGCCAGGCCGCGGTCGGGGCGGCGACGGAGGAGGGGGGAGAGGCCGCGGGAGGGCGGCGACGGAGGAGGGGGAGGAGGAGGACGAGGAGGAGGAGGAGGACGAGGAGGAGGAGGAGGAGGAGGAGGAGGAGGAGGACGAGGAGGAGGAGGAGGAGGAGGAGGAGGAGGAGAGGAGGAGGAGGAGGAGGAGGAGGGGGGGGGGCGAGGGGGGGAAACGGGGGCAGGCCCCCCCCCCCCCCCGCGGTTTCTCTCCTTCCCCCACGAGAGGAGTGGAGGCTGCGGGGGGAAGGGGCGAGGAGGGGAGGACGGGGGGGAGGGGAACGAGGAGGGCGCCGAGGAGGAGGAGGAGGAGGAGGAGGAGGAGGAGGAGGAGGAGGAGGAGGAGGAGGAGGAGGAGGAGGAGGAAGGAAGGAGGCCAGTAGAATGGAGAGGAGACGGGAGGCAAGAAAGGTGCTGTCGCGCCAAATTTCAAATTTGTCATCCCACCTTGCAACCTATGCCTTCCCATTGTTTCGTTGTTGCTTTTTGTTCTCTCTCTCTCTCTCTCTTTCTCGCTATCTTTCTATCCGCCGACGGGTGTCCTACCGGACCCGGTTTCCCCATCTCAACTCATCATGTGAAGCGCAATCCGACAGGGGAGCTGCGGAGTTGGCGGGTGTCCGATGCTGGGCTCCTAATCCTCTACCTCTCACCGTCTGATTCTCATTGCGGAAGTTCGGAACCATTGGCGTTGGCAACACGGAGCAGCCAGACGTTTTAGGCAGCCGATGCTGGGCACAATGTCTGGAAGCACCCCAGCTACTGCGTTCTTTAGTGTTGCGTTTGCCCTCTTTGGCTGTTGACATTCAGGCTCGCCGCACGCTCGACTCAGTCACCAGGGCCACTTCCGATTCACTCCCCCGTCACGCCAGGCGATCACGATGTGCACCACAGCATTACTTCGTTTTCGGATGATGTCACGGTCGTATGTGGCTTGGTTGGCCGTGCAAATATTCAAACCGCGATCGGTCGCATTGCTCAGCATTTGCACATGGCAGTTTGTCATGTTGGGTTACCCGTCGGTCGTTGAAAAAAAGATATTCCTGGATTCCCAGCTCCCAGTTTGCTTTAGAAACCTTCCGATTTGAAGAGTCAAATGGTCTTCCCTCTTCCCTCCTCTTCAGGGGGGCGGACGGCAACCCAATCTACTTCCACGACATTCTTACATCAAGGTTATACCTACTTCTTCCGACCGACGGGTACGCCTCAACATGGCTAGCGCTAGCATTAGGTATTCCCAGTTGGGCGTGGCTCTAAACAGCTCGCCCAGCATTGCCTTTAGCAAGGGGGGTCTGAGCCAGATAACACATAGAGTTGGAACGTTGATTCGGATTGATTGGGATATTCTACAACATAGCGATATGTGAACCTCTTCACATGTTCTTGTGCAAGCGCATGGCATTCACCCATGAGCTGCTTTACAGAGCGACGCAGGGTCAATATTTCAGCCGTTCCCACGAAGCTAAGTGTCTCACAAAGAGGTCCTCCTTCGTGCCAGGCGTCCTTGCTCTCGTCTTGCCATACTCTCAGCGCGACTTATGTGTCTCCTCCGCTTGTTCTCTGTTAGATCCCCCACGTTGCGCGATTGCCGCCTCTTCCTTTGGCACACGCGCATTTCGCCAAGGGTCTCCCAACAAGTTTCGAGCTTTGGTCAGCTTTGCCCTGCAGTGAGCAGTAGCCCTTTCAAAGAGACATGCGTGATTTCGACCTTGTTACCAGCATGTGACTGGAGCCTTCCCGCTGATGCAGCCCGCATCACCTCATGCTGCCTCTGATCCTGACTTACAGACCAGGTTTCTTAGCTATCAATGTGGATCCACCGCTGCCGACTGGCGGGCTGACCACATGCACGTGAGAAACAAACACACACTGACAGCAATCATCCTCCGAAATGGGTCAGTGACTCTGTCTGCCAGTGTTCATAGGTGACTATTGTACGTTCGATCGAGTGGTCGCCCATCTCCAGAGACTCCCGAGTTGCCGCGCTTCATGGCGTGCGTCAGGATATCATGCGGCGATCGAGGAACGCACTCCCTGCATTGAGGAAGAACGGGCCGCTCAGGGCACAGATCGTAAGAGAAGCCGTCACGACAATAGGCTGAGCCTCCCGCGGTCAAGGGTTCGGGCAGCAGGCATTGTCGTCATTGCCGTGCCCGACGTCAAGTCGTCCTTGGGCCTGGCCACTTCCACCCCTCGACGAGTGTCTCAGTGACGCGCCCCACGCCCCCGGACACTTGGGACCCAATGTCCCACATGATCTCTGATAGTATCTATGCTGTGTTCTCGCGGGAAGACGGGTAGAACTTCAGCGCGCGCGAAGCGCGCGCACAGGTTCTAGTGTTTGTACATCTGCACGGGTTCCCCACACAGTGCTTGGACTTGCGGGTGTCTTACCTGCGTTCTAAGCTAACCGAGCCCCAGCGTCGGCCCCGCCAGCTTGTGACCGCCCGCCGCCGCCCGTCGCAAGCTCCGTCGCGCCGCTGGCAACTGAGCTCCAGCGTCGCTCCCGCTGGCTTGTGGCCGCTCGTCGCCGCCGCCGCCGCTGGCAGCTGAGCTCCGGTGTCGGCCTGGCCGCCTTGCAGCCGCCCGTCGCCGCCGCCTCCCAGCCAGCAATTGGGCTCTGGTGTCGGTCCGTCCGGCTCGTGGCCGCCCGCCGCCGCAGTCCGTCGCCGCCGCTTGCGCCGCGCTGCTTCACATGGCTGCGCGTTGCTTCGCACTGCGTTGCGCTGCTTGGTATCGCTTTGAACCGCTTTGCATCGCCTTGCTCTGCTTCGCACTGCGTTGCATTGCTTTGGCTTGTTTGTGTCACGGCTTTCCATTTCTGATGGTGCGTTGCTTTGCCAATCGCATTACATTGCATTGCACTGCCTTGATTTGCAGCGCGTTGGATCACTTTACATTGTTTTGCATTGGTTTGCATAGATGTGCGTCGCTTTTCCATGCTTCACATTGCTCTGTGCTGCCGTGCATTGCTTGGCATCTCACTGCATTGGTTTGTATTGCTTGCTGTTGCGTTGCATTGCTTCACATCGTTTTGCATTTGTGTTCATCGATGTGCATTGCTTGGCATTGCTTTAATTGCGTCGCTTGGTGTTGCATTGCTATGCGCTGAATAACCTTACTCTGCACTGCTTTGCATTACTTCGCATTGCCTTTCATTGCGTTGTATTGCCTTGCATGGTGTTGCGTTTCATGTTTGCGTCACATAGTTTGCATCAAAATGATTTCACCACCCAGTTCGCACCGCATATATTGTACGACATCGCAATATGGGGTCCATGCTGGCTAGTACGCGTACGTATACACATATACATACATACATACATACATACATACATACATACGTACATTCATACATAGATATTACATACATACCTACCTACGTACTTACATACATACATACATACATACATGCATACATACGTACACTCATTCATACATACAAACATACCTACATACCTACATACATACACACACATACATACATATATGTATATAGAAACGCCGTCGGCCTGGTCGGAAGCCCCCCAGGGGGCCCAGACCCAAGTGCCCCTTGCCTTCGCATCCGAACGCGCCGACGATGCCCGCGCGAATCATGTACATAAACATGTGCACGGCCGCGCGGGCATGTGTAGATACGTATCATACGCCTAAGCACGATCATACGTGTACATTTATATCGATATGTATCTCCCGATCGCCAGACAGACATACGCGAGTGAGGAGAGAGGTGGGAGGAGGGAGGAGGGAGGAGGGAGGAGGGAGCGTGTGTGAGGTGGGCTCTCCCTGCCTGTGTGTCCCTGCCCCCCCCTGCCCGTGCATCTCCCGCCCGCCCGCGGCCGCAGGCGGCTCCCGCCCGAGGAGGCCGGCGCGCGAGGCCGCGGGGCACCCCCGCACGACGACGACGACGGCGACGCCCACCGCTCCGCGCCGCGGCCTCTGGGCTGCCAGAGGGCGTCAATGGTGAATAAAATGATAATATCATTCCAACAGTGTCCAACATGTATATAAATGATAATTCTCATTGCATTTTACAACAGTACCAATTTGTTTTATTTATCTTGAATTTTATGGTATAATAGACTTTCCGAAGCAATACTCAACCAAAAACAATGATCGCGAAAACATTGATCCAAATTGTCAAACAAGCCGAGGGCCTCACCCGTGCGGCTAGAGCCGGGAGGTGGGCGGCTTCTTGGTGGGAGGGAGGCCTCCCTCAGGTGGGCGGCTCTTGGGTGGCGGGGAGGGGGCGGAGCTTTCCAGGCCTCCCGGGTGGGGTCGGAGTAGACGTCTGGACGCCCGAAATGGGCACGGAAAGAATGGGTACGATGCCCAACAGCAGTTCCTGTTCATTTTGAACAGGGTTCGCTGTCCACGCCGCCACGGCCTGTGTCCATTCGAGACAGAAGGCCGCCTGCCCAACAGCGGCCGCTGTTGGTTCGGGACAACATGTGTTGTCGGGCATTGTACCCACTGTTTCCGTACACATTTCGGGCGTCCAAAAGACGGGGTCTGAGGGTCGCGCCGCAGCGCCGGTGCGTCGGCGATGCGGCTCGATGTGGAGCCCGATTTGCTTCACGTGGACGTCGCCGATGCATCGCCGATGCATCGCCGATGCGTCGCCGATACATCGCCGATGTATCGGCGGTGCGGCGCGTTCCTTCGACCTCATCTACTCCGACCCAATCTGGGAGGCCTCAATCCTGCAGCGAGGTGCGGAGAGGGGAATGTATTCTGTGACGATGAGGATGGCGATGGCTTTGACGGTGGTGGTGATGATGATGATGATGATGATTATGATGATGATGATGATGATGGTGATGGTGATGGTGTTGATGATGATGGTGTTGAGGATGTTGATGATGATGATGATCGTGGTGATGATGATGCGTATGATGATGTTGATGATGATGCTTATGATGATGACGATGATGATGCTGGTGATCATGATGATGATGATGGTGATGTTGGTGATGGTTATGGTGGTGGTGATGGTGGTGATGCTGATGCTGATGGCGATGACGATGAAAATGATGACGACAATGATGATGATGATGATGATGATGATGATGATGATGATGATGATGATGATGATGATGATGATGATGATGATGATGATGATGATAATGCTGATGATGATGCTGATGATGCTGATGATGGTGGTGGTGGTGATGGTGGCGCGGGGTAACGAAGCATGCAGCCATTGGGAGGCCATCCTTCTTTTCCTCGTCCTCCTCTCCTATCTCTCTGCCTGATGCCTGATTCCTGATGGCTGAGCGTCGTTCGTAGCCTCCCCCCCAGGGCCGGTCGAGCCTTGGGGGGGTTGATAAAACCAGGGCCAGGTGACCCTTGGAGCACCGCTCCAGTGGTCACACGCGGCGCACGTATACTTGAGTGCAGGCAGATGTAAAAAATAGGTGACAGGTCGAGGAGGAGGAGGGAGGAGGAACGAAATCCTCCTCACTCCTCCGCATCCTCTTCCTCCGCATCCTCCCCATGCCAAGAAAAAAGATGCCATCGCCGCCTGCCGCGGTCCTGGCCTGGCCTCCGCCAGACAGCGGAGATCTTTCAACCTGCTCCGCGCCGCGAGTGCCTGGGGCGCCCGGGCCCCAATCCCTCCTCTCAAAGATGCCACCTGTCGAGGTGGGCGGTGCGCTTCCCCTCGCCTGAGGCGCTCGGGCCCGCACCCTGGCCTGGCTCCGATTCGGCAACCAGCGGGGCGAACTCCCTGGCCACGCCAGACGCAGGTTCCCCAGCACATTCCCTCCGTGTGCTGTGCTCGAGTGCTTCACTTTGGACACGTCCGCAGTGATGAACCATGATCACTGTCGTCTCAAATGATCCGTCCGTTAGTACTCATCCAGTCACTCAGGGATCCAGTGATCAGCAAACCAGCACAAAGGTAACATATTCGGGCCTCTTGAACGCCCTTTTGTGTACGTAGACGTGCCACGTCCATGTCCAGCCAGCTGTACGTCATCATAGCCGCACCCCTGTCGGAAGGCAAGCGTGATCGTCACCAACGATGTGCCAGAATCTCCCTCACGGGACGCTGCCGCAACGAACAGGGGTGAAAGTGCGCGGGAGGCAGGCTCAACCGTCACCGACAATTGGCGAGACGCCCCCTCACGGGACGCTCCCGCACACTCGGTCAGCTGAAAGGTACATGTGGAACCGGTAGACGGTGCATCTTAGAGAAAGTATCCACCGTCCACCCATTCGTCGGTCCTCCCCCGTCAGAAGGCAAGCACAACCGCCCTCCCCCGTCAGAAGGCAAGCAGAACCGTCAGAAGCGCATTCATTGCTCCTCCTCCTCCTCCTCCTCCTCCTCCCTTCTTTCCCCCACTGCTCCCTCTCATGCTACTCCCTCCTCCTGTCCGACGTCCTCCTTGTCCTCCTCCTCCTCCTCATTCTTCTCCTCCTCCTCCTCCTCCTCCTCCACCTCCTCCTTCTCCTCCTCCTCCTCCTCCTCCCCCCCCCTGCTCCTTCCCACGCTCCCCCGAGATGAGGCGCGAGGCCCGGCAACAGAATGCCCGAGACACCTTCCGCACGCGTGGAGCGTGGAAGGGCCGAGAGCCTCGACACGCGGGCCCCGCAGGGTTGCTCCTCACGTCAGAAAAAAACATGTTGACGGGTCCGGTTAATCATGGCGTTTTCTTTATATTGGAGCTCAGGGGGTCCGGTTTATGAATGCCCCCCGTCGAAGAGGGGGGTCCAGAATATTAGGTCGCATTTGGAGGGGGGTCCGGTTTTTTAAGGGGGGGGGGGGGGGGGATTAATGAGGGATTTGAAGTTCACGATGTTTCCATCATGAGACCTGATTGTGCCGGATGTTTTTTTTTGTGCGGGAGGAGGCGAGCATCGAAGAAGACAAACATCATCATTTGAATTGTTTTGGAGTTCCGCGCAGATTGTTTTGGGGCCTTCCGGCGGCGCCTCCAGCGCCGCCCCTGGCGCTGGGAGCGCGCCAGGGAGCGGGGGGCGAACGCAGATCAAAGGAACCCGCGCGGACCTCCAAACAGTTTTAACCTTATGCAGTTTTTCTTCCTCTTTAGGAAAAGGACAAACAATGCCCACCGCACGGCGTCGGCAAGGGTATAAGGACGACCCGCATTGCCAGAGAAAGTGATCCACGGGCCAAACAGGCGCAATGATCCCATCCTTCGGGCCGGGTGCCCCACAGGCCAGGACAACATGTGGATTCGTTTTGGGCATTTGCCCGGGTTGGCGCGAGGGTTCCTTCCTTCGGGCGTTGCGTAATTGGGGGGGGGGCCGGCGGTAACTGGGGTGGTGAAGAAAGGCGCACCTCTGATGTATGTTCCCCTCTGGGGGACGGAAGCGGCGAGAAAAAGCGGTACGTTTCTCCGCCCCCCAGCCTACCGCACCCCGTTAAGCAACGCCCAGTTCCTCGGACGGCAGGAGGGAGCATGGAAACTCCAGAGCAATCGCACCGCGTCAGCAAGGACGGCGAGCAAGCATCATGAGTTCTCGCATGGGACGGATGCTCCGCAGACCAGAGCCAAGAGGTATAATTGACACTTCCCGTACCCTGACAAGCCCATCCAGGCACGGTGCCCATGAGAGCTAAGAGGAGGGAGCAGGAACAGGCTCTAATAGCAAAATGAAGGGTGCAGCAAGGGTGATGTGGGAGATCTTTGGGAGCCAGGGAAGGGGGGGGGTCCTGGAGAGCCTCTTGGGGCCATCCCCCTGGCCCATATGAGGAGGACGAGGAGGAGGATGAGGAGAACGAGGAGGAGGAGGAGGAGGAGGAGGAGGAGGAGGAGGAGGAGGAGAAGGGAGGAGGCAGGAGGAGGAGAAGAAGAAGGAGGAGGAGGAGGAGGAGGAGGGGAGGCCTTCTCGGATCTTTGGTTGTGAGCTCCTCAAAGACGTTTCGCGGAACTATCTTGAATCTTCTTGGGGCCTTCTTGGGGTTTTCTTGGGGATTTCTCAGGGCCTTTTCGGGCCCCTCTTGGGGCTCAGGCTATACCTACGTGGTTGGGGGTTTCTCTTGGAGTTTTCTGGGGCGCCCCCCCCTGGAGCCCTCTTGGTACCCTCTTTGGGCGCTCTTGGGGTGGTCTTGGTGGCCCTCTATGGCCACCTTGAGGCCTCAGCAGCCCGTCGGGGGCGAAAAGGCGAGGGGACAGACACGAATTTCTGTCGCGGTTTGCGGGGCGGTTCTTGTCTCTCGGATGGGGTCCTGTTGGTGGCCCCAGCGGCGCGCGGCGCCGTCTTTAGCCCCCTGAGGGCCTCGCGAAGGTATGTCAGAAGCTATCTTGAACCATCTTTTGCTATCTTGAGTGTTCTTGTGTTCTTGGGGCAGAATGCCCTCTAACGATGTGCGGGGGGGCCGTCCAGATTCTGAGGGGGGATGGGGGTAGGAGAAGGGGTGGACAACTTCTCGGCAGGGGAAGAAGAGAACGGGTTGCAGGAATCGCCGTAAACATAATCTTTTGGCGCTCCGCGCGGATTTCTTGGGTTCGCGCTGGGCCCCGCCCCCTGGGCGCCTCCGGCGCCGCCCACGGCGCGTTCAGCGCGCCAGGGGGCGAGGTCCAGCGCAGATCCAAGAAATCCTCGCGGAGAGCCGAAAGTTTATGCTTATTCAATTGTTTTTTCTTCCAGTGGTGAAATGGGAAAGGGGGAACCCATAATAAAACCTTCGCCCACAAGTGGCGGCGGGAGATCCACTGATTCGTTGCTCGGCTTCACAACGCAACTTCCCGAGCTCCACAACCTGGATGTGCTTACAGTAGCTTGAGTACTGCAGTAGGAGACGTCATGTGTTAGTCCTGGAGTCCATGGTTCAATCTTCAGCGACAGTCTGCGGGCTCCATAATCTTTGGCTGCTTTGCCTCGGAAGGTCTCCAGGGAATTATTGCTTCCGTGTTTTCTTATCCGCAAGGGCTTCGCCCCTTGCCGCCGGTTCAATTTTTCGGATAATGGGCGATGCAAGAACTAAATCATGAGGCCTCGGCGCCGCCGGGAAGCAGCATCGGCAGGAGACATTGAGATTATGATGATATTGTTGAACTCAGTGTTGCATTTTGAACCTGCCCCCGTATGCTGTGCACTGAGGTTTCCCATCGAATTTCGGACATGTGGCAAATCCTGCTGTTTTTTCGGCCCTGACCCCGCCGGTCTGCGTGAGGGCTGCTGCCGAATTTCGGACATGAGGCGAATCCCATTGGTTTTCCGACCCTGACCCCTCCGATCTGCGTGAGGGGTGCCGCCGAATTTCAGAAACTTGGCAAATCCCAATGGTTTTTCGACCCTGACACCGGACCCCGCCGATCTGCGTGAGGGGTGCCGCCGAAATTAGAAATGAGGCAAATCCCATAAGTTTTTGGACCCTGACTCCGCCGATCTGAGTGAGGGATGACGCCGAAATAAGTTGTTTTTTTTGGGTGGGCAAATGAGGGATGCCGCCGAAACAAGTCTAAGTAAGGGATGGCGCCGATTAGAAATGAAGCAAATCCCATTGGTTTTTCGACCCTGACCCCGCCGGTCTGCATGAGGGGTGCCGCCGGATTTAAAACATGTGGCAAATCCCATTGGTTGTTCGACCCTGACCCCGCCGGTCTGCATGAGGGGTGCCGCCGAATTTCAGAAATGTGGCGCATCCCATTGGTTTTTCGACCCTGACCCTGTCGGTCTGCGTGAGGGGCGCCGCCGAATTTCAGAAATGTGGCAAATCCCATTGGTTTTTCGACCCTCACCCAGCCGATCTGCGTGAGGGGTGCAGCCGAATTTCAGAAATGTGGCGAATCCCATTGGTTTTTCGACCCTGTCCCCGCCGATCTGCGTGAGGGGTGCAGCCGAAATTTAGAAATGAGGCAAAATCCAATGGGTTGTTCTACCCTGACCCCGCCGATCTGCATGAGGGGTGCCACCGAATTTCACAAATGTAACAAATCCCATGGGTTTTCCAACCCTGACCCCGCCGATCTGCGTGAGGGGAGCCACCGCATTTCAGAAATGAGACAAATCCCATCGGTTTCTCGACACTGACCCCGCCGATCTGCATAAGGAGTGCCGCCGAAATTCAAAAATGAGGCAACATCCAATAAGTTGTTCTACCCTGACCTCGCCGATCTGCGTGAGGGGTGCAGCCGGATTTCAGAAATGAAGCAAATCCCATTGGTTTTTGGACCCTAACTCCGCCGATCTGCATGAGGGGTGCCGCCGAAATAAACAATATAGCAAATCCCATCGGTTTCTCGACACTGACCCCGCCGATCTGCATAAGGAGTGCCGCCGAAATTCAAAAATGAGGCAACACCCAATAAGTTGTTCTACCCTGACCTCGCCGATCTGCGTGAGGGGTGCCGCCGAATTTCAGAAATCGAATCCCATTGGTTTTTCGACCCTGGCCCCGCCGATCTGCGTGAGGGGTGTCACTTTCGACCCCCTCAAGGAATTCTGAGACCCCTTGACGCTAACCAGGCTGATTTTCGGCTCCCCCCGCTGGCGCGTTCTACAACCAGGAACAGTAGAAGCAGCATCGAGTAATACTGTAACAGCGGAAGCTGGAAATTGGAACTGGCGCAGGGAACAGCAAACCCTCGTCCTACAGCCTGGCGGCCCCACAAGGGGGCCGGCGGGTCACGAGAAGATGTGGACGGCATGTGTCTTCACAACTTCACAATCTTGGCCTTCGGGAGCCAGCTTCCAGCCCCCAAATGTCAACAAAAGCGGCCCAGGACGAAACAGCGGCCCGGAGAACGCGTCGAGGGCTCCATGGGGGAACGGGGCGAGAGAGCCGTGACGTTGGTGTTTGGGTCCGCCCACCCGCAACCCAGACCTCCGAAGTCGTGATTCCCTCGGGACCTCTCTCCCTTGGGACCAGCCTTTCATCCCGAGCCGTTTTCGACGGTCGTGGGTTCCAGGGAGGCCCCCAGAGGCCAACAGTGGCCGCACGTTTTCCGTCTCGGATCTCTCGCAGCGGGGAGAGGTTTGGGAACGTCGACGAAAAAATAAGCCTGGCGAAGGACCCAACCATATGCAGTTGTGAGTACCGTCTTTGTGAGCAACGCATTCGGTGGGGCTCCCTATGGGGCCATGAAATGGTGTCCTGGGTGCGGAGACGCGTGCGAATGCAGCCACTGGGGCTTTCGGTGGAGCTCCCCATGGGGCTTCGAAACGCTGTACTGGGTGGCGCGGACGCATGCCAAAACCCTGCCACTGGGGCCTTCGGTGGAGCTCCCGATGGGGTCACGAAACGTGTAAAGGGTGTGCCGAAATGGGCGGGGGGCGGCATGCGGACCCTGCCACTGGGGCCTTCGGTTGAGTTCCCTTTGAGGCCAAGAACCGTGTGAGGGGCGTGCCGATGTGTGGCGGGGTACGCAACACGGGAGAAGACGATTTGTCTGATCACTAGAGCCTGAGAGCGGGTGAGTATGAGCACGAGTGGGTCTGATTGTGCATGAGTCTGCGTGCGAGTGAGTCTACGCGTATGCATGTCGACGCCCATATCGGCACTCCCCTCGCGTGGATCGCTCTCGGTTCCTCCCCCTCTTTTTCTCCCTCTTTGCGCGCGCATTCCAGTGTCCAAGGTTACCACCGCCAGCCCGGAGACAAGGGTTTCCCTCTGACCCCGATTCGGCTGACGATGGGTTACCACCGCCAGCCCGGATACAAATGGTTTCCCCCTGCACCCGATTCGGCCGAGGATGGGTTACCACCCCTGGCCCGGACGCAAGGGTTCCCCCCTGTGCCCGGCCGCCGTCGTCCTCCTCAATTCCTGTTCATCCTCCTCACATCATGGGTCGCGCGAGTCGCCCTCCGAAGAACACAACATTGACGACAGCTACGAGAACTGAATCTTCGTTTGGCTTCGAACATGAAGCTGCGGGCCCCGCACGCGCCACGCATGCGGGCGCAGCCACTGGGGCCTTCGATGGAGCTCCTTGTGGGACCACAAAACGTTCCTGGGTGGGGCCTTCGATAGAGCCCTCTATGGGACCACGAAGCGCTGTCCTGGGTGGAGAAGACGTGTGCGAACACCCCCACCAAGGCCTTCGGTGAAGCTCCCGATGGAGCCACGAAGCGCTGTGCTGGGTGGGGAAGACGCGTGCGAACACCCACAGTGGGGCCTTCGGTGGAGCTCCCGATGGAGCCACGAAGCGCTGTCCAGGGTGAGGGACCCGCATGCGAACACCGCCACTGGGGCCTTCGGTGGAGCTCCCTATGGGGCCACGAAGCGCTGTCCAGGGTGGGGGGCCCGCATGCGAACACCGCCACTGTGGCCTTCGGTGGAGCTCCCTATTGGGCCACGAAACGCTCTCCTGGGTTGGGGGCCCGCATGCGAACACCCCCAGTGGGGCCTTCGGTGGAGCTCCCGATGGAGCCACGAAACGCTGTCCAGGGTGGGGGACCCGCATGCGAACACCGCCGCTGGGGCCTTCGGTGGAGCTCCCTATGGGGCCACGAAACGCTGCCCTGGGTGAAGGAACCGCATGCGACCCCCCCCACTGGGGCCTTCGGTGGAGCTCCCTACGGGGCCACGAAGCGCTGCCCTGGGTGGGGGACCCGCATGCGAACACCCCCGCTGGGGCCTGCGGCGGGGCTCCCCATGGGGCTACGAAACGCTGCCCTGGGTGGAGGGCCCGCATGCGAACACCCCCAGTGGGGCCTTCGGTGGAGCTCCCTTTGGGGTTCACGAAACGCTGCCCTGGGTGGGGGACCCGCATGCGAACACACCCACTGGGGCCTTCGGTGAAGCTCCCGATGGAGCCACGAAGCGCTGTGCTGGGTGGGGAAGACGCGTGCGAACACCCCCACTGGGGCCTTCGGTGGAGCTCCCGATGGAGCCACGAAGCGCTGTCCAGGGTGGGGGACCCGCATGCGAACACCGCCACTGGGGCCTTCGGTGGAGCTCCCGATGGGGCCACGAAACGCTGTCCAGGGTGGGGGGACCGCATGCGAACACCGCCACTGGGGCCTTCGGTGGAGCTCCCTATGGGACCACGAAACGCTGCCCTGGGTGAAGGAACCGCATGCGAACACTCCCAGTGGGGCCTTCGGTGGAGCTCCCTATGGGGCTACGAAACGCGTGAGAGGTGTGCCGGGAGCAAAGGCAAGGAGGGGGAGGAGGGAGGAGGGGGAGGAGGAGAGGAGGGAGGAGGGGGAGGAGGAACGAAGGAAGGAGGAGGAGACGCGGGGCGCTGTCTATTCAAAACGAGGACGGTTGCATAAGCGTAAATGTTCGGAGCTTTTGTGGGATTCCTTGGATCGGCGTTGGGACCCTCCGCCCTGGCGTGCGGAGCACGCCAGGGACGGCGCCAGAGGATGGACGCCCCCCAGTCGTGTATCCTCCAATTTGGCTTTGATTTCTTGGTCAAGCCGAGAGGCGAAAGACCCACACAGTTGTTGTTCGGAGTCGCGATACCCCCCGTTATGTGCCGATGCGGCGCGATCTTTTCAGATTGCCAAGCCGACTGGATGACTGGATTCAAGGTTTTGGGAACGACCCACACGGGGGGATTCTATTTGAGCCCGGGACACCTGTGCCAGCCCATGGTCCCATCCCGGGCATGACTGCCGGGCATGCGGATGCAGTTGGTACTCTTCCTCTCCCTCCCTCCCTCCATTCCTACTCCTCCTCCTCCTTCTCCTCTTCCTCCTCCTCCTCCTTCCCTTCCTCTCCACCTCCTCCCGCGCCCTGAGCGCGTCATCGCAGGACATCCTCGTCCAACGGGGTGCTACTTGCTGGGCCTGAGCGGAGAGAGGAGGGGGCTGCGAGCGAGTCGCGCGATCTTCCAGCCGGCGCCTGTTCGTGGAGTGTGATCTAGCCGGGCTCCGGCTCAGATGTCGTCAAGCGTCGTTCGCCCGCCGAGCAGCAGTGCCACGCCAAAACATGCGGGTGCATCGTTGAGTCGAGCAGGGATGATCGCGCTGGGAGACAAAAGATCATGTCGCCAACCCTCCGCATCGTTTCACCGACCCCCATCCCCATCCCCATCCAGACCCCCACCATTTCACCACCCCAGCTGGGGATGTATCCCTCGAAACCCGAAGGAAACAGCCTAGATCCCAATCCAGGGGGGCAAGTCGGCCGGTGGAGCACAGGCCACACCCATGGGAACCGGGGTCGGTTAAGCGATGCTCCAACCACAAGGGGTCTTTAACGACGCCCCCCCTAAGCTCTCGCCTGGCAAGATAACTCGTCCCTCCCCTCCTCGCCCATCCCCCTAATCACCATCATCTTCGTCATCATCGTCATCATCGTCATCATCATTATCAGCATCATCATCAGCATCATCACCATCAGGGCTCCTCATCTCCCCCACGATCATCAGCGCCTGCCGCCGAGAGGGGCACATTATGAGTAAGCGCTTCGCCCCCTGCCGCCTGCCCCCTCTATCATAATTGGATATATCAGAGTCGCGTCGGTTCGTTTCGACGCTGCCTTGGCGCATCTGGAAACATCATGCAGGGGCGGATAGGAACCATCAGCGTATATCGAGACGTTAGCGTTATCGAAGACGCCTATTGCGAATCACCGCCGCCCCCTGCCCTTGTGAAAGCGCCTACGTGGCCGACAGCTAGGCTAGAGCTTGGCCAAGCAATCGGGCCAGCTGTTCCCCGAGTCGGTTTGGAACGCCTTCAGGAAACGCTTGAGGAAGCACGAGGTTTTAAGTCGCACATGTGTCCGAGCGTTGTGGCAATAGCTTTGCCAAGCTATCGGACCATGTGTTCCCCCAACTTTTGCGGAACCCCTTCTGGGAACACTTGGGGGAGGATGGCGGGGAACAGCACGATAAGTAGGGGGAGGAGATGGAGGAGGAGGAGGAGGAGGAGGAGGAGGAGGAGGAGCAGCAGAAGGATGGAAAAAAGGAGGAGGAAGAGGAGGAGGAGGAGGAGGAGGAGGAGGAGGATGAAGAGGAGGAGTGGGCATCTTGGGAGCCTCTGGGGGCACTCTTGGGGCCTCCTGGGAGCTTCCTGGGAGCCTCTTGGAGGCATCTTGGGGGCCTCCTGGGGCCTCTTGGGGGCCTTTGGGGGCTTCTCGGGGGCCTCTTGGGCCGTCTCAGGGCATTCCTGGCCCGTCCGACGCCGTCGGTCGCCGTCTTCGGGGCCTCTCTGGGCCCGCTTGAACCCTTTTGGGGTGCTCCAGGGCCGTCTTGGAGATCATATTGGGCGTCTTGGAGGCCTGTTGGGCCGTCTGGGTGCCCTCTTGGGGCCTCCTGGAGGCCTCTTGGGCGATATTTGGGGGCTCGTGGGCCGTCCCGGGCAGTTGGAAGATCGAAAAGAGCATACGCCAAATTCATTCAACAACCTAAGGCACATCAAGGATTTTGGCACCTTCGGGTCTTCCTGGAGGCGCCCTTGGGGGCCTCTGGGGCCGTCTTGGGGACCTCTTGGAGCCATCTTGGGCCGTCTTGATGGCCTCCTGGCCCGTTTGACCCCGTCTGAAGCCGTCTTGAGGGCCTCTCTGGGTCGACTTGGGGCCCTCTTGGGGAGCTCCAGTCTTGGAAGCCATTTTGGGTGTCTTGGGGGATTCGTTGGCTGTCTTGGGACCCTCTTGGAGTTTTGGGGGCTTCTCGGGCCGTCCTGGGGCCATCTTGGAGGCCGCTTGGGCGATCTTGGGGCGACCTTTGAAGGCTCTTGGGCCGTCTCGGGCCGTCGGAAGGCCGAAGAGAAGCCAATGCCAAAGTCCTTCAACAACATATGATAATCAATGATTTCGGGCCTTGCTGGAGGACCTCTTGGAGGCCTCTGGGGCCGTCTTGGAAACCTCTTGGGGGCCTCTTGGTCCGTCTTGGGCCATCTTGGAGCCGTGATGGAGCCATTTTGATGGCCCGTTGGACCTCTCTAGGCTAATTTGGGGCTCTACTGGTGTGCTCCAGGGCCGACTTGGAGGCCATCTTGGGCGTCTGGGAGGCCTCGTTGGCAATCTTAGGGCCCTCTTGGGGCAGTCTTTGGGGCCTCTTGGGCCGTTTCGATGCCAAAAAAGGAAAATCAATGATTTGTGCCTCTTCGGGCCTTCCTGGAAGACCTCTTCGAGGCTTCTGGGCCTGTCTTGGAGACCTCTCGGGGGCCTCTTGGGCCGTCGTGGGCCATCTTGGAGCAATCTTGGGCCGTCTTGATGGCCTCCTGTCCCGTCGGACGCAGTCGGAAGCCGTCTTGAGGGCCTCTCTGGGCTGATTTGGGACTCTATTGGGGTGCTCCAGGGCCGTCTTGGAGACCAAGTGGGCCTATTGGGCGTCTTGGAGTCCTCGTGGGCCGTCTTGGGGCTCTCTTGGGACAGTCTTGGGACCTCTTGAGCCGTTCAGGGGCCCTCTTGGAGGCCTCTTAGGCGATCTTGGGGCGATCTTTGGGGGCTGTTGGGCCGTCTTGGACCGTCGGAGGACCGAAGAGACGCAAATGACACAATCCTTCAAAAACCTAAGGCACATCCATGATGTTGGTCTCTTCGGGCCTTCCTGGAAGACACCTTGGAGGCCTCCTGGGCCATCTTGAGGCTATTTTGGGCCGTCTTGGAGGCCATCTTGGGCGTCTTGGAGGCATCTTGGGGTGATCGCAACCGTCTTGGAGGCCATCTTGGGCCATCTTGGCGGTCTCGGAGGCCATCCTGGGCCGTCTTGGTGAAATAGTTCTGGGAATTGGGCGCCTTCCGGGTGGCTGGCGGGACGGGCCGAAGCCCACGGGCGAGGTCTTTCGGAAAAGAACCAAAAACAAGAGCGGTAGGATTCAGCACGCTGGGCACCCTTGTGGCAAGCCAGCAGGGGGCGGCGGATCCTAGTGGCCTTCGGCCCATCCCGCCTTCGTTGTTGGGTTGTGGGTCTGAGGCCTCTTGTATATGTCTTGGGGTGTCGTGGGGAACCTCTCGGGGGCCTCTTGGAGGCGGTTTGGGCGCCTCTGAGGGGCCTCGTGGGGTATCTGTTGGGCCTTTTGGAAGCCTCTCGGGCGCGTCTTGGGCGCCTCTTGGGGTCTCTTGGGGCCCGCTTGAACCCTCTTGGGGCCTCCTGGGGGCTTCTCGGCGCACAAATATAGAGTTGTCGGTTCGTGGTCCCCTGCTTCGGCCCCTCTAGGGGCCGTCTTGGGGCCCTCTTGGGCCCTCTTGAGCGCTTTTTAGGCCATCTTGGAGGCCTCTTGGTCCGTCTTGGGGCCCTCTTGGAGGCATCTTGGGTCGTCTTGGGGTCCTCTTGGAGGCCTCTTGGGCTGTCTTGGTGCGGTCTTGGGAGCTTCTGGAGCCGTCTTGGAGAATCGGGAAGCCGAACATGCGGGAATGCCAAAGTCCTTCCAAAACGTTTTCTGTAAAATCAGCGAATGTGCCATCTTGGGGATCTCTCAGGAGGCCTCTTGGAGCTCGCTTGGGGCCTCTTTGGGCCCTCTTTGGCCGTCCTGGAACCATCTTCGGGCGCCTTGGAGCACTCTTGGCGTCGGCAATGCGAATATGGCGTGCTGTGCAAGGGTGGCCTTGGGGACGCGAGGACCGCGTCATTTACAAGGGATTACGGCCTCGGGTGCGCGAATCTCACGTATTATTGGGTGTTCCACGCCCCCCCCGGGAATTCAGAGCACGCGATCCGGGCGTGGTAGCCGGGTGGTTTGGGGCTCCCCCCCCTCGCGCGGACTTCAAGAATAGGAAGCAGAAAGCAGGACTGGAACACTGGAGACTTGAAACTGCAACTGGTGCAGGGAGCAGCGCACTTCGGCCCACAGCCTGTTGGCCCCACAAGGGGGCCGGCGAAGTTTCGCCGCTGTTGGAGGGGTTATATATATATATATAGATATATATACACATACAGGATCATATGTGTATATATATATATATGGTTACGAACCTTTTGGAGTTACCCCCCTGGGGCCCGCAGGCGCCGCGGCCGGCGGCGACAGCTTCGGCACGCTGCTGCTGAGCGCGCTGCCGGCAGCCGCCCTGCGCGGGCTCGCCAGGACCATCACACGCCCCCCACCCCCTGCAGCAACCACGGGCACCGCAACGAAAATATCGCGACGACACAAATAACGCGGCGGCTTTCTCGGATCCGCGCTGGGCCCCCTTGGCGGTGCCTCTGGCGCCGCCCCTGGTGCGCTCGCCGCGCTAGGGAGGGTTTCTTTTTCTACGCACGTCAGAGTGTCCCTTCGCCGGAGCGATCTTTGGTGCCCGCCCTTTGGGGTTCCCGGATCGCCGAAGCCGATGCGATATAGTACCGTCTTGCGCGCTCGTGTGTTGGTTCCCCCGCGGCACCCCAAAAAGCCGCGCACCGAAGGTCATTCTTACCTAGGGTCACTCTTGCGTGTAGCCAGATGCTTCCCGTCGATTTA
The DNA here is from genome assembly GCA_963575745.1 of Prorocentrum cordatum. Lineage (NCBI taxonomy): Eukaryota > Dinophyceae > Prorocentrales > Prorocentraceae > Prorocentrum > Prorocentrum cordatum. Next base: position 470,085 of record CAUYUJ010021159.1, read on the forward strand.
AGGCCCCTGGGGTCGAAGAGCGCACGGCAAGATTGACCACAAAGTGAAAGGCGTAGAATTTCCCAGCAGATTTTTGGGATCCGCCTTTGGTCACCCCTGCGGCACCTCCGTTGCCGTCGTGGGCGCGCTCCGCGCGCCGGGGAAGGGGGTCCAGCGCCGATCGAAGGCATCCGCGCAGAGCTGCGAAATGCTATAGGAGATGCCGCTTCTACTTCTTCTGTGGGAGGAGCCGTCTCCCCGGCCCCGGGGCCGTCCCACAAAGAAAAACGACTCGGTGCGAAAGGTCTGCCCCCAGGAAGTGCTCGAGATCCCCCGGGGGGCCGGCGTGGCGAATGTGGATGCGCCGTGGGAGGAGGGGGAGGGGGAGGAGGAGAAGAAGCCATCCGGAGACGGTTCGGGGCGAGACGCCGGTCCGGAAGGAGGGGCCGGGCTCTCCGGGGAAGCCCTTGTGGCGAAAGCGTGGCGCCGCCTGGAGGAGCGCACACCCTGGCACCACGCAGGAAGAGGAGGTGTCCAAAGCTGGCGGTCAGATGCAGACCTCCCGTGCCGCGAAAAGCAGAGGTGGAGGGGCTTCTTCTTGTGATTCGGCTTCGTGGATCGCCCAGGGGGGGTCCACGCGATCGGTCCCTGGCCTTCGCAGCGAGAGGAGGTTCGTGGGGGGGGTGGTGATGGGGGGTGGCCCAGCTGGGGGGTGAAGCACAGGGCCTCGTGTGGGTCGCCCACAGTTGGGTCCCCCCCATCTGGCCCCACTGTGGGGCCTTGCTCTTCGCCCCCCCAGTGTCGGGGGTGGACAGAACCCCCAACAGTGGCACGTCGATGAGTGAATTGTCCGTTTTCGGTTCTCGAGAGGGCGCCGTGGCCGTTATTTTCCAGGCTTGCGCCCGCCAGGTTTGGGCCTCGGGTCGTTTTCACTGAACCGCGTTTTGCTAAAGGGGGTCTGTCCAGTGGTGGGCCACCCCCCCAACTGCCACCCGCCCGCCGAGGCGGGGGGGGGGGGCAGGGGCCGCCGCTGCCCAGCGCCCAGGAGCCTCGGGGTGGCCGCCTGCGCGAAGGAGCAGCTGCTGCCGCGGCTGCGCCAGGCGGCCTCTCGACAGCGGGCGCCCTGCGGGGGCTCGGGGCGGCCGGCCCCGACTCGGCGGCGGCGACGCCGCTGATGTCTACCGCGACGCCGACGGTGTCTGCCGCGACGCTGCCGACGACGACGCCGACGGCGTCGACGACGACGACGACGTTGCCGACGCCGACGCCGACGCCGACGATGTCCACCGTGACGCCGACGAAGTCTGCGACGACGACTACTCGCCCATCCGATCGCACATCCTTTTTGCACCCTCATGTCTCTTCTCCTCCATCCGTCCTCGTCCTCGTCCTCCCTCCATCCCCTCCCCTCTTCATTCGTCCCCTGGTTGGAGCTTTCACAGCTCCAGCCAGGGTAGATGTCCGCATGAACGTTGCAGGCAGCGGTATGGAGTTGCCTCCTCCCATGGCCGGAGCCGTAATCGTATGGCACGGTTTTCAGAGCCTTGGTGTACCGTCAACAAGGAGGAATCCCACGGGGGCCCCTGAGCACGGGGGTGGACTCGGGTTGCCAGTCCGCCCCGACTGTGGCTCAACCCCCTCGGTGCTGCTGCGGCCTAGCGTGCAGTGCCACACCAGGCCCCAGCACCGTATTCAGAGTCGGCAGCGCACTGCCGTCTCAGCGGCCGAGGCCGCTGTGGAGTACAACATGTGGCCCAGTGCCACGAGGTTTCGGGTTAGGGTCGGGTCGGCCAACCCCTAGCCTCCCCCTTAGCCAGGTGATGGTCCTCCTCCACCTCCTCCTCCTCCTCCTCCTCCTTCTTTCCCTCCATCCATCCATCCATCCAGCCCTTCTTTCCTAATTGTTACCTCCCGCCTGCGCCGAGCTGCAAGCCCGATGAGCACGAGCCGCCACGACGGGAAGCGGGGGGAGTCCGAAGGGAACTGGGTCACAGGCCCTGGGGCTTTCCCGAGGGCGAGCGAAGGCGGATTCCCAGGATCTCCTGTGAGGGTCTGGCACACAGAGGCTCGCGCGAGCTCTGGGGACTCACGGACGCACTCGCGCTGGACATGGCGCAAAAGACGCCCGCCCGCCATGGAGCCCGCGTTGTCTTAGAAGACAGACCAGGGCGAAGAATTGGCCGCCAGCTTTTCATGCGGTGCCCTTTGCTGCCCCCAGGGTCCGAACAAAAGGCAAAGGATGTCCATACACCAGTCATACACCAGTTTCTTGAATGCCCGTGTCCTGCATGCTGAGTTATTAGTGCGGCGGGCGAGATGGGCTCGTAGGTGGGCGGCGGGCAGTTGGGACCTCCCTCCTTCCTCCTCTCTAGACCTCCCAACCTCCCTGTCATCCTCTTCGTTCTCCTCCTCGTCGGCATCCCCTCCCTCTTCGTCGACCTCTCCAGGCCCCTCCAGAATCCTGAAGCCTCTCCAACCGCCCCTCTTCCCTCCTATCTATGTAAATCCTGGTTTTCCTCCCCCTCCTCTCCCGCCTCCCCCCCACGTCTGAATATCATAGGCGACCAGGCCCGGTCCAATATCAATGTGGGCCAAAACCAGATCGCATCAACAGCCCCCGAGGCGAAGCCAACAGCCCCCGAGGCGAAACCAAAAGTTCGCCCTCATGGTTCCCGAAAGCAAACGTCGAGCCCGACCGAGCGAACGCGTCGACCCTGGAACCGCGTTCACTGGGACTGCGTCCGCGCCAACGCGACATCCGTTGGGCCGCCGGGAGCGCGGTTGCGCCTCGCTATCTGGTAACCGGTGGGGCTGGGAACTTGGGATTGTGCAGGCACCGGATCGACTAGAGGTAAGAGTGCCCTTTCGCCGGAGTGACCTTTGGTGCGGGCACAGATGGGCCCTCAGATGGCTGATAACGAAGCGGTAGCAGCGGCTCGCGCGCTCAGGTTTGTTCTCCCCGCGTTTCCCAAAAAGCCGCGCACCAAAGGTCAAGCTTACCCAGGGTCACTCTTGCGTGTAACCGACCCTCGCTCCTCCTCCTCCTCCTCCTCTCCTTCTCCTCCTCCTCCTCCTCCTCCTCCTCCTCCTCCTCCTCGCTCCTCCTCCTCCTCCTCCTCCTCGTCCTCCTCCTCCTCATCCTCCACCTCCTCCTCCTCCTCCTCCTCCTCCTCCTCCTCCCCTCGTGATGGAGAAGGTCACTCTTGCCGTGTAGCCGACCAGAGCGCGCCACTGGGGCTGCGCGCGCGCCCAGCTGACAGGGTTGTGTCGTCTTCGACACGCAGGCGCTGCGCGGAGGGGACTAGCCGCGGAGGGACTGCTCCGCCCGCCCGGCCCAACCCTCCAACGTGGCAGCGGCAAGCGCGGGCGGGGGGCTGACCCTCTCCAAGGCCTGCACGTTGCTCATGTCTAACTCTTCGAAAAGTCCTGGATTTGTTGGGGGCCGAGATCCTGTCATGTCTGATTGTTCTATCCTGGGCATCTTCTTGGCCACTAGGGGGCCAGGAACAATCAGAAACGAGCACAATCAGAGCTGAGCACGATTAGAAATGAACGACGTGTACGGGAACAGCCCTAATCCGCTTCGCAATCGCCACGTGCGCTCGCTGTGTGTTAGGCTCCGAGGGGCCCGGCTCTCGGAGCCCCCGGAGTCCCCTCCCCCCCCCGCCTCGCTGCGCCGTGCGCGGAAAGAAGGGCTTCCCGCGGGGGGGAAGAGCCCGACTGGGGTGGGGCATGGTCCCGCGGGGATGATGGTTATATTGTATATTATATATTGATAAAAATAATAATAATATTAATAATACTAATAATAAGAAGAAGAAGGAGAATACTCATGTTAATAATGATAATAATAATGATGATACGAATGAATAATAATGATAACAATACTACTAACAACAATAATAACACGAATAATAATAAACAACAAACGTTCATGTTTGATACACTCAGTTTTATGTTTGTTGCGTCAGCTCCCAGATGCGCAGAATTAATTGTCATGTTTGTTTGCTGATGCCCTGTCGGCTGGTTCGCACGCCGCTTTCAGCTCGCCAAGGAGGGTGCAACAAAGCAATTTACTCCTGGGCCGAGGCACTCCCGCTGCCACTGGGGCCCACGGTGGCGCTCCCCTATGGGGTGCGGAACGCGTGAGAGTTGCGCCGAACGGCGGAAGCGCCGCGCGACTGGTGACAGCTGGGGCCCACGGTGGGGTTCCGTTTGGGGCCACGAGACGTGCGACGGGTGTGCTGACTGGAACGCGGGTGCGCCGGGCGACTGCGGCCATGGAGGGGGCGGTTCGGCCTCCCCCTCACCCTCCAACTCCCCGAGGTAAGAGTGAAGGCTGTTCGTCGATCCGCATGTCTCACCCTTGCCCCTCGTCCATGTTTTCTTGTCTGTTTCGTGGCACGCTCGCGCATCATGCGCGAGCGCTGCCACGGGCCCGAGTGGGGGCGGGCCAACGGGTGTGCGGCGGCCGTGGGCCAGCGGCGACAGGCAGGCGGGGGCTGGACGTGACAGAAGCAGCGCTAAGGCGCGACGACGGCCAGCAGGAGCAGGCAAGGGCACGCGCAAAACTGGGCACAGGCAGGGGCCAAGGCAGGGGCCAGGCCGAGGCAGCCCCAAGGTCACCTGAAAAACTGTGAATGCGATCTGGTCTTGGCCCACGTTCATCTTGGACCAGGGCTGGTCGCCCATGAGAAGACATGTGGCCGTGACACTTCCTCAGCTGTGTATGTTGCGCACGCCCTGCGCTTGTGTTCGGCATGATGACCACTGGTCGCCTCCCTCGGGCGGCCTCTGCTGCTGGGAGCTGAGGCTAAAGAGACGTCAGCCCACGTCCACATAAAAAAACTCCCGGCCAGCCTCCATCCCTCCCCCTTTCCTCTTCTCCCTCATTCCTCTTCCCCCCCTCTTCCCCCTCCTCCCCCTCTCCCCCTTTCGCCCTCCCCTTCCCCCCTTCTCCCCCCTCCTCCCCCCCCCCTTCCTCACCTCCTCTCTCTTCCCTTGCCCACTCCTCCCCCTACCGCCCCCAAACCCTCCTTCCTTCATGCCACCCGACCGCAGGTCCGTGCAGTGCACGGGGGCTGCCCTCCCCTGCAAGTGCGCAGTGCAGCCCCTGTAGGGTGCGACGAATGTTTTTCGCATCCCCCCCGGGGGGGAAGCTCGGCGATGGAATGGAGTAGGAGAGAAAGCAGGCGAAAAGGGAGAAGGCGAAGGAAGATAAGGGATGATGCTAATGATGATGATGATGATGATGATGATGATGATGATGATGATGAGGAGGAGGAGGAGGAGGAGGAGGAGGAGGAGGAGGAGGAGGAGGAGGAGGAGGAGGAGGAGGAGGAGGAGGAGGAGAGGAGGAAAGGGAGGAATATGAGGATGGCGAAGAAGAATGGTGAGGCGGAGGAGGAGGAGGAGGAGGAGGAGGCAGAGGAGGGGCGGCCCCTACAACGGGTCGTTCCGCTTAGGGAATTGCCTCGTTGGAAGTCAACCGTTTGAAGACCCTGAAGCCTGCCACAAAATTGTCCTCGGGGTTCCAACGCCACGAATCAACTTGAGTGTTGAGTCTTGACTATCCTGAATCGTGCCAGAACTTCATTCTTGGGACTTCAACACCGTGGATCAATGTTACTGTTGCACCCTCATAAACAAGCGAATGCGCGCGGCGCTGAGGCGAACATACCATTTCAAAACAGGAAGCGCCCTAAATCCGTGAAGCCCTTGCAAACTTTGTATAGCGAATGTGCGCGGCGCGAAGGCGGGAGCCACAGTTTGAACGACATTCTTTTTTAAACAGTGAACCTATTGCGCATGTTTACAACGAATGCGCGCGGCGCTGAGGCGAGAGCCTCATGTTTCAAACCACCTGCCCTCCATCTGTGAAACGGTTGTCATGCTTGAAGCTTCAGGGTCAAAAGTGGTGAGGAAGTCTCAGGCGAAACGCCCGGTTTGTCCTAAACATTGGCATCGGATCAGTTATGCATGAAGAAAAGGAATGGAGGACGAGGAGGAGGAGGATGAGGAGGAGGAGGAGGAGGAGGAGGAGAAGGAGGATGAGGAGGAGGACGTCTACGACGACAACGACGACGACGACGACGACCTCTCCTTCCTCCCTTCCTGCCTCCCTCCTCCCGCCCTACCCTTCCCCCCCCTGCCTCCCTGCGCTCCTCGTGGCCAGAGCAGGGCCTCCCCCTTCCCGCGCAGGTGCTCGGCGCAAAGCCGGCGGGCGCAGCGTCCGCCACGGCGGAGGCGTGGCTCGTGGAGCGGGCGCTGTGCGGCGGCCGCTGGGCCATCAGGGGGACGGGAAAACGCAGAACATTTGTGCAGTCACAGGGGGCGTAGGGGATCGGTCCTTCTCCCCCCTACATCCGCCTCCTCCTACCCCCGCTCCCTTCCTGCTACGTTTCCTCCTCCTCCTCCTCCTCCTCCTCCTCCTCCTCCTCCTCCCTCCTCCTCCTCCTCCTCCTCCTCCCCCCTCCTACTCTTTCCTCCTCCTCGACGCTCCTCTTCCTCCTCCTCCTCCTCTCCTCCTCCTCCTCCTCCTTCCTCCTCCTCCTCCTCCTCCTCCTCTTTCTTCCTCCTCGACGCTCCTCCTACTCCTTCTCCTCCTCCTCCTCCTTCTCCTTCTTCTCCTCCTCTTCCTCCTCCTCCTCCTCCTCCTCCTCCTCCTCCTCCTCCTCCTCCTTCTCCTCCTCCTCCTCCCCCTGGGGGTGAGGAGGCTGCCTGGCAGCTCCGGCGAAGGAGTGCCGCCACGACGCGACGCCGATGCGAGCCCATCGCTGTGCTGCGCCGAGGACTCTGCGCCGAGGGGCTCCCCCGGTGTTCCGTCCGAGGATGCTGCGCCGAGGGGCCCGCCGCGGCGTCGTGCCACGGCTGCTCGTAGTCTTGGCACCTCCCGCAGGTCTGCCTGGCCCCGGGCCCCGGGCGTGCGGCGCTCGCGGTGCCCCGCGCGGCCTCTCCAAACGGCTGCCCCCCCCCCCCCCCTTGCGAGGCCTGGGCTCATCCCGACCGAGGGTCGGTCTTTGTCCAGGCGGCGTCCCCCGATTTCGGCGTCGAGTGTTCGGGCGGCGTCCCCCGATTCGGCGGCGGGCCCCGGGGGAGGGGAGTGCGAGGGGGCGGGGCTGCTCAGAGGGCTCGGCCAGGCCCCGCGGGCCCTCCGAGGGGTTCTCTATTCCTTCCCCGGGGACACGGGGGACTTATGAGCAGCCCCGCCGCCTTCTGAGAACGCCTGCTCCTTCTCACTCTCCCCCGCGGGCGCGCCGCCGACAGAGCTCCGACGACCTGTATCTTTCTCAGGCTGGGCGCGCTGTGCCGATTTCGGCCTCTGGGGCCAGTTGCATGGCCTCGGGGCCATCAGCGCATGGACCACTCCTGGGCACGGGCTCAGGACCTCTCTGGGGCTGCACAGGGAAGAGATCCCATCGTCGGATGTCTGGGTCGTCGTCGGTTCCCGGAGGCCTCCGCCTCGTGGTGCTTGCCGGCAGCTGCGCCTCGCCGAGAGCGCTCTGGGGCGCTGGAAGTGTGCAGCGTCCCCAGAGTTCCCGGAGGCCTGCCGCCTCGTGATGCTCTGCAGCGGCTGAGCCTCGCCAATAGCGTCCTGGGGGCGCCGGAATCGCCCCGAAGGACCGCTGGAGGCCCGCGTACAGTGGCCCGAGGACCGGAAGTCTGCTCGTCGGTCGTGGGAGAAACTTGAGACGTGAGGGCTTTGGCAGTTGTGGGCCTCGCAGGTTTTCGCCTGGAGCTGAGGCTGTCTAGAAACGACTTGACATGAAAAGCGGGTCCCAGGGAAAAGGTCCAGACGTGGTACAACATGCGACCTTCAAGTTCGGGGTAGTACAGAAAGTTGAAGTTGAGAAAAGCAGTTTGGCCAGCCCAGCCGAGACATTGTATAACTGTCGTCATTGAGCCCTGGGGCGACCTCGTCCCAGCTGTTTCGGGCGCGCTTCAGCCCTGCAAGTTGTTCCACCCCTGGTCACTTCCACTCTCATGGCATTTCCAGCTTTCACATCTGCACTCTTTTTTGCATAATGGACGAAAAGTGCCGAATTGGCCAGAGTTTGGCTGGGACTCCGATTGTTTACGGTCCTGGCATGAGTTCAGATGGTTTAGCTTTCGTAAGACGTTTGCAGCGGGAGGTCCAGCAACATCTCAGAACAGGCCTCGTTAGCGGACGGCCCCGTCGGGCAAAATCGACCTACCGAAGCTCGAGGAGTGGCGCACAACAACGGCTTCGACTGATGCCGACATCCGCGCGCAAGTTTCCCCCGCAAGGTCGCTGGGGAGCCCTCCCCTCTTCCACGCGGTGTGTGCCACGCTGGCAGCCCGCGCAAGCCGCGGCGCCAGGTCGCTATGCCTTCTCGCGTAAGGCCTCTTTTTTGTCTCCGCTCAGCCGGAGTCTGGGTCGCACCGCATCGGCGATGCATCGGCCACGCGGCCGCGCGGGTCGATCCGCAGCCCGATGCTCCCCGCCCCGTGCGACTCTCCGACCCCCGTCTGCGCCGACCCCGTTCGTCGCCACCCACCAAACCACCCCAGCCCAACCCGAAAGCTTCGGCTTGCCCTCCACTTCCAGTGTGTGTGGGGGGGGGGCTCGGGGAACATCGAAACAACATATAGGAAGCCCGTGCCCACCCCCCCCAACCCGAAACTCGGGTCTTCGGGTTGGCTTGGGGTGGTCTGGCAGGTCGTCATTTGGAGAGCCGGCCCTCCAGGTGCTCACCGAGCCCGGGCGTGGCCAGGGGCGGCCCTGGCCCAGCCCGGCAGCCAGCTTGCGCTGCGTGTCAGGAGGAGGAGGAGGAGGAGGAGGAGGAGGAGGAGGAGGAGGAGGAGGGAGGAGGAGGAGGGAGGAGGAGGAGGACAGAGGATGGAGGCCGGAGATCGAGGACGGAGGAGGAGGAGGAGGAGGAGGAGGAGGAGGAGGAGGCGGAGAAGGAGGAGGAGGAGGAGGAGCAGGAGGGAGGAGGGAGGAGGAGGAGGACAGAGGACGGAGGACGGAGGATGGAGGACGGAGGAGGAGGAGGAGGAGGCGGAGGAGGAGGAGGAGGAGAAGGAGGAGGAGATAGAGGCCCATCCAGCAGAATGGGCAAGAGTTGGCCCATGCAGCAGCCCCTGGAGCAAGGGTCGAGATTTCTGGTGACCTCCTATTACAAAAAAACGAAAGTCGAAGGAGAACGCACGGCACAACAATAACTTTTGGCGCTCCGCGCGGATTCCTTGGATCCGCGCTGGACCACCCTGGCGGCGCCTCCGTGCACCAGGGAGGGTGGGATCCAAGAAATCCGCGCGGACTGGCGAGCGTTTGTGTTCATGCCGTCTTCTGCTCCTCGAAGGGTCGGGCTGTCTGGGGACCTCCGCTGTCGTTTTCTGTTCCTGAGGGTCGGGAAGGCTCTGCAGGTCTCCGTCTGGCTCGAAGGGTCGGGCTTTCCGTTCCTGAGGGTTTTCTGTTCCTGAGGGTCGGGTTTTCTGTTCCTCAGGGTCGGGAAGGCTCTGCAGGTCTCCGTCTGGCTCGAAGGGTCGGGCTTTCTGCTCCTCTGAGGGCCAGGAATAGCGAGAGAGCTCGGACTTCTTGGGAGTGGTCTCGGGGGCCTCTGCGGGGCCCCCGGGCCTGCAGGACACGGCTCGGGACGCTGGGCGCCGACGAGGAGGGCCCGCCCCTTCTACACGCCCCATCTGTGTGTGCTTCCTCTTCGCCCGCCCCTGGCCGCGTGAGGCCCCGCCTTCTCCCGCCCTTTCTCTGCCTAGCTAAAGCTGTGCGTAGCCCGCCTAGCTTTTAGCGGAAGAGGTTCGCTCTCGCCCCGCAGATCAAAAAAAGTGTGTTTTTCCCCTCACGGTCCAGCCGACCATTCATATACATATATATATATATAAAATGAGGCAGCACACGACGACAAAAGTAGGGACAGCGCACGGTGCAACAAAGGACATGCAACCCATACGGCGACGCGACTGATAGAAAAAAAAACCCGGATGTCTAACGCGCGGGAGGTGGGAGCAACAAAAAGCAAAATACAACAAAAACCAAAAAACTTCCACACGCCCACCTCACGGACCCCCCGCGCGGTGTGCCAGAAAGGGCCTCGCCTTTGGCGCGTCGTGCCCTCGGCGGAAGCTGGCGGAAGGCCAGCGGGAAGCAGCCGAAGAACGCCGGCGACGGGTCCGCCGGCGGGAGCCAGCGGAATGGGGCGAAGGTATACGTCCGCGGGCGTTCCGAAGCGCTCTGGAACGGCCTCGGCGCCCGAGGCATTCTCCAGACCCGCCAGCCCTAAGAGATTCCCGATGCATCGACCTCCGGATTTCTCCTAATCCCTGCTTCGTCTTAGTCGACATCCCGCGGGGCCGACGCCAAAGCACATCCTTCATTTCCGCCACCATTCCCCCGTTGTGTCCCCCTTTTTGCGGACTCCTGGGAGGCCCTCGTCGCCACCGCTGGATTCGCCTCGAAGTCTTGGGCAGAACGCACCCCGGGTCGAGGCCCGTGCGGCGGCAAGACAAAAGCAGGGTGTCTATAAGGGCTTCCCGGGGGCTGCCCCGGGGAAGCGGCAGAGGCCCCGACGGCCTCGATGCACACGAAGGGCGGCGCGCGAAGCTCCACGATCTTAGCTGCGCGGATGCGCACGTTCTGAAGCGCAACGTGTGCCGTGTGCAGAGCGCCCGCGTTCCAAACGCACGCGCTCCGTCTACGTGCCGGCCTGCGTAGCAATACGCTGCGTGCTGCGCGTCGCGTATGCGTATCGGGGCAGCTCAGTCCAGGAGTGGCCTAGGAGCTTCGTGCGTCGTCGTGGTCGTCGGCGTGGGCGACGGCGTGGTCGTCATCGTGGTTGCTGTCGTGGTCGTCGTGATCGCCGTCGTCTTTGAGCCCACGGGTGGACGAAAGCCTCGGACGCCTGGAGGTCTTCCCTGCGCCAGGAGGCCCCCCCCCCCAAGAGTCCCCCCTCGCAGCCCAAGCGAGCGCTGCCCCCGAGGTCGTCGGCGTGGTCGTCGTCGTGGTCGTCGGCGTGGTCGTCGGCGTGGTCGTCATCGTGGTCGCTGTCGTGGTCGTGATCGCGGTCGTCGTTGAGCCCACCGGGGGACGAACGCCTCGGGCGCCTGGCGGCCTCCCCTGCCCCAGGAGGCCCCCCCCCCAAGAGGCCCCCCTCGCAGCCCAAGCGAGCGCTGCCCCCGAGGCTGCAGACACCTCGCCCTCTCCTCTGGCGCCGCAGCTCCTCCCCCCGGGCATCGCTCGGACGTGTGCGTTTTTCCTTCGGCGAGGACCGTCGAGGAGCATCCCTGATCCTTTGGCGACAAAAAAACACGCACGAAACTGCAAAAAGCACAGGGAATGGACGTCCGACCGATGGCTCGTCCCCGGGGACCGGGGACAGGCTTTTCATCTGGAGCTGTTCGCTGCTATCGAAGAAGAGATATCCCGGCAAAGCAACCTAACAGCGATGTGTATAAGCATATTTGGAAGCATTCCCCTTAAGATTCAGGTGAGAATCCAGTTGTATTCTGCTGTTCTCGCAGTCGCAGTCGCATTCGCAATGACAGTCGCAGTGGCAACGGCCTTAGGATCCAATGGAATCCCAAGGAATCCTATGGATCCAATGGAATCCCAAGGATTCCTATGGATTCCTAAGGCATCCTTAGGCATCCTTAGGAATCCATAGGAAACCTTAGGAATCCTTCGGACTCCTGATTCCTTGGGATTCCTAGGGGTTCCTAAGGATTCCTAGGGAATCCTAAGGATTCCTAAGGATTCCTGAGGATGCTTCGCTATGCCTACGGATTCCTAAGGATGCCTTCGGATTCCCAAGGATTCCTAAGGATTCCCAAGGATTCCTATGGATTCCTACGGATGCCTCAACCTGGCTCAGTTTCAGCCTCAGCCTCAGCTTGCCTCGGCTTGCCTCAGCCTCAGCCTCAGCCTGCCTCGGCCTCAGCCTCAGCCTGCCTCAGCCTCAGCCTCAGCCTGCCTCGGCCTCAGCCTGCGTCAGCCTCAGCCTCAGCCTGCCTCAGCCTCAGCCTGCCTCAGCCTCAGCCTCAGCCTCAGCTTCAGCATGCCTCGGCTTGCCTCAGCCTCAGCCTCAGCCTGCCTGGGCCTTAACCTGCCTCGGCCTCAGCCTGCCTCAGCCTCCCCTCCTCCCCCCCCCTTCCCCAGCCTCACCTTGTCTCAGCTTCGGCCTGCCTCGGCCTCATCCTCAGCCTCAGCCTCAGTCTCAAGCTCAGCCTGTCTCGGCCTGAGCCTGCCTCGGCCTCAGCCTCAGCCTGCCTCAGTCTGGAGCTGTTCGCTGCTATCGAAGAAGAAAAACAGCATAAGCATAAACTGTTGGCGCTCCGCGCAGATTTCTTGTCTTGGATCCGCGCTGGACCCCTGCAGGCGGCGCTTCTTATGCCACCCCCAGCGCGCTCCGCGCGCCAGGGAGGCGGGTCCAGCGCAGATCCAAGACATCCTCGCGGAGCGCCCAGAGTGTATGTTTGTGGCGTTGGTTCTTCTTCTGTGCTGGCCCCCGGGGCCAGGAAGGAGCTTCCGAGGGCCGAGTATACACCGCCGAGGATTGTGCTGCGACGCCCCCCATCCTCCGTAGGGATGGGCCAGGGGCGCTCCTGCCAGCGCCCGGCGAGCTGTTCCACCTGGAGAGCTCGGCGCCGGATCCCACGAGCGGCGAACGTGCCCAGGTCCACGCTCTCGCGGTCCGGACTCCAGGGCGCGAGCCCATACGGTACGCACGCAGCCGCACGGAGAGGGTCCTCGCGGGGCCTCCGCGACAAAGCGGGCCGCATGCATGCTGGGGTCGCGGCTCCGGGGCCAGGCCCGCGAGGCCGTGGATGGTGATGGGTTTGGTTTCCACCACCACCACAAGTTAGGAGGGGGAGGGGGTCCTCCTCCTCCTCCTCTTCTCCTCCTCCTCCTCCTCCTCCTCCTCCTCCTCCTCCTCCTCCTCCTCCTCCTCCTCCTCCTCCCACATCCAACTCATGGTGGTGGTGGTGCCCATCAGATGGCTACGTTCCCTGCCCGCGAGGACTCCGCCTTCGTCGCCTTCTCCGCGCGGTGGCCCTCCTACGCCCTGATGGCCGGCGACGCGCAGCCCCTCTTCGACGACCGCGCGTCCCTGGACGGCTTCCGGGACGCCAGGCGCCTGGCCCTCGAGCTGGAGGGCACGCACTCCCAGGGAGGGGGCGGAGAAGCAAACGAGCCGGCACGGACATGGTGCTTCGGACCTCAAGCAGGGGCGAAGCATCCCTGCTTGCCAGGAGCCCACCAAAGAGTGCTCTGAGAACCTTTTTGTGGTCTGCGCGGGGTGTTCTTAGAACATTTGTGGCCGAGACTGTCTTACTCTAACAAGTCGGGCTTGTGTCCTAAGAACATTGCTGCTGTTTTTTATAACATTTCTGGGCTCTATAGATAAGAACATTGCGTGGTAGGTCTGTAGGAATGCCGGGACGGTCGGTCCCTGCTCAATCGGAGGTCGGGGGCGGATCTTTTGGATCGCACGGGGGACGAAGTCGATGACATGCTGCCGCTGGGAGCTCGTCGGCGCAGCACTCACTCGTTGTCGCTTGCAGAGCTGTTATCGAAGGGCCGTCGGCAGATCCCGCCACCGTTCGGCGGCGAGCCCGGGGGGAAGTCAGAAGGGGCGGGCCTTCTCAGAAGGCTCGGACCTTTGTGGGCCCCGGAAACGGCAGGGCCGTTTTTTCACCGTTTCCAAACAAATGTCCCTTGAAAACGGAAACGGCAAAAAAACGGCGACCGGAAACGGCAAGAAAACGGCTCCAGGATTGGAACCGGAGCCGGAACCCGTCAAAAAACGGCGACGGAACTGGTAAAAATACGGCGTCGGGACCGACAAAAAAACGGCAAAACGGAACCGGTAACAAAAACGGCCTTGCCGTTTCCAGAGCCCACTAAGGCTCGGACGTCCCCCGGACTTCTGAGAAGTGTTCTAAGCCTTCCCCGAAGGCACAGGAAACTTCTCAGATGGCGCGGGGGCTTCTGCGAAGTCCCGCCGCCTTCTGAGAGGGCCTTCCCCTTCTCATTTCCCCCCCTCACGCGCCGCCGAACCGTGCCTGGGTTGTGTGTTTGAGGCCTCTTGGATGTTCGTTGGGATCTCGTCGAGGCCTTTCGGCCGCGTCCTGTAGGACATTTTTTGAGGCCTCTGTGGGGGCTGCTTCTGGGCCTCTCGGGGCCCTTCTTTTGGCTCGTGTGGACCTCTTGGGGCCTCTTGGGGACCTCTTGCGGCCTCCTTGGTGGCTCTTCGGGCGGAAGGCTCGGATTTTCGGATTGTGTTCCCCCTCGTGGGCCCTCTTGGGGCCGTCTTGGGGGCATCCTGGGCCGTCTTGGGGCCCTCTTGGGCCGTCTTGTGGTCCTCTTGGGTGCCTCTGGGGCGGTC